>JAEQBH010004232.1:0-460503 GCA_016808115.1 Tetrastigma voinierianum | reverse complement strand
AGCCTTGTAGTGATCAACAGTGCCATTCGATCAAGTCTTAATCTTATAAACCCATTTACAATCGGAGTAGAAGATTTTCCAGCTGTGAGATCAACCCGCATCAATGTTCCGCTTTATGTACAGATCCAACTCTTTCTTCATAGCTTGCTGCCATAGTTATTAGAGGAAGCCTCATGAAAAGTCCGAGGTTCCCGGAGAGAGGCGAGAGCGTAAAGCAATGAAAGTCACGAAGGTGAGAAGGAAGAGGCAATTACCCGACGGAATGGCGCATGAGTTAAGGACCAACAGGATCCACATTGGGCAAGACATGGGCACGTCGATGATCGCAAAGTGAAGTCATCAAATGCATGAGAAGGAACATCAAGAATAGAAGGGGGAAACCTGCATGCAGGTGGGAGACTCCTCAAGAAAAAGGATGTGAGAGGATCGGCGAGGAATAAGGGAAACAGAACATGAGATAGTTGGTAAAACATTTTGTGTTCCCAAAAGACCACATGCTGAGAAACATGAAGACATTTGCTAATGGGATCATAACACCTTTAACCTTTTTAACCTATTCCATACCCAAGAAAACAACACAAACGAGAATGAGACTGAAGTTTGTTTCTTTCATGATCATGAGGAAGAACAAAATAGATACATCCAAAGACTCTAAGTAAGTCATAGGAGGGAGAATAACCAAACAACAGATCATAAGGAGTTTGATTATGAATAATGGGAGAAGGACACCGATTGATGGTGTAAATGGCAATAAGAGCAGCTTTTCCCCAAAAACCGAGGAGAAGGGCAATAGCAAGAGTGGCGAACACATCAAGAATATGACAAAGCTTGCGCCACCCGCCATTTTGTCAAAATGAGGAAACAAGCATTCAAATTGATGTAGAATGATGTAAATTCATTGGTCAGGAATTCAGCTTGTTTTACAATTGACAATGCATACAATCAAAACTCTTATTTGAAACCGAACCTAACAAACCCCTAGAAACTAGTTTTTTGACTCTAGAGATAGATGCATGACCAAGGCGAGAATGCCATAAAGCAAGAGAAGAAGTACTCTGCTCTGAGACGACAGAAGCAGAGAGACGAGAGGACGGTAAATGAAGAAAGATGAGCTCAAACAACCTTCCGACCTTACGGGTGGTCCCAACGATCTGTCCGATCTGAGAATCCAACCAAGTTCAGTGAGTTGCCCAATAGAAAGAAGATTATGAGCGAAGCTTAGAACTGCAAACATTGGAAATCGCACAAGGCGTGTAGAAATATTACTAAGATGAGAGACATGCATGCAGAACCATTTGCAAGCGGTATATGGTGTGAAGAGAAGTAGAAGTATGAAGATACAACATCAGAGAATAAGTCATATGATCAAGAAGAAGCAAAACAAGAAGCCACGCAGAGAGCAAAAATTCGATATCATAGAAAGAGCAGTTGTCGATGCACTGGAAGCATGGAAGATGAACCTAATTAACCATATCTTGTAGTATCTCGCTATAGAGAGATGAGGCGGACCGCACTTGAAATGGGAGTCCATAGCTGATAATTCGGGACCGGGTCAAAGCAAGAAGGTTCTCAAGAATACGCTAACGAACAAAGTTTCAACACGACCTTTGTTCTACAGAACCGGCAGATAAGAAGAGACTTTATTGTTATGTCGTTCGCATATTATTCTTCGCCTTTGGAAACAGAGGTAAAGGAACTCGATGTAGGGAAAACAGGAGTAATGGGCCATGGGGAAAACAAAGGGTCGGAGTAGCAAGAACCATGGTCCGGATAGAACTCGGGTTCACCAAGATGTGTCTCATTATCAACTAACTATGAATAGCTTCAGGAGATCGCTGCAAAGGATCCTAATGGAGAATATGACCTCCGCTAATTCACCATCACGTTCACAAAACCGTGAATACCTCCTTGTTCATGGTGAACATAAACCAATTTGGTGTCAGCAGAATTGAAGAGAACTGGTTCAGATGCAATTAATTGATCTCAAATAGATTTTTAGTCGACCGCGGATATACGCTGATCCGCCACCGTTCTCGACGACCGATAAAGTCCGCGTGTGAGCCAAGTTAGTAACACCAATTTGGCCTGAAGACATCGTAGCAGAACAAGTAAGTCCCAAACTTCTTCGCAAATATCAATGTTGCCAAACTCATCAACAATGCTCATTTAAATGGGGATGATACTTAAACCAAGTGATGATCTAATGATTAGCACTTTCCCAATCCTCAACCAATGGCATAGGCGTAATCGCTCTTTGTCCACTTGTTCTCGAATGTGGCGGTCACTGGGAGACATGTCAACTGGCCTTTTGAGATAATTATGCATGGCTGGCACCACTCCGCAAAATTATCTCTATTAAAAATAACATTAACGGACGGTAAATCTCATCACTGCATATCAAAATTCGAATCAAAAACAAACATGTACCAATCATGACGCGAAAATAAGTTATAACGCACCCACAAATTTTCTACACCATCAACTCGACGTGGCAAAGTCAACGGGCGCAGGTCAGGGGACAGTGGCAAACGGTGGTGTTCGGTAGAAAAAGAAGTTATACGCACGATCAGAATGCCGATCGCGGTGTTAAATGGAAAAATGAGAGAGCCTCAGCTTCCGATACCATAAATAAAGACTCAATATTTATATTAAAAACTCAGAAATTACAAAGTGATAAATGACGCCTTTATATGCTGGTGCTATATAACTCCTAGAAAATACAAATTACAATCCTATGAAAATAATTCTTAATCCTAGGAAATTACAAAATAAATATAATAATATAATAATCTAACAGTAGCTATGATGTTTTTGGCTTTTCCTATGATGCATGTGATTGATTGGCTTTTCTTATGATGTGCTTGGCTTTTCTAATAAATCCGAATTATTGAATAATATTACTGTGACTATAAGTTTTTTTTACTTTAACACTAAATAGAACTTTTGTTTGTGTTCTTAATAGTGATTAATAGAATCAAGTATTTAGTTTTTTTTTTCAAAAAATTATTCTTGTAATTTTATCTAAAATTTGAGAAAATAAATTATTAAATAAAAATTTAAAACACATATGTTTTTATTTAATTAGCATGAAATGAATTATGTGAGTTTCAATTAGATGATTTTCTTATATAACATTCAGTTTTTTTAATAGAAAAAACATTAAAAAAATAGTAAGAAAAACTATTCAATCAAAATTTTAAAATTTCTGGAATAAGTCATAAAAAGCTAAAAACAAACACATTAAATGATAAACAAGTTGCTTTCTAGCCAAAGGCCAAACAAAACAAACACCACCTAAGTCTTAAAATTAACTTATAATTAATGTAAAATGATTAAGAAACGAAAGGATTTTATTGTGTTCAAATTCCATATTATATATTATATTAATCCATATATCCATTTGATAACTAGATCTTGTTATTTTACATAACTTAAACTTCATCAAGGTGTATTTAAATTATCAATATTTAACATCCTTAAGTGCTCTTGATGTCCAATTCAAGTGGTAAAGAGGTGGAATGGGAGTCCTGGAAACCAAAATCGAATTCAGAATAGGGAACTAGGACAGGAGTCCTAGAAACTAAAATCAAATTCAAAATAAAGAAACTACAATATAATATATAAAAATGAATAGATGTTAAAAAATAAAAAAAAATAAAAACATCTCCAAGTTTGTTTCCACTCAAATTTTATGACCTGGAAGTCAAAGCTAAAACATTAATCACTAGAAGGCCCATATCAAAACAAGACTCCTGGTATTCCCATGATCTAGGGTACACCATGACCCAAATCCCTTCGAGATTCAAATCAAGCTTTCCTCGAACAAAAATTTGCGTGTACAATCATTTCTCCGAGCTTACTTTGGTATATATGGATATTTCAAGGACTCTCCATTTTGTATAAGGGAATAAAATGTAAGAATGTTTTCAATTATTCTTAGTTGACTCGTGTGATAATATTAGATTTAATATAATAAATTACTTAATTCATTGGTTTAAGGTGACACCGCTTGATGGAAGCGGTAAAGGATTTCTAGGTTTGTGTAACGACAATGCAACTCTAGAACATTACAGGATCGGGTAAAGGGATAGAAATATATACTATTTTGCTTGAAGACTTATTGTCATTATGGATCCAGGTTAGTTACAACAAATTCTTATTTTGCATAAATGTGAATATCATAAATGTGAATATCATGAAATCTTAAGATCCTGTAATGTTCTGGGTTCTGTTAATCTGTTACACAAACCTAGAAATCCTTAAAAATAAGTTTACATGTCATTCCCATTCTGGAAACTAATTACTATTGTTAAAATATTTCACAAATTTCTAATTTATAGTAATTCTTTTTTTGTAAAATGTTTTATAAGATAATGAGACTGGTATATTATTATAAGGAAACTTTAAGAATATCCGAATAAACAATTTGAATCAATAGAAGAAAAAGTTACGATAAGGATGATGTTATTAGGCGTGGGCAAAGATGTAAGGGCTTTTGCGATTATAAGTTTTATGATGTATAATGTATTTTTTTAGTATTGTGGTTTGGTGATTATGTTATTTTTCTTAATCCTCGTAATGCATTGATATAACATTATACTCCGGTTTTAAAAATAGTGTAAAGATTCTCTTTTATCCATAGATATAGACATAATTAGCCCCAAAACCTCCCCTCGGCACCTTTATATTTATTATACTTGTACTTGAATTCATATATATTCTCCTACATCGGCATTCATAACAACTATTATTTTCCCACCTCATATCTGTCCATGATCACTGTGTCTCCTGAAAAGGAATAGTTTGCATTAATGTGGGTAATCCATCATTCATCCACCCACCAGCAAGTCTGCAACCCAAACTCTTCTTTTCTCCTTTCCTCCCCTATAAAAACCCACCATCACCTTCCCCATTTTCCCCACACTGAACATCAATAAATCACATGGAGAAGATTCCTTTCTTCCTCATCCTTCTCTCCCTAGCCATGGCCGCCGCCAACGAAGCTGATGAATGGCTCAGCAACCGCCGACAAGCGATGGAGAAAACCACTCGCCTCCACTTCTACCACCACGAAACAACCTCCGGGAAGAATCCGACGGCAGTGCAAGTAGCTCAAGCCGCCTCCACAAACAAATCCCCCACCTTGTTCGGCCTCGTAAACATCATGGACGACCCACTGACGGAAGGGCCGGAACTGACTACCAAGCTGGTGGGGCGTGGGCAGGGGCTGTACGCCTCGGCCGGGTTGGACGAGTTGAGTCTTCATGGCCTGGACCGTCGTGTTCAATAATGGGGAATATAGTGGCACCTCTCTGACCATTCTCGGCCCCACCAGCCATCCCCGCCGTGGGGATGTCCATTGTCGGCGGCACTGGTGTTTTCCGGCTGGGCTCCAGGAGTACTGACTTTCAGGACTTATTTCTTTAATTCTAGTGCTGGTGTAGCTGTGCTTGAAGTTGATGCTGTGGTTATTCACTTTTGAGTGAAGTGCATGGAAGCTTGTTAGTGTTAGTTATCAGTATCGGTTGCTTGTTTAATTACCTTTATAGCTATGATGTGCTTGGCTTTGTTTAATTACCTTTGCAGCTATGGTGTGCTTGGATTTTCTAACTTATGAAGTATGTTTTAGAACCTTTTAATTCTGAATTATTAATTAATATTAATGCGACAAGAAGCATTGTAAACGACTCAATTCTTCACCATATAGTTTCCTTCAGCTGTTCAACAATGAAAGGGAAACATTTTCTGTTATGCCAGTGGTTCAAAAGATGTTGTACCAAATAGTGTAACACTGTTTGCAACCAGTTCTATTGTGTTATGCAATCTACTGCATCAATTTGTGATTTTTAGTTTCTTTAAGCTGAAACACATGATAAATTTTTTGCCTGAGACTAAGACAAGCCATATCTCTGCAATGCAAGTTTCCTACCACGTTTCACTATATATGGGATAATATGACTTTCAAACCTATCTCCACGTTGATGGATGATCCTCCGCTATGACTTTATCTTTTACTACGTAGAATAAAGTTCAACTAAATTTGTGATAAGAGACATGCTTATGTGAAGTACTTCGGAGGCTTACCATCTTATGTGAAGTACCATCTCTCAGGGGCTAATCACACAACAAAGTTCTAAATGCTTTCCCCAGAATTTCCTTATTTTTCACTACATTCTGGATGCCACATCATCACAATCAAGCCATTTAAACTTGAACCCAACTCTGATGCCACTTTGTTACGAATTTTAATTTTAATTATCACACACATTGATATGATCTTGTTCATTTTAAGTCTAAGCCATGATGTTTTATTTTTTGCGCTTCTCTAAAAAGGCATCATATACTAATCGGATATTGTTTATGTTTATCAACCCATAATACTTCTTGCTCCTAACTAATGTGGGACTTTGGGTTCACATCCAAGACAAACAAATGACAACAAAGTATAACATAAATGGTTTATTTTGATTTCATTAAAATGTGTTTTTGTGTAAAAATAATTACATAAGGAACAAAAATAATGAAAATTAATATTTGTTGGATGGGGATACGAATTATTTTCCCAACAGTTATACGTACGCACGCATACATATATACTGATGTGCCAACACACATTGGTAGTAGTTCAAAACTGCCACCATTGAGGGCACTACTGTGGCCCACAGATCTTTTTCCTTTCCCAGTCACTTACTAACAATCGTCATGTAGTGATTGATGATTGTTTGTATGGCTTAGGAAATCATGTGGGTCTTGGGGCATTATTAATTAGCTAATTTTTCACGTGCCAGGACCTTTGTTCTATCTTTATTTTAGAACTTTTGTGTTTTTTGTCTTCACTAGAATATTTAAAAAAGCTTTTCTGAAGTGCTTCTGGTTGCAACAGGCATGCAGGAGGTATACCTTCAGTTCCAGTACGGGTAATATTGCTGTTGTATTGGGTACGAAGTTGATCCCATTTGTAATTTTCGGAACTTCGTCATGTATCCTGTTATTCGTAGGCAACAAACCTAAGGCCCTTGTTATGAGCTTCTGAAAACAGCAAGATTATGATGCAAGGAACAATATTCATACTAGATATATAATCTTAATGATGAATACACATTTGAGCAATAATTATAGTAGAATTTAGCACATCCAAATCACAATTTACCCACATTCGGTATAAGGATAGGTACTTTTAATTTCTTGTGTGTTTTTAGACTTGTGCAGGTCTTTCGGGTCTAAAACATAAGTGTACGAGGATTTATGTCCGGGAAGTCAATATGAAGCACTGAGGATGTGGGCGAACAATTGATGAAGTCTCGGGAACTCTTGCAAGGTTAGAAAAGCACCAGAGGATCAAGTGTACCGGTACATCAATTATAAAATTTACACCTTCGTGCCAAAGTGGCAAGAAGTGAAGTGTACCGGAGACACCCAATAAGTGTACCGGTACACCTGATTAGGAAATCGACAGTAGCGAAAGTGTACCGATACACCATTAAAGTGTACCGGTACACATGTATGAGAAATGCGGAATGGGAGCAGACTGTGAGCCTAACGCAGGGCATACTACAATCATCCTCGAGCACGATGGTAGCTTGGAAAGGAGTATAAAAGGCAGAAGATAGAGGGGGAGAGCAGTTTTTGACTTCTAGGGTTAGGTTTTCATAGAAGAGGAGTTTCTCTCCATTGTTTTGAGTTGAATCCTAGAGATCCAGATTGAAGACTCTTTCATTTTGGTGTTTTTACCATTCAAGCACTCGTAATCTTTCAGCAGGAACAGTTGGTTTGTTTTCCATTATAGTATTTCACATTTCACATTCCTAGATTTTGTAAATCTAATTCGATTTTCTCAAGTATTGTTTTTAAGGATTAACATCACTTCAATTATAACTGCTCTTATAGTTCCATGGATTTAAACCTAATGCCGGGATTCTATGGTGGAAACTTCACCGACAAAGTACTAATCTCAATTCTTCTTCAACTTCAATGGATTGGGCGATGTTAGTCACTTGTGCAAATGATTTATGAAAAACCTAGTTTGGCATATTCTGACAACGTGAACTAGATCACCTTGGTACACGTTATGCTTGGATTACAAATGCAAACTAAAGGTTCGTGTTAATTGGGAACAAGTGCTAAACATTATTCAATCATCCTTCTTTTCAAAAGAGCGTTTAAAGATAAATCTTCCATCAAAGACCATTTATCAATGGTTCCTAGATGAGTTGTAAAATAAGAGGTGGGATTTATTTGGTCGGGCGTGAGTGGAATCCTACATCACCAAAGATTCGCCTTTCATTTTTCTAAAACATTCAAATCAATCAATCACTTGATCAAACAACACAACTCTACAATTTCTTAATTTACACTTTCTTTTGTGGAGAATAGCTCACCGGTCAATAAAATTAGACCACTCCTCGTGGAAATTATCTGCGAAACAATTACAAGATACAATGCCGACAACCGTGATGTCTACGTCGGGAATAGAATTAGGCATACCAATCGACGAAGCATTTTTGCAATCGCTGCTCAGGGAGTGGCGACTAACCAAGTTGATCTGAAGAGAGCTAGAGGTAATTTGCAATTGCATTGCAAATCCGGTACGTTCTCCATTTTTCTTTTTATTTTTATTTTGTTTTTAGTGAGAAATCTAAGTGGGTGTCACTGGCGTAAGATAGTGCATGTCGGTTCAGCTCGCAACGAGCAACACCGACTAGTCGACTATATCCCCTAGAAAACTTTGAGAAATCCATAATAAGCCAAGTGTCTCAAGATAACATTTTACCTCAAACGGACAACTGAATCCAGCAACATGTATTTAATGGAATATAATTAAGGATTCCCCAACCCAATAAGGATTCCATGAACCTCCACAACGTGGAGGTGATGTTACACCCTAGAACCCCAAGCATTTGTGGGAGGTGGAAATGGTAACTCTTAAAATCAATATAGGTCCACCCCGCTTCCTTGCCTAACATAGAGAAACCTTCTAGGAAATCCGCTAACCCCATGACCACAACCACTTTGCATCTCTTTCCGAAGAGGCCACCCAATTTCTAATGAAATCGAAATGATCCGCCTTTTATCGATATCAAGGGTTCGACCTAAGAACCCTTATTCATTCATGAGAGATTTTCAAGATGTTTGCAAGTGGCATTTCTCTCATTGGCTCACCTCTACATAACTGCTTGGTTTTATTTCCTTTTTGTTTAAAGGAGAAGGCCAAATTTGCTTCATTCCCTAGCACCTAACTCAATCTTTACATGGGAAAATATGCGAATGAGTTCAACAAATTTTTCTTCCTCCCGCACGTACAAATGCTCTCATGAGCACCGTGTAACTTTTCTCAAAAAGCCTGTGAACCGCTTGGTCGCGGTACGGGAAAGATATATGGATCTCCTCCATGCTATCCTCACCATGATCGGATGTAGGACAAATATAGCGTGATTTCATCAAGGATTATCCTTGAATAATAAACAAGACATCGCATGATGTGTGCAAAGAATTCTATGAAAGAGTGCTAGGAAGCAATTCAACTTTTGAATACCATAGCGCAGAATGCTCGAACTTGGGAGACTAACACTCCATAGACACCGCAAAAGTGCATAGCACATCAACTGCGGCGAATCCATCACTTAAGAGAGAATGATGAGCGCTGTAAGCTAAAATTGCCAATTTAACAAGGAAATTGGAGGCCATAGAGATGAAAAGGTACATGAGGTAACTGTGCCTCAAATACCTTTCTGCATCTACTGATCCAACGGGAGGAGCTAAGGTATCATATGCGATGATCTCGCGCATTCAACCATCAAGTGCCCAAACCTTCGCGTGCAATCCAACAGAGCAAGCCAATGCCCTTAATTACCAAAGGAAACCTTTCACCTCCATACCAAACATATAATCCTCGATGGGGTGGGGCACCTAATTTTGGTTGAGAAATGAAGGAGGGCCAAATAACTTGCCAAACAACCAAGGTCTCATTACCAAACCATGGCTTTACAAATTCCATTCCACCATTTCAAAATCAAGGCCCCTAAGGGTTTCCTCGTGAACTCCTAACTGCTCTAGCCCACCAAATCAAGGAACTCCATCACCACAACCATATCAACCCCTCCATAAGAGAAGTTCAGGAGGACATAGTCACACAGTCAGACAAACCTAAATAATCCACAAACACAGTAACTCGAACTCGCTTCCGCGAATGATGTGAGATCTCGATAAATCCAAGTTAACCCCGTCTATAGGTAGCCTTCAACAAGAAAAGGAAACTTCCATCTTAACCCATTCAAAATCCACAAGGTCAAAATAGTGTAGGAAGTTCAAAGACCACCGAGGGTACTAACACCGGTAAGGTCAAGCCAACATCTCGAAGTGGAAAGGTAGTTGACAAAACCATTCAAATCTAAGGAACCAACCGAAGAGTCTCCCAAGTGAATTGTTCAGAGAGGATGAGTCGCGACAAATCTCATGTCCTCTAATAATGAATGATATTGATGATCAACCAAAGGACGACAAGTCTACCCATATCCCTCCAGCTCCATACCCTCATAGACTGAGAGCATCGAAGAAAGTGAATAACCATTCGGAGATTTATGAGCTATTCAAACAAGTAAAATTGAACATTCCTTGTTAGGATGCCATTAAGCAAATTCCATCATATGCTAAATTTTTAAAGGACTTATGCACTAAGAAGGAAATTAGGTCAACAAGGAGGCATTCATGATCAACACCCATTTCCCTTTAATTCGGAACAACTTGCCTCCAAAATACAAAGAACTGCAGTCCTACTATTTCTATAGTAGTGGGAAATTCAAAGTTAGCATGCTTAGTGGACTTAGGGCAAGTGTTAATCATGGTCTTATTCAAAGAGATATGTGGACCTGTGTGGTTAGGAGAATTAGAGCCAACCAATATCACCCTCCAATCGGGCCGGACCGTAGTGTAAAATTCCTGGGGAATAGCGATGATGTTTTGGTACAAGTGGACAAATTTTACTTCGTGGATTTTGTCAGGCTCGACACTCAACCCGTGGCGAATCAAGGAATCTCGCTCCCGCAATTTTGGTCGACCATTCTGGCAACCGCTAATGCCATTATACACGGTAGGGAGGCCTAATGACACTATCGCTTGCAATATAATCGTTAATCAATTATTTTCACGTTATCAAGGGAACGGGGATGAAGAAGATGTGTGTGAATTAACATGGTTGATTCCATGGTACAAAGATACCCGGATAATGCCTCGCATGATGATCCTCTTAAGTCATGTTTGGTCACCGAATGGGACAGAGGAAGTGACCACACCGGAGTCACTTTTTACACTGTAATCGAGCATAATGATGTATTGGTTAATGGTGGACACCTAAATTTGAACCATTGCCACCAAATGAGGACAAGCAGAATGCCTTCGAGGAGAGGCCACCTGCTCGAGCTAAAAACCCTACCAACACACCTCAAATATGCATTCTTAGGGGAGGAGGAAACTTTTCCAGTAATCAAATCTTCTCCTTAGACTTGACTCAAGAAAATCAACTTGGAGATATTGAAAACCCAATGTGAATCGCTCTAGGCCGGGACAATTGTAGATATTAAGGGAATTAGTCCCTTGATCTGCACACATAGAATTCACTTAGAAGAGGATGTTAAACCTTCTAGGCAGCCACAGAGACGATTGAACCCAATAATGAAAGAAGTGGTGAAAAAGGAAGTGTTAAAACTCTTGGATGTAGGGGTGATTTACCCTATTGCAGATAGTAAGGCTAGCCTAAATTACTGTGTAGTTCCTAAAAAATCGAGTCACGCTTGTCCCTAATGAAAAATGAACTCATTCCCCACTCGTGTCACATCGTGATGGAGGGTGTGCATAGATTATAGGAAACTCAATGCGTACTAGGAAAGATCATTTTCTTCCGTTTGTTGATCAAATGTTAGAGAGAGTTGCAGGCATGAATTCTATTGTTTTCTTTGATGGTTACCAGATACAATCAAATTGAGATAGCGTTTGGAAGATCAAGAGAAACTACATTTACTCGTCCTGTACCTTCTCGCCTTTTAGGAAAATTCCTCGACTATGCAAATGCACCTGAACCTTCAACGGTGCATGATGGAATCTTTTAAAGGACATGATAGAAATCATATTGGAAATTTTCATGGATGATTTCTCATTTTGGCGATCATTTGAGAACCGCAGAGAACTTACGTAAGGTTTCTCGAGAGGTGTCAAGAGAAAAATCTTGTGTTAAATTGGGAAAAATGTCATTTCATGGTAACACAAGGGATTGTCTTAGGCCATATAGTATCAAAAGATGGAATTGAAGTTGATAAGGCCAAAGTTGAGCTGATTTCAAACCTACCCACTCCTAAGTGTGTTAGAGACATAAGGTCATTCTTGGTCATGCTGGGTTCTATAGAAGGTTTATAAAAGATTTTAAAGGTTATAGTTCGCTTTATGTACTTTGTTTGCCAAAGATGTCCCTTTCACATGGTCACAAGCTTGTGACATTGCTTTCACTAAACTCAAAAACATGTTAGTGTCACCACCCATCATGCGATCCCCTAATTGGGACCTTCCATTCGAGATCATGTGTGACGCCATGATTATGCAATAGGCCGTGGTTAGGACAAAGTGGAAGACAAAAGGTTTCAAATTACTATGCCAAGAAGACACTAGACTCGCCCAAAACTACACAACCACCAAAAAGAGTTTCGTCGTTGTCTTCAGATCTAGAAAAATTCAGTCATACATCAGAGGTTCTCTGCGGACCATCTTCACAGATCATGCACCTCAAGTACTCGGCTTCCTGGGCAGGATACAAAACCCTAAGTAACTAGGGTGGATTTTATTATGTCAAGAATTCAACTTGACCATTAAAGATAAAAAAGGAGCCGAATGGTCGCCGACCATTTATCTAGATTAGTTCCATAATCCAACTCCCATGGCACACCCATAGTGATAGCTTTTCTCCTCGCCGAGCAACTCTTGCTCTTTGCTTCATTGCCCGTGGTATGTCGACATTGTAAACTACCTAGTAACTGGCCAGATTCCAGCCCAATGGACTTCTCAACAGAAAAAGAAATTTCTGACATATATTAAGAAATACTACTTTGATGATCCGTATCTATTTAAATACTGTCCTGATCAAATAATGAGAAGATGTGTACCCAATGATGAGCAGGTGAGGATTTTAACTTTTTGCCATTCTGAAGCCTGTGGAGGACATTTCTCTGCCCGAAAGACGGCAGACAAGATTTTGCAAGTTGGGTTTTATAGGCCCACCTTATTTAAAGATTGTTTTGATTGCAGAAAACTTCAGGCTCGTTGTCAAGAACTAGGATAAAGCTCACAAAACGCAACATGATGCCTCTACCCCAATTTTACTATTGAAATTTTTGATTGTCAGTATAGACTTCATGGGGCCTTTCCTTCTTGTGGGTATCTTTACATTCCCTTCATTCGTTGATTATGTGTCTAAGTGGGTCGAGGCGATTCCAACGAGAACCAATGACTACAAGGTTGTTTTGAAATTTATAAACGAACATATTTTTTTTTTTCGTTGAACACCTGCAATTATTAGTGATGGTGGGCTCCATTTTGCACCGATCTTTGAAAATCAAGAAAATATGGAGTCACCCATAAGTATCAACAATTTACCACCCACGCACTAATGGTCAAGCCGAGCTAGCTACTGTGGAGATAAAACATATTTGGAAAAACGTTGCCCCGAATCGCAAAGATCGTCACCCGTCTTACCGATGCTCTTTGGGCCTACCGTACCGCCTTTAAAACTGTTCTTGGTATGTCTCCTATAGGCTTGCTTATGGAAATATTTGCCATTTACCGCTTGAAATGGAACACCGCTTACCGGGCTGGCTAGAACTTTTAATTCGACAGAATCTCAAGTGTGTAAGGGGCCATTATTGCATCTAAATAAACTTGAAGAACTCGC
Organism: Tetrastigma voinierianum; assembly: GCA_016808115.1. Classification (NCBI taxonomy): domain Eukaryota; kingdom Viridiplantae; phylum Streptophyta; class Magnoliopsida; order Vitales; family Vitaceae; genus Tetrastigma; species Tetrastigma voinierianum. The sequence goes on along the minus strand of JAEQBH010004232.1, from coordinate 446,573 downwards.
TGGAGAGAGTCATATGAAAGCTCCCGACTTGCTAAAGAGCGCCAAGTTATTCCATGACAAATCTATCGCCAGAGTCCTCGAACCCTACCGTAAGGTACGCCGCAGCTCCCGCCGCATCTATTTCCTGGAAAGTTCCGCTCCCGGGCTGACTCCATTCACCATCGTTAAGGCAGCTGGTCCACACGAAGCCGTGGAGATTGAAAATCCGGACACTGGAAAATCCTTTCAAAGTGAATGGCCAGCGCCTCAAACCATTCCTTGAGCATTTCAATCCTCAAGAGCGTAGTGACGACTTGGTAGATCCGCTCTACCAGGACTCTCTTCCCAAGTAACCTCGCTTTTCCACTTGTCAGATATAGTTTTGATTTTTAGTTTTATTTTGCTTTGCTTTCTATTTCTCTAGTTTTCACTTCATTTGTTTTTCAATCAAATAAAAGAAAACAAAAAAAAAATATATATATATATATATATAATGTGGGGCTCTTGTTTCTGTACTGCTTCCAATTCTGTTGTGGGGGTACCCGTAGTTTCTATGCATTGAGGACAATGCTTGTTTCTGTTGTGGGGGTAGTGTACACTGGTTGAACGTAACTATATCTGCTTATATGTTCAAGGTCAAGTTTTTCAAAATGTGGCCTTTTTGAGCAGCACGTTTGCCTCGCAATGTATTTACCTCGCAGATTTCATATTGTCACCCCACATCATTTTATCGCATGTACAATTTTAACGAGCATACACATACACCCATTTGCTTCTGCGGGATTGGTACCCCTCTTGCATTCTGCCCTTATTGCTCATACAAACCACAGACCTGACATCATACTTCCTACGATCTTGCCTGTTTTTCTCTTAATTGTGCATCAATTTAGCATAACATGTTAACTTCATGCATCATACTCTATGGAACATTCGTATAAACCTGGAAAATGATTAGAGGCCATCATTTCTATACACACCTGCGGATTCGTATTGTCTCATCCCTTGTACCCATTTTGAGCTTAAAGTTGTCAAGTCAATTCGAACCCTAGGAACCTCGACCAAAGGGGAAATGCCAGCGGGATCTTATGGAAAGATCGAAGGTATCCCAAGAAGGAATTACAGTGACCAATTCTATGAATACAGTCAGTTTGTGGAATCTGAAAGAGAAAAAAAGGTGAACATGCAGCGAAACCCGGGAGGAAAGGCAGTTGAAAAGATCAAATGGTATAACGGCACCACTGTTCCAAAGTAAAAAATATATATACATATATATTCAAAAAAAAAAAAAAAAAAAAAGAAAGAAGTCAGTTTGGAACAAGTGTACCGGTACACCTAAACGTGTACCGGTACAACTTGCTCGAAAACAGGCAGTGGCTAAAGTGTACCGGTACACCCCAAATGTGTACCGGTACAACTTACTCAAAAGTGGACAGTAGCAAATGTGTACCGGTACACTACTATCCCAAGAAGGAATTACAGTGACCAATTCTATACCACAAGCCACTTGTGAATCCGAAGAGAAAAAAAGGTGCAACATGTACCGAAACCCGAGGAAGTGCAAATTGAAAAGAACAAATGGTATAACGGCACCACTGTTCCAAAGTAAAAATATATATACATATATATTCAAAAAAAGAAAAAAAGAAAGAAGTCGCTTAAACAAGGTACAGACACCCTAAACGGTGAAATCGCACAACTTGCTCGAAAAGAGGCAAAGGGCTAAAGTGTACCGGTACACCCCAAAATGTGTACCGGTACAACTTACTCAAAAGTGGACAGAAAGGAATGTACCCCACACTACTAACGTGTACCGGTACACCCGGTCGGATTTTGGGCAGATGGGCTTTTAAACCCCAATTTTTGTGACCCTTAACATTCCAAACCCTTCTCCACTCTCCATAAGCAAGCCCTAACCGGTTGTGTCCTCTCACACAAGCTTTCACAAGCTCGGTTGTTTCGCCAGTATTTTCCGCCCGTGCCTGACTGCTCGCAAATATCGTGACGGATCGTTTGGTAAGCCACCTACAAATCCTTGCTAGCATTTTTGGGCTCCTCATTGTTATATATATGGATTTGTTTTGTCGATTTGGGTGATGTTATTTTGTACTGTGAAGTTCGAGTATCAATTACTGTAGACAAGGTGAGTGTTGTCCGATATGCACCCGGTCACTCTGCACTATTCGAAATGTGTTTTGGGATTTTCTTATATATATTTAATATCTTGGGCCATTCTTTAAGGATCCTTGCTATTTCTATGGCACCATCCAAGAACACGGTGAAAGGAAAAGGGCCTACCCCATGGAGCTGGTCGTGAAAAAAGGAATCGATTCTTCCCACTCCGCTAAAAAGGAAAGCGCGCGTATTAGAATCTTCGTAAAGTGAAAGTAGCGATGATGACGAGATAGAAGCCGATGTTTGTCGAGGACTCGAGTCGCACTAAGAAAACGGGTCTTGGCCAATTGCAAATGTGGGTTTTCGGCCATGAGAGGGGCGTAAAATCGAGACATTTTTGTATTCCCATCCCATCGTGGGAATTATTCAGAGCGTAATATGCACTTCGTGCACACTGATGTTCACGGATATTTACCTTCAGTGGTTCGGGAGTTTTATACCAATCTGAAGGAGAATCACGGTCGAGACCGTGACAGACCTCGCTACGGGTGCTTCGGATCACCCCTCGATTCGATAGCGCATGCTCAATATGTCCGCCCCGATGCCTCGTAATCGACCATATCCACTCGGGCTATCATCGACTTTGATGCCCAAGTTAATGAGGCTATGTGTACTCGGCCTCGCAGACCCATGAGCCGATTTTGCGGCACTGAAAGCCTTCCAACCGCATTATGCCCCGATGAACAAGATCATTCACTTATAGAATCGGGCCTATGGAAATGAAAATCCGTACCGAGAACGTATCCGCTTTTGTACGAGGTCATGACTGGAAACTCATTATCATGCATTAGTCATATGGTGCATAATGAGATTTCTTACAATATTCACATGAAAGCCTGCATATTCCGTCTCTGGCCACAGGACTAGTATCAGGAAGAAGGGAATGAGGGGAGCAGTTAAAGAAAAGAGGGTGTTGCCCAGGCTAGGGCCTATCACTAATAAAACTGAGGCCAAGAGCCGAGCAAAGATCCACCGCATCACAACCCCGCCTCGCAAAGGCCTCCTCCTGATCACATCATCCACAAACCCAAGACTATCGGGGAGCACACGCCATTGAAGAGGATGGAGCGGCGGATAAAGGATGGTTCAAGTGCATTCCGGGAAGCAAAAGTGCATTTAGATCGACGCCTCTCGAGGCTTGAGAGGTCACATTTTTCAGGCAGAGCCGGGCACGGCGCGATGCTACTCCGTATTTGTAGGGGGATCTTAAGAATTTTTAGATGACTGTGTGGACGAGGACGCATTCTCTTCTGCTGAGGATGAGGATGACGCTGCATAGTTGTTTTTAGGCTAGACTAGGGTGGTGTTGGCAATCGGGTAGTAGACCCCAGCCATGTTACGCCAACACCCATTTTGATCATTTGCCTTTTTCTTTTCGTTTAGCCTACGGTCGTTACAAACTTTTAAGACCTCTTTGATTCCAATTATGTCTGTTGTTTCTTCTGACATTATGCATAGTGGTTATGTGTTCCATGTTAAATGATTGCTTCCCTTCTATCGATCTCTACAGTTCACTATTTGCATGACTGCCTTACATTCCTTAAATTCCATAGTCTTTATTTAAAGAACTGATTTTGTGTTAGCTCAAGAGTAATGCTCATTGTAAAGACTCCGTGGTTGGTTTAAATGAGTCATACCGGTGCATACTAAGTAGGTGAAGTATTTATTCATACTCTATTTTGAGATTCTGCAAAGCTTAACTATACCGAGCGCCTTACAGATTCATACATAGTGGGTAGTTCGTGTGAACCAAATCTTGCTAGGGACTAGCAAGACGCAGTCAGTGATGAATACACATTCGAGCAATAATTATAGTAGAATTTAGCACATCCAAATCACACTTACCCAATATCTCGGCATAAGGATAGGTACTTTTACTTTTGTGTGTTTTTAGACTTGTGCAGTCTTTCGAGTTCAAAACATTAAGTGTACGAGGATTTGCGTCCCGAAGTCAATATGAAGCACCGAGGATGCGGGCGAACAATTGATGAAGTCTCGAACTTGCAAGGTTAGAAAAGCACTAGAGGATCAAGTGTACCGGCATATCAATTATGTACCAGACACCTTCAAGAAAGTGGCAGAAGTGTACCCCAGACACCCAATAAGTGTACCGGTACACCTGATTAGGAAATCGACAGTAGCGAAAGTGTACCGGTACACCATTAAAGTGTACCGGTACACATGTATGAGAAATGCGGGAATGGAGCAGAATTGTGAGCCTAACGCAGGGGCATACTTGTCAATCATCCTTGAGCACGAGATGGTATTGGAAAGGAGTATAAAAGGCAGAAGATAGAGGGGGGAAGAGCGCTTTTTGACTTCTAGTAATAGGTTTTCATAGAAGAGGAGTTTCTCTCCATTGTTTTGAGTTGAATCCTAGAGATCCAGATTGAAGACTCTTTCATTTTGGTGTTTTTACCATTCAAGCACTTGTAATCTTTCAGCAAGAACAGTTGGTTTGTTTTCCATTATAGTATTTCACATTTCACATTCCTAGATTTTGTAACCGAATTATGATTTTCTCAAGTATTGTTTTTATGATTAACATCACTTCAATTATAACTGTTCTTATAAGTTCCATGGATTTCTAAACCCTTAATGCTGGGATTCTAAGGTGGAAACTCACCCTGATCAAAGTACTAATCCCTCAATTCTTCTTTTGAACTTCAATGGATTGGGTGATGTTAGTCACTTGTGCAAATGATTTATGAAAAACCTTAGTTTGAATATTCTTCTGACAACGCGCGAACGATCACCTTTATTATCGCTGCGCTGACATAAAATGCAAACTAAAGCGTTCAAGCACTGGGAACAAGTACAAGCAAACATTATTCAATCATCCTTCTTTCAAAAGAGCGTTTAAAATAAATTCTTCAACAAAAAGAATTAATATCAATGGTCTTGGGGATGAGTTGTAAAACAAGAGGTGGATTTATTTGGTCGAAGTGAGTGGAATCCCAAGAATACCAAAGATTCGTCTTCTATTTTTCTAAAACATTCAAATCAATCAATCATTTGATCAAACAACACAAATCCTACAATTTCCCCTTACCACACTTTTGTGGAGAATAGCTCACTGGGTCAATAAAAATTAGACCACTCCCTATGGAGTCAGACTTCCGCATCAATTACGTATTACACGCTTGACAACTGTGATTCCTACGCTTGGGAATAGAATTAGGCATACTAATCAGGACGAAGCACTTAACCTTATTATTTAAGATTTAAGATAACCCCCCTTTTGATGGCAGAGAACCAACTGATCATCAATTCCATAGACATGTATATATATGTGGGCATTAGGACCACCAAAGAGTCATCCGATAATAGTAGTATCGCACTAGGGAAGTAGGGTTGTAGGATTTTGGCCCCCAAAATGGAAGGAGAAAGAAAAAGGATCACCGAAATAAAGACTTCCTCATGAATGGTAATGATACATAAAGAGACAAAGAAATTCAAATGCAGAATCTTTGGTAGGTGAAATAAGGTAACCAACAAAATATTTGGTAGGTAAAAAAGTGAACAAGCTCCACATATCATGCCACCTCGCCTAATTAATTGGAATTGGATAGATGTAAGATGTTCATGTACTACTACTACTACTGCACAAATCACAATAGAACAATACTTGCCAACTGTTCTTCCCCTGTATGAATAATGCAGCCGCTTGCTTAACCCAAGGTGATTCAATCGAGTGAAATACTACCCATAGGCCCAAGGCCTTGGCCAGCCTGGATAAATCGAAATGGCCCAAGATCTGTCCATGGGGTGGTGGGCCTTGGGCCTTGAGTGTTCCGGCGAGCTCATGCCTCATGGTGATTGCGGCGGAAAGGAAGAAGTATTAGTTTAATAAACAAAACCATGGGGGAGTCGGAAGTCCATGTTTAGCAAAATTTGCAGGTTGCAGACGGTTGGAAACAGAAGATGACAGCAGCAAGCAATAGGCTTGATGTACAGTAGCAGGAGGGTCGTTGCAAAGCAGCAGCAGAAACAAGGTCGTTGCAAAGCAGCATAAGGCTCAGTTCACAGCAGCAACAACAGCAGTAGAAGCATTAGGGAGTGGTGAACCTGATAGGTTGAAGATAACAAAATATATAAAACCCGGGAAAAATTCATCTAGTTACCCATCTCTCTAAGATCTACGCTAATCCAACAAGAATGCGACAGTCGAACCTAAATTTTTTTGTGATCTCGAATTTTACCTAAACGTAATTCATCGCCGACGTCAAGAAAATCTAGCTTACTCCATCTCAAGATCTACCTGGCATCGGGTCGCCGGTTTTCATCGAACAGCGAGGCAAAGCTCATCCACGCCGACGGTAGCCTTTCACAGAGATAAAGACCCTGGTTTTCGCCAAACCTATAGCGCTTTCTCCGCTTTGTTATTTCTAACTCCAGCCATTTAATTGGCATTTTCGCGCCGGAGATGTACTATCTACCCCCAAAATATGTGAATTTAATATCGAATGCTCGGGATCGCTGGTAGTCCGACTGAATTTCGGATCGTTATTGACCATATGTATGTTTTTACGTGTTATCACAAAAACGAATAAATACATCAAGGCGTGGGAAAAACTCATGTTAATATATGTTTATATGATGTATTGACGGAGATACTTGATGGACAATGGCATGATAAAATATAAATTATCCACGATTATTAATGCTGCATGTAAGACTATCACGCACGTAATACGCACTATACGGTAAATCAAGAAGTCGTGATTTCATATGCACGGGACATCGCGTGAAACGGTGAGCGGCTGACATGGTTTTTTGGAACAAAGTGGTTTTATCGGAGGGTTGTCCAATAAATTATATCGGAGAATGTCTAATAAATTAATATCGGATGGTTGTCCAATAAATTATATCGGAGAATGTCCAATAAATTAATATCGGAGGGTTGTCCAATAAATTATATCGGAGGATGTCCAATAAATTATATCGGAGGGTTGTCTAATGTGTTTTAATATCGGTGGTCAGTCTAACGCGCTTTGATATCGGAGGTTGTCCATCGAGCTTCAAAACAAAAATCTGTTTCAAGACATTTTTCATACATGGCAATTGGCGTGTGTGAGGAAGCCCGCCATGACTCGCGATATGGGGCATGATATGTAGACATTCATGTAAACGCGCATATGCTTTCTTACTCGAATTTCGCAGTTAATGTGTGAATCACGATATCAGACAAGACTCAGCGAAAGAACTCCTCGTACGAGATTTCTACTAGCAAAGATCGCTTCACCTCTTCGCGAAAATATTTTTAGGTACCGGAGGTAATAATCGGGGATCTAAACACACTAAGATCTTAGTTTCAAAAAAGGCCAAAACATATTATTCATATATTTTGTGTACCGATGCTTATCCCCGCTTCTAAATTCGGATAGTTTATTCGCTTTGTATATGTAATGAGAAAGAGTTGTAATAAAACTCTTTTTTGTATGATTTACGTAGTATGGCAACTTTTCCTAGGTTTCTGGTAGTTTCTGTAATAAAAAGGCCATTGGAGATAGAACTTGTGTATTTCAATAAGGGTCGAGGTGCGTGAGCGCTAAGAAAGCTATCAAGATGTTTGGGTCGTGGGATAGGATTCCCCGGTCTAGACATGGTTCTCGATTTGTTAGCAGAAAACGCCGTAACATGGTGTTTCTTCATCATGGCTGCGGTTATCGGGTTCTCGTCGTGACAATGTCCCGACATAGGTCTTCGTGGTTCGACCGAGACAACACGTCATAAGCATGGCTGTGTTTAACTTGGTTAGGATTTAGGTCGCTACAAATTTTCCCTTCTTTGTCGCTACAGAATCAAGACTGGTTAGTTTCTAGGTCGCTACATACATATTTTTCATGCCACGAAAGGGCTCGTCAGCCACTGTGGAAGCTTTATGTCGCGACAATGAAAAATGATGTCACCACATAATTCACTCGTTGTTGTAAAGGATTTCATTGTCGAATACGTAGATCTCTCGTGGTCGCAAATGTAGAATAACTATTAAGGTAGGAAACCCCGTGTCACGACAGAGTTTTCATGTCGCGACAGGCGTGCTCGGATGTGAGCTTTCTACGCCGCTAACATGGTTCTATGTCATCAAAGGGAATTACCAATAAAGAAGGGCTTTGTCGGCCGCGACGTAGCCGTGGCCACGATAAAGGCGCTCTATTGCTCACGACATAGCTAAGCGCGCCAAGGCTAGCACGCACATCGTCTCATATGATAACTTATGGAAATATCGAAACATGGTTTTCCTTATTGCGACATGATTTTAGGCCCTTGGTCGCGATGCTGTCAGCGACAGTTGGGCTTTTCAGGTCACGACGTGATTTCATTGGCTCCTGGCAAGGGGTTCCTAGGTAGCGATAAGATTTTCTTTGTCGCAACAAAAGGTCGTCAAGACTAAAGAAGTTCTATGTTGCGACATATGGTTTTATGTTGCGACAGGGGTTAGTCGTTGTAGGAAGGCTCATTGTTGCGACAAGGAATTTCATGTTGCAACAGAGTATGGCCAAATGGAGAGGTTTTGTGTTGCGACAGAGCAATTCTAAACATGACATAGCTAGCCGCTAGGAAGATTTTCTCATTGTCATGAATGAGGACTTTATGTCACAAGAATTTAAGGACGTAAATAGAGTTATGTAGGAGAATTTATGTCAAGCTGGGGCCACAATAGAAAGCTTTGCAACACACCATTGCATCGGGCGTGTAAAGGCCGGGCGCCAAGCATGAGTGTGGCGCTAGGTTGTGGTCAGAACAGACGAGGCTATGCGGAGCACGATTGCACTGCCAAGCGCCGCCCGACAGATCAGGTGCCAGGCACGCACAATGTGATCGCGGCTGCAAGACGAGGTGTGCATGAGATAGTGAATTCGTCGCGATAAAAGAATTCTCTCACATGACAGACTCGACAAGGATCGAAAAACCCCGAGGACATGGGGCATCACAAAATAGGCTGAGGCATATATTAAACATTGTCCTTAGGAATTTGATTTCCTAAGATACAACAGTTCTTCAGATTCGAAGACGAATTCTAGGTCAAGAACAACAAAGATGATGAGTATTCCAAGTTGTTGAAGGAAGGTGGAGATAGAAAATGTGTCCTGTAACATTAGGACAAGTTTGTATTTATAGGCAAAACTGGTTTGATTTTCAAACATATAGCCGTTTGGCATTAAGAATAATTAATCCAAAACGTTTTCATTTCCATGTGGGACAACACCTTTTATTTTGGAAAACCATTGTTTATAACAGTCGAATCTTATCAGCATTTATTATTGGGGATAAGGTGCATAAATGTCCATGACTTATAGTCGTATGCCATGATCCACAAGTGCCCTCGATGTTTTATGTCATAGCTGATTAATGTATTTTCTGTTAAGGATTTGCACAGATTGATAAACAGACTTTAAAAAGCCTTTAAAACACCATTCATCCACCCACTAGCAAGTCTGCAACTCCAAACTCTTCTTTTCTCCTTTCCTCCCCTATAAAAACCCACCATCACCTTCCCCATTTTCCCCACACTGAACATCAATAAATCACATGGAGAAGATTCCTTTCTTCCTCATCCTTCTCTCCCAGCCACGGTCGCGCCTGGCCGATGAATGGCTCAAAGAACCACGATTGTCGATGGAAAACCACTCGCTCCACTTCTACCACCACGAACAACCGGAAGAATCGACCAGCAAAGTAGCCTGCCGCCACACAAACAAATCCCCCACCTTGTTCATCAGAAACATCATGGACGACCTAATCGACTTTAAGGGGCTCTAGAACCGACTCCGTCGGGTGGGGCGTGGGCAGTGGTCGCACGCCTACCGGGTCGAAGAGTCGAAGTCTTCTCTCATGGCCCGACCGTGGTCGGCCCTTACTTTATAAATCTGCCATTTTTTTGGGCCCTACATATATATATATATATATATATATATATATATATATATATATATATATATATAAGTTAAAAATAAAATTTTTATTGAACAATATAACTAACATTACATAAAAATTTAATTAAGTTTATTCTACAAGCATTTTTAGATAAAAAATCAATAATTAAACTATTAAAATCACTCATATAAGATATGTTTTTCAATGTATTAAAGATAAACAACCATTCAATCTTTCTTGTGACATTGTTGATCGGAGGTATGATTTGATTAACTTCAACTTTGAAACTTTCGCAGAGCAATCAGAATCGTATAGTCAATAGTATTATGTAAGCAATCCATATATTTTGGAAACAGAATCCATCATTTTCAAATAAAATTTAACACCTCAATTGCTCTTTCGTCTCCTTTTGGTAAGCACTTTCACAATCTTACTGTAAAATAACTCATCCCTGCATCAATATCGTAGTCCATGTTATGTCTCAAAAAATTTTCAAGTTTATCACAACAAGACTTCAAACAATCATCATCCGTGATGTGAATCCTATGTGAATCAATAAAAATCCAAAATATCTTCATATTTTTGAAATTGTTCAAATCTACTATTGATGGCAAATAGCTCGATCAACTATATGCTAAATAATCAACTCTATAGCATTCTTCAAATTTAACGCTAGAATCTCTTCACTAACATTTTCATCAAACTGGCTTCTTTCTCAGAAATAATACGCTTTTCACAAACGTAGTATCAATTTTCATCCGAAAGGAAGAATTTCTTTAGCAATAATCTTATCGCATTCAAATCCAAGATAGTCTCAAAGAAAAGAATAAGTGTTTTCAAATGACTAATAGCAGCATCAATAACTATGTCTTTATTTTGCAACATTTTGCTCACTCTATTAATGGCAAATAAAATATTGTACCAAATAACCATGCCAAATATTGAACTGCATAATAAAAACATAAAACTAACAAAATTATTATTTGATAAAAATATAAAATAATCAAATAAAAATACGTTAAAAATAAATAAATAAATTATTTCATACCTATGATCGATTACGAAGATTATTCGTTGCTTTTATCAAGAAAAAAGGATAACTCTAATTATTTTCTGCAGTTATAAACCCTAATATTTTCGAACTGAGAAACCCAGATGTCGAAAAGAAATGGTTTTAACTTTTTAACAAAAATAAAAAGAGCCATCGTGATAGTGACCGGCACTCAATGAGCTTGCAAAGACATATCATTTAATTTGCCGGGTCTATGCGACTTCCTTTACGATGGTTTCTAGCCATTTCGCAGCCTTATCGTATTAACGCGAGTTTTTGAGAAATGTTAACAACTAAATTTTTTATTATATTTAATTAATTATAAATTATAAATATATATATTATTTTATTATTTCAAAAGGAACCAACTATAAAAGTGGGGTTTCAGGCAAAGAAATTCTCACTCCTCTATAGGCAGGGCCGACGCTCTGACCGTCGTGTTCAATAGTGGGGAAAGAGTAGTGGCAGCCTCTGACCATTCTCGGCCGGAACCCCACCAGCCATCCCCGCCGTGAGATGTCCATTGTCGGCGGCACTGGTGTTTTCCGGCTGGCCCGGGGAGTACTGACTTTCAGGACTTATTTCTTTAATTCTAGTGCTGGTGTAGCTGTGCTTGAAGTTGATGCTGTGGTTATTCACTTTTGAGTGAAGTGCAGGGAAGCTTGTTAGTGTTAGTTATCAGTATCGGTTGCTTGTTTAATTACCTTTTATAGCTAAGTGATGTGCTTGGCTTTGTTTAATTACCTTTTGCAGCTATGGTGTGCTTGGATTTTCTAACTTATGAAGTATGTTTTAGAACCTTTAATTCTTGAATTATTAATTAATATTAATGCGACAAGAAGCATTGTAAACGACTCCAATTTTTCACCATATAGCTTCCTTCAGCTGTTCAACAAATGAAAGGGAAACATTTTCTGTTGCGCCAGTGGTTCAAAAGATGTTGTACCAAATAATGTAAGCACTGTTTGCAACCAGTTCTATTGTGTTAGTGCAATCTACTGCATCAATTTGTGATATTTAGTTTCTTTGCTGAAACACATGATAATTTTTTGCTCAAGACTAAGACACAAGTCATATCTCTGCAATGTAAGTTTCCTACCACGTTTCACTATATATGGGATAATATGACTTCGCAACTCATCCTCCACATTGATGGACGATCCTCCAAGCTATGACTTCCTTATCTTACTACGTATCAAAGTTCAACCAAATCGCGATAATAGACACGCTTAGTGTGAAGTATCACGGTTCGAGGCTTACCCATCTTAAGGTAGCTGGCGACCATCTCAGTAGCTACACACAACAAAGTTCTAACGAGCTTCCCAGAATTTCCTTATATTTTTCACTACATTCGATGCCACATCATCACACCGTTTTATTTAAGTCAACTCAACTCTAATGCCACTTGTTACTAATTTTGTTCAGCCATCCCTACACATCGAGCATTTATATCGTTCATTTTAAGTCTAAGCCATGATGTTTTATTTTTGCGCTTCTCTAAAAGGCATCATATACTAATCGGATATTGTTTATGTTTATCAACCCATAATACTTCTTGCTCCTAACTAATGTGGGACTTTGGGTTCACACCCAAGACAAACAAATGACAACAAAAAATAACATAAATGGTTTATTTTGATTTCATTAAAATGTGTTTTTGTGTAAAAATAATTACATAAGGAACAAAAATAATGAAAATTAATATTTGTTGGATGGGGATACGAATTATTTTCCCAACAGTTATATGTACGCGCGCATGCATATATACTGATGTGCCAACCCACAATGGTAGTGGTTCAAAACTGCCACCATTGAGGCCACTACTGTGGGCCACAAATCTTTTTCCTTTCCTAGTCACATACTAACAATCGTCATGTAGCGATTGATGATTGTTTGTATGGCTTAGGAAATCATGTGGGTCTTGGGGCATTATTAATTAGCTAATTTTTCACGTGCCAGGACCTTTGTTCATCTTTTATTTTAGAACTTTTGTTTTTTTGTCTTCACTAGAATATTTAAAAAAGCTTTTCTGAAGTACTTCTGGTTGCAACAGGCATGCAGGAGGTATTCCTTCAGTTCCAGTACGGGTAATATTGCTGTTGTATTGGGTATGAAGTTGATCCCATTTGTAATTTGTGGAACTTCGTCAGGTATCCTGTTATTCGTAGGCAACAAAACTAAGGCCCTTTTGATGAGCTTCTGAAAACAGCAAGATTATGATGCAAGGAACAATATTCATACTAGATATATAATCTTAACCTTATTATTTAAGATTTAAGATAACCGCCCTTTTGATGGCAGAGAATCAACTGATCATCAATTCCATAGACATATATATATGTGGGCATTAGGACCACCAAAGAGTCATCCGATAATAGTAGTATCGCATCTAGGGAAGTAGGGTTGTAGGATTTGGTTCCCAAATGGAAGAGAAAGAGTAAGATTCAGTCACCGAAATAAAGACTTCTCATGAATGATAAATGGATGGTATAAAGAGACAAAGAAATTCAAATGCAGAATCTTTGGTAGGTGAAATAAGGTAAACCAACAAAATATTTGGTAGGTAAAAGGGAACAAGCTCCACATATCACCTCGTCTAATTGGAATTGATAGATGTAAGATGTTCATGTACTACTACTACTACTGCACAAATCACAATAGAACAATACTTGCCAACTGTTCTTCCCCTGTATGAATAATGCAGCCGCTTGCTTAACCCAAGGTGGATTCATATCTGAGGAAATGGGCTGGGCCCATAGGCCCAAGGCCTTGGCCAGCCTGGGAAAATCGAAACGGCCCAAGATCTGTCCATGGGGTGGTGGGCCTTGGGCCTTGAGTTTTCCGGCGAGCTCATGCCTCATGGGTGATTGCGGCGGAAAGGAAGAAGTATTAGTTTAATAAACAAAACCATGGGGGAGTTGGGAGTCCATGTTAGCAAAGCAGCAGCAGGCTCGGTTCACAGCAGCAACAACAGCAAAAGAAGCATTAGAGAGTGGTGGTGAACCTGGTAGGTTGGAGAGAACAAAATAGGCTAAGACGCGATTAAATATCGCCCCAAGCACTGGATTCTGATACAATAGCTTCAGATTCGGCGTTAATTCGGTCAGGAACAACATAGATAAAGATGAATATTCCAAGTTGCTGAAGGAAGGTGGAGATAGAAAAGGTGTCCTGTAACATCATGACACGTTTGTATTTATAGGCAAAACTGGTTTGATTTTCAAACATATAGCCGTTTGGCATTAAGAATAATTAATCCAAAACATTTTCATTTCCATGTGGGACAACGCCTTTTGTTTTGAAAAATCATTGTTTATAACAATCCAATCTTATCAGCATTATTATTGGGGATAAGATGCATAAATGTCCATGACTTATAGCCGTATGTTATGATCCACAAGTGCCCTCGATGTTTTGTGTCATAGCTCATTCATGCATTCGCTACTGATTACGCATCGATAAACACGATTCAAATCGGCCGCTAAGACGGAGCCTCCACACATAACTCTCGTCACTCATACGGTTATTTCCGCGATGCCGCGACACTAATGTTACTTTCAGATAAAGCCAAGACATGCAAACTCAAAAAAACTCATAAATTAAATTAGACATACGAATATAAGTTCAGGCACCTTTTCCCTTTATTATTGAGTAGTAACGTTGCTGTAGGTGATCCTTATCTTGCTGATTTCGTCTGGGCTATCTTGGTTTGGTTGTAGTAGTTGACTCCATTGGAGAGATTTGTACCCTTTTCCTTGGATTGTTCCCTTCCTTCTTGTTTTTCCTGTTTTGAGTTTTACCTTTCACACTTTTTTGGACAGGGATTTTAGGGCCCTGATTGGAAAATAATATCGACGACAAAACACCTGCCAAAGCCAAAGGCCTTTATCGTCGTAAGATCGCTCGCTTTCTATGACCTAACATCACTATTTTAGTATTTCCGTCTCCATCCGACTTACAGCTATTAAAAAGGTATCCAGTTACGAGCATCACTAATTCTAACGAAAGATGGGATTAAATACATCGAATACCTTCAATTCGTGAATCTAATCACTCCTATGTTTTTTCTTTAAAAAAAAAAAACTTTATTAAGACAAAAATATCTTTTTCTATTTCATGTATTTACATTACCCTTTTAATTTTTGCAAAAAAAAAGCCAAGATCAGACCATTTTATCAAAATAATACAAAAATGAATGAAATGTCAGATTTCAAATTTTGGGTTTTCAAAAAGTCATTTAATCAAAATCATCCCACATTCTAATTGTGTCACCAAGTTCAAACTCCTGTACATCATGCCTATAAGGTGATCTCTATTAAAACAAGCATAAAAGCAAAAAAGAAGAGAATGTCCTTAACTTGCTTCCCGGTAAAGACAATTTACCAAGTTGAAAGTTGAAATTAGAGTGTATTCAAAAATAAATAAAAACACAGGTTCAAATTCCTGACCAAAGCACCTCAAATTCCTTACCAAAGCACCCTTTCTCAACCAGGAGGGGTCACAGACTAGTTTCATTAGTCCCTGCACAAGTAATCCATTTCATCCCAAAAGCATATCACTCTATACAAGGAAACGAAAAGTATAACTCTAATCGAAAGAAGAATTGAATTCATCATATTCCATCCCCTACCAGCTCAACTGGAACACTTAGTTTTAATGGGGTAGCAAAACATTGAATGTCAAAGTCTTTATCAGAAAGAACCTAAAACTATATTCTGGTGGGGAAAGAAACCCAAGCAGTTTACAGTTCCTGCAATGTTAAAGTCAATTTCCACATAATTGAACGACTAGAAATAGATATAGTCTGCATAAAACTTTTCAGAGAACAAAACCACCAAATAGCATATATATATCTAATAAGGGAAGAAACCTAAATCATTGTAAAACTAAGATATTTGGGATCTGGAGACGGAAAACTGCAGAGCTTCACTTCCACACACATTTGTTGCAACCATGAGGGAGATGACTCATAAACCCGACACTTCTTTTCCTATCGGGTGACACTACACCTGTTGCAGCAGCACAGACATATATAACCTTATTTTTCATCATTGTCCAAACTGTCCTCCTTGTTGAGAATAACCAAGTAGCTTCCGGAGAAGAGGAACCAGACCGATTAAAGCTATTTGAAGCTGTTCTGAGCTATTCATGCGTATACTGACCTGCCCTGCTCCTCTGTTATTCAAATTGACGCGACCGATCATGTTTGTGAACCTGCCGATAGGGAGATCTGGACCGTATATTGCATCCAATAGCAAGATCTCCATGCCAATCCAAGGATGGAGAGAGCCCGAGAGTTGATAGCGCGAACGACCCAGACCTTATCCCTTAGGGTGGCCTCCAAGCTACCAATTATATAAATGCCGCCACGACCAGTCATGGCACCACCCGTCATAATCCATCCGAATCCGCTTTGTTGACGATCAATTGGTCTTCTCAAGTTTTAATCCAGTTGTTATAGCTTCGCCCAGGGCAGGCAGTAACAGAGATACCAGCCGTTGCCTTGTTTCTCCTAAAGTTACAAAATCTCGTCTCACCGCGCAGAGTATATGCCATGTCTTTTCCAACCGTCTGCATATCGAAACCTACAGAAGTTGCTTTTCCTTCCCCATGCTTGACTGAACTGGCTACTTCCATTTGGATATTGGCATCCTTTTTATCCTTTGTAACTTGGCCTGAAAAAGAAACCGGTATCTTGTCCTTGAAAGCGAACACTCTTTCTACATTGATGCCTTCATAACCAACATCGTGATCCCAACCATGAGTTTCCAGAACAGGCCTCACAAGCCATTTGGTTTACGTGAATCAAGATATCGATACCGGTGAGGGATTTATCGAATCAAAAGAAGCAGGTAAGGACTAATCTGGCATGGGAATGGCAACAGACGCAGCACCACCACTTTCCTTCTGCACTCGCTTGAAATCCTGAGAAGAAGATCCCATTTTTTCATCATCTTCTGTCGCTCTTCTCTTCCTCAACTGTTTCTTCATAAAAAGCTTTTCCCTATATTCTAGCTCATCATAATATTCTCTGAGCTCTCACTTTGCCAGCTGGGCTTCTTTGTCAACCGTCTAAATGGTGGCAATTCATCATATTCAGGCTCATCGTCTGAATCAGATGAGTCATCCAAATCCTCGTCTAAAGTGTCCTCATCACCAACCTGATCCTCTGGCAGTCTTACCTGTGGTCTTGATTGGAGAAGCGATGAGAGAAGGAAGGGTAAAGGAGGTGATCTTGATCGCGTTGTAAAAGGCTTTTCCAGGTGGACTATCTGCAACTTTGTAGCGTGTTTGCCTCAGCCAAAATCTTTGATGCAAAGGGAGAGAGCAATAACAAATGAGGCTTCCAAATCTGGACTATTTGGTAAAACTCTCTGCCCAGCCCTGTTTGTTCTGCATGCAGAGTGGTTCTCTACCAAGGAAACGGGATTCATGAGCCGCATATCCCCAGCTGCCTGACGAATTGCTTGCTGGACAACATGAGACCTCTGAGTGACAAACATATCATAACTTGAAGCAGTACCATTTGGGCCATCAGGTGGAGCAGATGCTGCATGAGTAAGAACCACAATTGCATTGAACCATATTGATGGTCCAAATATCTCGGTTATTGTGCGCAACAGTGGCATGTCACCAAGATCCCTGCTCTGCATGTCCAATCTATCAAGATACAAAACGATATCTGGAGGAGTTTTCTTGATAAACCTTTTAACAGAGTGGAGGATCTTCTCATTCTGGCGTTGGTCTGACCAGGATGGTAGAAGGCCCGGGGTGTCAATGACCCTTACCTTAATCCCCTGAACGGTTCCCACAACATCCTGAACCTTCTTTGTGCCCACTTGAAAAGCATCAGTACTGAACTTCACTTCATCAAATATTGAGTTGATAGTCGCACTTTTACCAACTCCAGTCTTTCCAAGAACCATGATGGTGCAAGAGAAATCAAGGGGCTCTTGCCCTGCTGCCTCGAGCTGCTCAGCCATGGCACTAGCACGGTCAAAGCTGAAGGCACCAACACGGCCCCCATTCCTCCCTCGTAGCTGTTCAGCCAATCCAAGCCTGTACAAGACTTGAGCCACAACAACATTATGGGGAGTCTGCCCAAGCCTATGAGCAAGCCGCAGAAACTTCACCCGTATCATCTGGAGTTTTTCCCGGGTCTCATCATTTTCCTCACTCTCCCCATTTGCAGCATCATCAATGAGTTGAGCTTGTACTTGGGATGTGGTTCCATTAGCTCGAGGTTGCTGCACCACCCGTGAAGCAGGTTCCAATAGCGGGGCAGCACGCCCAAGGCCAGCAGGATGCGACGGGGGAGGACCAGGATTTGAAGATCTTCCAGATGATGAAGCAACCTGTTCTGCAGGACGAATTTCCTGTTCTGCAGGACGAATTTCCTGTTCCCCATTCACTCGAATTTTTTTATCCTCCTCAGTGTTTAGCTCTTTTTTCTCCTGCTCTTCAAACACAATATATTTGTTTTTAACTTCAGTTACATTTTCCGCAGCATTCTCAGGCTGAGGACTTATATAATTGACTGCTGTCAATTCAGATGCAACCCTTTGCTTCGTCTCATTCTTCTTAATAGTTGAATCTTCTATGGCACATTGCTCCTTATCACTCTTCTCAGTAGCAGAATCTTCTACAGGAGAACTTCCTGTCCCTGAAGCAGACATCCCTTCATCCATAGGGGTATGCATGCTAGTCGAAATGACTTCTGGTTCAGCACTTTCACTGTGATCCTCTGATTCCGACTTCACAGGAGCCTCTTCCAGCTCCCTACTCTGACTATCTCGATGTTCTGTAACTAAGTTATCCAAAGTTTCCTTCTGCTCCTCACTCTTATCCTCCCCATTTCTTGAACCAAGGCTAACCCTCAATTCCACATTGTTATCATCTCGATGATCTGCATCCAAGCTAGCCAAACTATCATTTACCTCTTGACGCTTAGCATCCACATATTCAGCACTACATGAAGCCTTCTAGGTCACCATTCTTGTCATTTTTAAATTCCATGTCTAAGATAGGCTGATCTTCCTTCTGATTTTCCCCCTCATAGACACAAGGTGAAGAAGTGTCTTTCAGCTCCCCGCTCCCTCCATCTTGATGTTCAGCATTCAAGATGCTCGCCTTCAAGTCCTCACTCTTATTATCCTCATGCAGAAACTCTCCGTTGGCTTCATGCTCATGATCAGACTCAATGCCATCTTCACCCACCTTATTGGAACCCATTTTCCTCCGACTCCCATTAACCAGTCTTTCCTCCAAATTCAAATCATCCGAATCCCTGTTTTTAGACTTATCAAGTACCACACTATTTGTCTCATCCACATTATTCCCATCCTTACAAAGGTCCATTCCTCCATCCATGCCTGCGTCTGAAGCCCCCTCTCCCCGATCTTCTTTACTATCCACCAATCACTCAATTGTCAGCGCCACTACTCTCAGAAATACTTTCCTCGTCAATGTTGTTTACCCTCTCAACCCCATCAGCACCCTCCCTACCCACTAAACCCTCCACTTCCACACCTCCCACCACAGCCTGCTCACTATTCATAACTTCACCAGGAACCCCAATTGCCTCCTCAAACGCCTCCTCCTCGTGCCCCGCATTCAAATTCCCATCAGTCCCCACCAACTCTGAATCATCAATTACTTTACTATCCACATCTTCATCTACAACAACATTTCTCGAATCCGATTCCATTGGATGATCCATCGCCTCCTCAAAAATCTCATCCCCTTCCGAATCCTTCAACTCATCCGACCCAGCCACTACACCCTCTCCCACTCTCTCCTCAAAAACCCTATCATCCACACCATTCATCTCCCCTGAATAGCTTCTACCGACAGCTTCCACCCCATTTTCCATCACAAAATTCTCGGATACCGCTTCAAAACCCTAGAACCAATCAAACCCAACAAAAACCCTAGTCAAGAAAAACCACTAATAATCATCCAAATCAAAATCAAAATCAAAACGAAACCCACTATCTAAAATCACAAAACAATCCAGAAATGGATCATTACACTAAATACAAACATTCACAAAAGCTTCAGATCTTCTCTATATTCTCTATACTTCCTCTTAGGGTTTTGCAGAAAGAGAAAAAGAGAAACTACAGAGATAACAAATAATTAACTAAACACACAACAAGCAGAAAAAGCGTACCTGGTTTTGTGGACGATAGAGAGAGAGAGAGAGAGAGAGAGAGATGTCTAGCAGTAGAATGAGGATCCTCTTCACTTATCAGGAGATGAAATGCAGATAAGGGAGAATGGACGGCTGAGAATTGTAGGTGGTTCTGATCGGACGGCGTAGAGGCGCGTACTTGTTTCATCGTGGAAAACGCCAATCATGGTGACGTCGACATGAATGGAAAAAAAGTCACCTGTTTTTAACAAGGTGTCACGTGCAGATTAAGGAGGGCGAATCGACCGTTGATGGATTTGGTAGGTTATCAGCAACGGTGGAGATCCGTACTGTCACGTGGCAAAATCACAGGATAAATCTATACCGTTGGTTTTTAATGACCACCACATCCAATTCTCACCATCTTTGACGGGAAATTTCTGCATTCAAAAATATCATAATGAAAGATGATCTCTAAAATTTATAATTATAATAATACTAAAATTAATAAGAAGAAAGTAAAAGAAAACATAAGAGAAATAAAATAATTAAAAATATAAATCTAATAAATTATTTTTATAATATTTTAAACTTTCATTTATTTTTTGACTCATGAACAAATAATTTAAAATTTTGTATATCTATTTTTAGCCAATAAAACCTGACTCCAAAGATTAAAAATATTGGATGAAAATAAAAACAAACTAAGTTTGAAGATTTGAATGCTAGAATGTTTATTACAAAAGCGAATAGATATAGGGAAAGCATATCCTTTTATAAAATTGCACATACTTAAACAAAATTTAAATTTATTTTTAAAAATATAACATGTTTGTTTAGAAAATAAATAATTAAAATTTTTCAAGACTTTAAAGAAACTATATAAATAAAATATAAAGTGCTATTATTAAAAAGAAAATTAGAATCAAAATTAAGAATACTTTCACAAAATCATAAATTATTTTCATTTGACCCCATAGAGGAAGAGGAATATTCTTCAATGGCAAAGAAAACAAACATATATAGCAAGTAAAGGTAAGTTTGAGTAAACATTACTAAATGGGATTGAAGGCCCACTTCTTTGGACTTTATGGGTGTGATGGATCTACTTTTCTTTTTCTTTTATTTTTTCCCTTTTTCTTAAGGTATATAGCCTATTCTGTGGCTGAGACACCTCCCTTCAAATATTAGGTACATCTCCTCACTTTCAATGTGCATCAAAGAAGCAGTGAAAAAGTAGAGCTTCCCCCTTCAACCATGGGATCTTCACTACCCTATATTATTGGCACCAACTACAAGGTTGAGTTGAATATGACTTATTGATAATATATAGTATCTTAATTTATGGGTTTTTTCATTAAGTTTTTTAATATATACAATTATTTTTTAGTGATTTAAAAAAAAATCCATATTTAAAAAATAATATAATCTAAATCAGAATCCTTTGATTTGTTGTTATTGTTATTGTTATTGTTATTGGTGTGCTCATCCCATCAAGATGGTGCACCCTTTTTGGTATTATAACAAGGGGCATATGGGATCATGAGAGCTAGATTTGTTGTTTTGCGATTCGACCGGCTTGCGCTTACGCCTCCCACTCACACTTCCGCTGAATAATGACTTTAAGTAGTTAAAATATCAGAAAATACCATTCCCCACTATCACAGATCTCATGAGCTGCGATCGCTCCTACCAGATTGATATTTCTCGCCGAAAGATTTTCGCTTATATGCTGACATTGCATTTATTCCTATAGTCGACTTTATAATTCCTCTATTCATAGTGAAACTTTCTCCTCTGCCTAAGGTTTTTTTTTAAACAAGGGTTTTCACGTAAATCTAATGTTTTTCATTAATTCGTATTTCTTTATTATGCAACTGATTATAACAAGATTCAATGAATGAGGTTTTGAGGGATTAATTATATATTCTCATTGCCTTTAGTTCCAATGAGTTATATAAGTTACGGGAAGAGGGAAATAAGTTAATAGCCTTTTTTTTTTATTAGCTTTTGAAAATCGCTTTACGCTTTCAAAAATAAGCGAGTAACAGTTAAAAACAATATCAAGTTCGATTTCTTTTTTATTGGCGAAAAACACAAAAATGTTAAATCTGTAAAATAATAATACGCTTTAAAAAACACTAAAAATGATGCCTTTTGTATTTTCAAAAACTATTTAAAAAAAACAGTTTTTAAAAACAGAAAATCAAGATGGGTGTGACCCATCTTCAACCAACCTTATTATCGTCCCCTAAATAAAAAAACTATATATGAATAACAATGATTTTGCTAGTTAGTAACAAATTCAGAAAGGTTTTATGTTTCCATGCATCAGAATTCAAATAATTTCACATGCTATACTTTAAATAAAGTGTGATATAAGAAGAGAGGAATATTCAAAGAAGACTTCAAAAGTATCACTGTAAAAGCTTATGATTAGAGTATTTGCTGATCATCATTCTTGTGTAAGCCAAGGATAGCATATTACAAAAGGATGACCAAC
Organism: Tetrastigma voinierianum; assembly: GCA_016808115.1. Taxonomy (NCBI): domain Eukaryota; kingdom Viridiplantae; phylum Streptophyta; class Magnoliopsida; order Vitales; family Vitaceae; genus Tetrastigma; species Tetrastigma voinierianum. Next base: position 423,854 of record JAEQBH010004232.1, on the reverse strand, counting down.
ACCTAACAAAAGTAATGGAAGACTAACTATAATCTAAATGTCATGAAAAATCAATGGTAGGGTTGTTGAGAATATAAAATGTTAGTGTGTGTTAGTTTTTTTTAAAAAGAAACTTGTCCCACATGGAAAAAAGACGAAGACATTTTTTGGATTTATATACTAAAACTAATTCTTAGGCTTGTATAAGACTTGAAAATAGGGGAGACCTACCGAGTACAAGAAATGGGTAGAAAGCCCTATTTCATTGAAAACCGATGGATGTCCATAGGACAAATTTGGTTAGTTTTTAGCTGTTTTAAAAATCAAAAGGGTTCTCTTTGATTCTGTGAGTAAATTCGTTTGACTGTTTCTTTACCACAACCATATTTTTCATTTTCGAACCAAACTATTACCTCTGTCAATACTGAAATACTGCTTTTTCTCTCCATTCTGGCTGTTCCTATTCTAAATTCTTAAACAACTGTTTGATCCCCAAGCAGTTAAAAATTCCCAACGACAGCGTTCTAAACACATTTCTTAATTTATTCCCCTTTTCATATTCCGACTATTACCTAACCCCGATCTTCACTGGGACTGCCAGCGTCTAACATAAAAGGGTAATCAAGAATGCACCTAAAAGTTGTTATAGAAATTCTGATTTAAGCTTTAAAAATGACTTTTTATATTTATAAGGTTTTAAGGCATCAAGTTCTCAAATGACTCGATAGCATTAGAAATATCAGTGGTGGACCTAATTAAGGCTCGGAGCATAAGCCCTCCTCAATTTATTTAAAAAAAAAAAAAATCTTTATTGGCTTGTGGAATCGTACGCCAACATTGTCATGCCATTACAACACTATGATGAATCTATAAGTCACTTTCTTTCGTTCTTTCACATTCTTAATGGAAAATAATGTTACGATTCTTATACTATGTGGTTGTCTTCTATATATGTGGTTGGTCATATGATCAATGACTTATAAAATTTTAGTGTCTCACAAGCAGATTGATCAAAAATTATAATATAATGTGTTAAACAAGAATAATATAGATTAATACTTATAAATATTTGGTGTCATTGAAAGTCTTTGTAAATGCTAAAATATGTAAGACTATTTTGAACCTATCTTTATACTTAGTCTCACATTGCTCATCTACTCACTTACCTATTTTTTTAGAGAATTTTCTTTTATCAATCCTTTGTTATAACTTTTTTTTGTAAGAGGTAAGTTTATTTATTCGGGGATTAAGAATACAATAGATAACACAACAGTTAAAAAAGTCGCTAAAACTTGTAAAACGACGCAACATCTCGATTATAAAAAAACGCATCAACTCAAAGTTCCCATGATTCGATAATGCTAAAAAATGCCTAATACCCAAGATTTTAAATCACGCATACTAACAAACACGATTGATCTAATCCATCTGGTCGGATTGAACTTTGCCGTCAATTTGCCATCGCAAAACCCACTTACGTGCCTAATCACAACTACACAACTATTCGTAGCGAATGTGTCGATAACAAAACACATCAGTCAAAGTCACGACAAAACACGACACAATAACAGGGCCGGCGCGATAAAACCGAAAACGGGCGGAAAAACAAAGCGAACCTATATCGTAGATAAGCAAACTACTTTATCAAGTTAAACCCAGATCCGATAAGAAGATTAATTTGGAGACTTAGATCGACAAAAAAATCAATCTTCTCTAACAAACAAAGGCTTGGAAGATATAACAGAGTGAGAAGCGGTTTCCAAAGAGAAATATAGTGTCTCAAGAACATAATTTTCCTTTATTATAACTTAACTTAAAAAAAAAATCCTTTATTATAACTTCAATAAAGTTATGTGAATACCGTCACGACATATTGAAATCTCTGAAAGTTAAGCAATTTAATAGTAAAAAATAATAATAAAGATCACGATAGTTTTGGTTCACAAGGCTCTAGAAATAGTGAAATACTTTAAGACTTGTAGAGAAATAATAATGCATATGCATACGTGAATTGTTTCCATCATAATAAAACTAAAATTTGTCAATTTTTAAGGCATTTAATTAAGAAGCCAAATAATTACTACAACAAAAAAATTAATTAGATGATGGTATTTTTTGAAAATTTTGTCTATGTGATATAAACATCAATTACCATAAAATCAACTATGAATAATAAGAATAAGAGCCAATAGCAGAAGATTTTAAAATGCAAAATAACAATTTTAGTGCCGCACAAATATGAATTAAAGTTTTGAAATGCTAACTATATAGCGATCCTTCAAATTAAAGAATCTTGAGGTAATGTTGTTGCGTTGTGAAGAACTACACAAACAGTAAGAATTTCTCCACGTCGCCAATACTACATTCGCTAACTCCTCAGGATGATAATTGATCTTTTGTTTCGATCAATGAAATTGCTTCATTTCAATCAATAACCGCCCAAGGATCAAAACCCTTGTCATAATATATCATAAACATAATCACTGAAAATTTCACAGATTGTAGTAGTGTCAACAACATTTTTCAATCGCGCATTGAAAATAGGTGTGAAATAGTCGGGGTTATCGCTACCAGGATAATGGTAAGAAACATGCGATTATATAGAGATTAATGAGAAGGAAAATCGAGAGGATTATATTGTTATCATGGGTATATGACATTTCAGGCCGGCCAGCACTTCATAATAGATTATTTTTCTCGATTTACCCTACGGGTGTTTCCACTCGGCGGCTCATCACGTTTATATCGGTGTCATTATTATTTTACCATGTTATTCCCAAGATTACTCTACCATCCATCTACACTTTCATTCTCAAAGGTCAGTATATTTCACCATTTACCTGCTTTTATTTTGTGGATTAGCTCAACCTCCCAAACTACTTATTTACATTTCCATGGATTGCCATAATGACCACCCAACTGGCTGACACTCTCAAGTGTTTTGAGATCGCACCCACCGCTGCTTTAATATGCATTGGCTCGCTCCAAATCGCTAACAATTACAGTGGATTAGCAAAACCACCTAAATATTACTTCTTGTAATATTCCATAGGTTACTCACAATCCCAACATCAACCTCCTAGCAACCAATTGACATTTTTTTTTTGACAACTAAGCACTTTGTTACAATATAAAAATGATCTCACATGGACTCAACTGCAATCCCTTGTTACTAGATGTCTCGCATTTAAACTTTAACGTTTAACTGGTCTGGAGCTAATTATGTGTGCATTTTATTCAAACTGTTTGAAATTTCTGAAATACAAAATTTCTTACTTTTTTTTTTTTTTATTTCACTTATTTGTAAATTTAATATGGTAGTTTTTTCTTAATCAATTTGAAATTACTTTTTTTTTAATGATAAATCAACACATTTATTTTGTTATGGAGAAAAATTATATATAAACAAACTTTCACTCATATAGTTAATCAAATTTATTAAAGTTGTATATTAAATTAGAGGGGTGATAGTAATAGAGAGTTTCCGGCTGTTTCAATCATTGACTTATTCTTTCACAACAGATTGTATTATTCAAATGTATTTAGCTGTGTTCCATAGATATAGGATTCAGTTTGTAATAACTTCCTAGTTTGTAGGATCTTCAACCATTCTTGGTTATTTCCCTGGTGTATTTATACGTCTGATTAGTCAATCATAAAAATAAGTTTCTTATGGTATCAAAGCTAAAGCAGAGATAACAAATTCCAATATTTTTTGTTTCTCTCCTTCCCTCTTTCTCAGAATGTCGAACAACCATGGATGACTCTTCAACCTCCTTTCTAAACACCAATGAATCCCACAACACCCTTATCAACATAAATGTTGCTGCCCAAACCCCTCTAAAACTCACTTCCAATAACTACCTTTCATGGAAACTCCGCACTTCACACCCGTCTATCTGGCTATGATCTCAGGCTAAGTGTCATGACTCAAAGCCATGTCCCTCAGCCACTCTCACACAAAATGACAAAACCAGATCAAACCCTTCTCACATCCTTTGGATCCGACAGGACCAGTTAATCTTAAATGCCATCATTGACTCCATCTCCCCCACTATCATACCATTCATTACACAAGCCAAGACCGCTAGCGAAGCATGGACTATCTTGGCCAATACCTATGCCACGCCTTCTCATGGACACATCACCGTGGCAACTCAAGATGATCACCAAAGGCTCTAAAAGGTCGAACGTTTCTGAATCTAAGGCCAAAGTCGAGCTTCGCTTCCGTGCACCAATCGATGCGTAAGGATCCTCACCAATAAGATACTTGATGGGTTTGGCGATGAATACAAAGAAGTAACACGTGTTGTCTAAGCCAAAGACACGCCTATAACCTTTGAGGAACTACATGAAAAATTGCTCAATTTTGAAGCATCGGTGATCACCACAAAACCATACCCCCTTCAGTTTCCTGCCACTACTAATCCCACGAACAGGAATCCAACAACTTGGCGCTCACCTGCACCTTCAAGCACCAACAATCATTCATGGCATCCCTCTAACAACCATCAAAACCAGTATCCTACTACACAAAATAGAGAGCCACTCACAACTCAAGGCGGCTTAGCTCATCTCAGTCATACCATGGTTATTTCCAAATCTGCAAAATACAAGGTCATACAACAAAACGGTCCCCTGATCTCCAAGGGTCCCAAGAACACATCCAACAAGATTCCCTACTAACAATCACTCTGGCTTACCCCATGGTGTCCTAGGGAGCCTGACATTATGCTACTAATAATCCTGGGCCATGCATCTGCCTCGACGCTGGAGCCTTCACCATGTTACAGCTGATCTAAACAATCTCTCCATGCATGCTCCATACAATGGCTCGGATGACATTATGATCGGCGATGTCTTAAGTCTCTCCATTACCCATGTCGGTTCTTCCTCTCTCAACACAACTCATAACACTTTTCAATTTAACAATGTCCTTCAGAGTTCTTATAGAAAAAGAATCATTTACTTCTCACTGTATCTCAAATAATGTCTCCATTGAAGTCTTCCCACCGCCTTCGGTAAAGGACATTCACACAGGAGCAACACTTTTGAAGGGCCAAACTAAAGATATGCCTATATGGTCAGATCTCCACCATTGTCAGTTTTCCGCATCAAATAACATTATACGAGTGGCATCAAAGATTAGGACACCCAGCTTTTCCCATTATGAAACAAATTGTTTCCAGCCATAAACTCGATTTCTCTTCTTCATTATCCTCTAATTTTTCATGTAATGCTTGCCTAAGTAATAAAAGCCACAAATTGTCATTCTCTCAATCCACAACTGTCTCTTCTCAATCCCTTGAAACTATCTTTTCTGATGTTTGGACTTCTCCAATTATATCAAATAATGGATTTAAATATTATATCATTCTTATGGATCATTTCACCAGATATATTTGGTTATATCCTCTTAAACAAAAGTCAAAAGTCAAAGATATTTTTATTAGATTTAAAGCCATTGTTGAAAAACACTTTGATAAAACCATCCAAACACTTTATTCTGATAATGGTGGTGAATTTATTACACTTGCCCATTTTTTTCTCGATAAATGGTATTTCTCATCTCACTACACCACCTCACACACCTGAACACAATGACTTTTCTTTCCGGAACAGGACATCTTCACATTGTGAAATCTTGGATTAGCATTACTCTCTCACGCCTCTTCTCTAAGGTTATTGATTTATGTCTTCCACAACAGCGCGACAATAAATCACAATCCAACACCCACACACTCCAAATCTCTCATCTCCATATGCAAAAAAATTTTACCACAGCTCCTAATTACTCAAAACTCAAAATTTTTTGTTGTTTATGCTATCCCTGGCTCAGACCATATGCAACCAACAAACTAGATACTCGATCCAAACCATGTGTATTCCTTGGCTACTCTTTAACTCAGAGTGCCTACTACTGCCTTGATCCATCCATCTCCAAAATATATGTCTCTAGGCATGTTAGATTTGTTGAGTCTGTATTTCCTTCACTATCTCTCTCGCTTCCTTCCCTTCTCCCTCACTTAGACTCCATTGCCACTTAGATTCTCCACCACTTCGACCCCAATCTTGACTTTGGTACCACCACTCAACCGCTTGATTCGCTGGAAGCTCAACAATCCCCTAGTGAAGCTTCATAACCACCATACCTAGCCAACACACCTATTCCACCCCATCACATGAACCTTCAACTAACAACAATCCCCAACAATCATCACCAAAAATAAACCCACCCGAGCCTCAGCCACAACCCACACACACCATGACTACAAGAGCCAAAAACAATATTCGCAAACCAATCACCAAAATGAATCTTCACACCCGATTAACCAAAGGTGATGCTCTGAACTGAACTTTGCCATCACCCATATCCAAATATCATAAATGGCGTCGAGCCATGTCTGAAGAGTTTGACGCTTTAGTAAAGAACGACACATAAGTAATTAGTTCTAGATAGCAACAAAATCTAGTCACTATAAGTGGATTTTTTAGAACTAAACGTAAATCGTGATGGTTCTATCGAAGGTTCAAGGTCTGGATTGCAGCAAAAGGCTTCCACTAACATCCTGAAATAGACTACCAAGACACATTCAATCCAGTTGTAAAACCAACTATTATTCGAATTGTTCTCAGTACAGCTGTAAGCGGTGGCTAGTCCTTAAGGCAACTTGATGTAAACAATGCCTTTCTTCAAGGTCATCTATCAGAGAATGTATACATGTCACAACCATCGGGATTTGTTGATAAAAACAACCCCTCCTGTGTCTGCAAACTCAAAAAAGCAATATATGGCCTAAAACAAGCCCCTCGAGCGTGGCACCATGAGCTCCCGAACATTTCTCCTGGCGCTTGGTTTTCAAAATTCATACGCTGATACTTCCTTCTCACTCTTCACAATGGCCACACTATGTATCTCCTTGTTTATGTTGATGATTTAATTCTCACAGAGACAATGAACAAAAGGAACTATTTCATTGCTATTCTTACTTCGATTTTCCATCAAAGACTTTACTTGTTTATCCACTTTCTAGGTCGGTTGTCCCAAACAAACAAACATGGTTTGCAGTATCAAAGGCAATATATTACGGGATTCCTCACTAAAACCAAGATGTAAGACGCCAAGACTGTTCTTACTCCCATACCAACCAATCTGACTCTCATGTTAACCTCAGGTTCTTCTTTGTCTGATCCAACTAAGTATCGATGAGTAGTCGAGCCTCCACATTCGCTAATAACTGCACTCGAAGACGCCTTTATCGCCAACAATCGTCTTGACATATGCACTGCCCAACAACTGAACATTGGTCCTTTGTCAAACGACTACTGCGTTATCTTGTTGGAACCATTGATGATGGCTTACAACTCTACTCTTAGTTTGCATGCTTTCTCAGACTCTTCTTTCAGTTTAAAAACTTTCTCTAACGCTGATTAGGTAAGGTAAAATGACTCTTTCGCTTCAACCAAAGGCTTGTTGTTTATCTTGGTAAAAAACTATCCTAGAGTTATAAAAAGGCAACTGACTATTGCTAGATCCTCCCATTGAAGCAGTAGTATCGTCCGCTGCACACAAAATGTCAACTTAATTTTCATCTCATATCTCTTGATTGATTCGGGTCTTTGCTTCTCACCGCCTCTATCATTTACTATGATAATGGGGCAACTCGCCTTTGTTCCAATCCAGCTTTTCTTTTCTCATTCCTAACGAAGCATGTTGCAATAGATTTTCATTTTATCCAGGATCAGTCTCAAAATGCTCTTCGTGTTGCCTATGTCTCTTGAAGATCAACTTGTTGATGCTCTTACTAAACCACTCCACAACAACATTTTCAACTCAAGCACAAGATCGATTCCTCTTCGCGCAGCCCATCTTGAGGGACATAATAGAGAGTTTCAGCTGTTCTCAACTGCTTGACTCATTCTCTTCATAGTAGATTGTAATATTCAAATGTATTTAACGTTTAAGTCAGAGGGATCTTCAACCATTCTTGGTTATTTCCCTGGTGTATTTATACGTCTGATTAGTCAATCATAAAAATAACTTTTGTTATTCTCTTAAATAGTTGCCCCTCCTTTTTCTGTTAGCAAAGATGGATGAATTTTAGTTATTCTTTGTCTAAAATCACCCTTCTACCTCTTTTTCTATCATTTTCCTTTTTCAATATAGTGGTTTTTCCACATAAATATGAGTTTTTAATTTTGCTTTTTCGTGATTTGTCATCTAATTTATCAGGACGTGTGGTTGTGTCGTCTTTGATATAACGGCTTTTTTTCTTCATATTATTACTTACAAGTGTGTGGACGATTCAAACAACAAAAGATATTTAATAGAGACAATAAATCAAATCATGGTCGTCAATGTGCTACAAAATAAAGTCATAAGTATTCTAGTCATTATAGGATTATCAAATGTGTAAGGTTTGAGATGATTTATTATGCTATTAACATGATAACACATGATCCTCCAAAGAATTTGTTAAATGACCAACTCTCCTAAAAGCTCAAACTCGTAAGATTTGAGTTTACATAATCATGTTTAACACCTTCAATTCCCGCACGTGAATGCAACCGCCATTGATACTCGTGGCACATAGCGAGTCAAATGCTAGGATGTGTCATAGGGCAATAGTGTAATTATTATTACTTTCATATTTCAATAATAAAGAGACATTTTCATTATCATCTTACATTTCTAATTTGGTGATTTGCTCCATGAATAGTTGATTCCACTTATGGTCATCAAGTGTGTGACTTGATAGTGTAACCTTTGACTTCAAATGAAATAATTATTCAAATTGTCACCTATTGCTCATTATCATGAGAAATAGTGAAATAAGACTAGTATGAAGTGTGATTGATGATCATGTTTATTGATCATGGATATATGATATTAAGTCAGCTCATAAGTACTTGTTGGTGAACATTGTACTGGACTGACCCACCATGAGAATACTACATGGATTATAAGTCATAAGTACTTCTCATCATAATAATGTTCTTTTTTTGGCTCTTCGACCTAACACCAACTATAGGTCCCTACATGAGAGCTTTATGTTTTGGATACGCTTCAACATCATCTCGTGAATAGACGGTGGCTGTGATCAGAAGTTGGACATAAATAAATTGCGTGTAGGGATGTGAGTGGACGTAGGTTATTTGTCCTCCTTTTAGAGAGATATTTGTGGGCCCCTCGACATGTGAGACTGGGAAATTGCATCGGTCATGCCTTCAAAATGAATTAATATGGTTATTAATGTCATTTGTATTATCAGTTTACATGGAGGTTGAGAAAATTTACATGATCAACTTTACAAAGGAGACAGTTCATGCCTTGTGTTCAATTAAGATATCGTGGGAGACATGTTTTACCACGACATTTTATTATGGATTGCATATGCTCAGCTATCATTATCCATAATTGTAGAATATAATCGCCTCGCTGTGGTGTCGCAGCGATCTCGCGCTGAAATGGGTTTTTGAGTCCACTGCCAACATTACGTGGATTTACAGGGTCACACACATAGAATGGGCCATAAAACCAACCCATAGGCTTAAAATTGGTATTTAAACCCAAGGGATCCCTATGCGGATTCATTCATTCATTTTCACGCTTGAGAGAGGCGGCTAGGGTTTTCATGAGACTCAACCCGGTGCTAGCACACTCGTTTCTCTCTCGATTTCCAAGAAGGCTCGTCTGCAGATATCGTAGAAGGTGGAGCCGCATTCGCCGCGCATTTCGGGCCGACAAGCAAGTGGCTTGACTCCACACACCAGACTAAGGAACAATGATCTTTCAACACACAAGTATTCTCTTTCATCCCTGAATCATCTGATCGGATCACTTGGATCCTTGGTTGAATTAGAAAAAGGCAAAATTTTTAAATTTTTCCGTTGTATATGTATGTTTAATCACCATTAGAAACCTAACATCAAACCCCATACCCGCACATGTAAAGAGTCAAATAAATTACAAAATCCACTATAGACTTTCAAATACACTTTAGGATGGAATATTCAAATTATAGAGAGGTGGCTTAAACGCAAGACTTCTTGTCAAACCAACCTCGAATACTATGTTAAACGATCAACTCTCGTAAAAGCTCAAGTTTATAAGATGTTGGTTTAATATAAATATGACGCTTCTTAACAGAATGTTTCAATTTTACACGTTGTTCCCAAGTACTAATTAAAGGTACAACTCTACAATTATTTTTCTAACACTTAAAATCTCTATCTTACATACTATAATAATATAAGAACTAACTTGACAATTATGAGCATAAAGAGTAAAGATAAGTAGTCTCGAATAATCCTAGTTGGCTAAGACTGGAATTTAACATTCTTCTTCATGATCAACTACTTTAGTTAATCGATTACCCACTAAAGATTAAGAAAAATAAGTTAATTTAACAAATGGTCAAGGTTAACTAATTAATTATCAATCTCCTACCAACCAATTGCCTATTTATTCAATCATCTAAATTTGAAATACAAAAAATCTTACTTTTTTTTTTTTTTCAATTTCGACTTTACTTTGTAAATTTAATATATGTTTTTTTTTTCTTAATCAATTTGAAATTAGTTTCTTGTGACGATAAATCGATACATTTATTTTGTTGTTGAGAAAATTTTGATTTAAACAAACTTTCACTCGTGTAGTTGATTAAATTTATTAATATTTTATATTAACTGTAATACCCCAAATTATGCCTTAGTCGTTTTATAACATGTTTAGGGTATAATAAAAGTAAATATATATTTTTTTTGAATTTAAATGCTAAGCGAGAAAAAAAAAACAGAAATTAATCAAAGAGTCAAGGGTAAATTAGTAATTTACCAATCCAAGACCTAAAGGTCATATGATAATAAGTTTATATGCCAATATAAAATATTGATAAGTTGAAATGTAAATAAAAGAGAAAGGAAAGGCTTTAAATGCAAAAATGGGAAAAGAATGCAAAAATGGGTTTTGCCAAACATGACCTTATAACAAATGAGAGATAAGACCAAAAACTGGTCTTGGAATGAGAGAAATATCTCATTTTGGCTCAAAGGGAGCTAGGGTTACGGTTTGTGTGAGAAGAAGCCAATTTGGTTTTATTTTCTCTTTTGTCTTGGGTTCTACTTGCTAAAGAGAGAAGAGAAGAAGAAAAGGAAGAAGAAAGAAGAGAAAGGGAGAAGAGAGGAAGATAAGGTTTCAAGAAAATTAAGGTTAGGAAACTACCATAATTTCTCCCTCTTTGTTTTGTTGTTTTTGTTGGTTTTAAGTTGGTTTTGATTGTTATTGGGTTTGTGGTCCTCAAATGAGGAGATTATGTATAAAGGAAATGTTAGGGTTTCAGGGGAGATGCTGTCAAATTTTTTTCAAAACCCACGTTTTTCTCTTGACCATAACTTGGCCATCACTCATTCAAATTGAGTGATTCAAATTTCTAAATAAACTAGACTTCAAGGATAAAAAATATCCCTGAAATAAATGTATTCAAATTTGGACCCCATTGGACTCAGAAAATTCATCAAAGTGAGGCTCTGTTTTCGGGTCAATTCTAGTTTAGTTCTGATACAGTTTTGGTGTTTTGGAACAGTTTTGGTGTTTAGGTCATAAGTTGAGTTTCACTCATCCAAATTCAGTGATTCAAATTTATGGGTAAATTAGACTTCTAGGAGAACAACTTCCATGAAGGAAGTATAGTCAAATTTAGTCTTCATTGTTACCAAAAATTCGTCAAAGTAAGGGAACAATTATGTCCCTAAAACCGTTCTCGCAACAACCCCAACCGGAGTAATTTGGTTGTTTAACCATAACTTGGAGTTATACTGATCCAAATGGAAGACTAAATTTTTGTACAAACTAGACATATATGAGAATAACTTTCATGAAGAAAGTATGGTCAAATTATGTCTCTAACGTTCCCAAAAAATTTTCAAATATAGGACACAATTCCAAATTATGTTTCTGAAAACTGTTCAGGAGCAGTTTGGAATGTTTAGACCATATCTCCCAAATTAAAAGTCCAAATGACAAGATTTTTAAACCATAAGAAACTTAAGACATAGAGGTATATTGAGTTAGAAGACCACTTTCTCTAATAATCCCATTTATAGGGTCAAAATTGTAAATAAACGGATCGTGAGCTACCTCGAACTGCTCAAAGTGGGTAATTGGTTATGCAAACCGAATTGTATAGCATATCTAAATTTATTAAGAGTACGAAATAACGCATCACAAGAAGCATTTATCGCGATAACACGCTAAGTACGAAAAGTTGTTATGAATACACGTATAATTCGTTTATACGAAAAATGCAAAGTATAATTAAATGTTTATAAAAGATTATTTTGATAACGATTATCTCATAAGTATACATTATATCGTTAGCTATTCACGTATACGGTGATATCTTTTCGATACTTAAAAGATCGTTAAAAAACATAATAAAACCAGTTGTTTGCTTATGACTAGGTAGTTGATAAATGTATTAATGCCTATATGATAACAATATCGCAACATACGCTTATGTAATGTGCAGTGACCCCGTTTGAGTCAATGACATGGATCCCGTTGGATCATTACAGTGGCCCCGTTTGGGTCATACAATACAGTACAGTTTATAGATCACTGTCTCATATAGTGATAGTACCTTCGGGTATATACAATTCTTTTTTGTATCCACTTCTTTGGAATACGCAGCATTTACATACATTTAGACAAATTTTTGAATTTTATAAAAGCGCTTAAACATTTAAAAATGATATGAAATGCAATTTGTAATTTAATTATAACGATAATGGTAAGGAATACGTACTACTTAATAAATGCTACAAGATTACACGATCTTTATATGGTCGTCCATATTTATGGATTTCCACTAAGCTATAAAGCTTAACACGGGTATTTATCCGCAGAGATCAAGACGACGCTTTTCATGATATCTCCCGCATACAACAGCACTAATACAACTGCAGGAAATTCACCACATATGCGCTTTTAGATTGGTTGTGACGGTAAATGCAGAGCTTTGCAATTGTTGAAATCAGATAAAGCATCAGCAATGAGACTTGATAGAGATGTACAAAATATTATGAACAAAAATATTATGAACACCACCATGGTGGTTGTTTTCTATGTATATGTTATAAGTTTTATTTCTTTATGAAAATATATATAAATTGGGCTCACCAATAACGAAAAAACAGGTTAAAGAGTCTCAGTCTCGTACCGCATCCCCTCTTTTCGCTTAGGCGAAGGTAGGGGCGCGACATTAACTTAGAGCCTTTTTATCATAATTACTTTTACTTGAATGGTTTTTGTTATTTTTTTTTTAACAAACTAGCAATATATCGATAAAAATGTATAATCAAATTCGCTAAAAATCATAAAGGATGAAAAACGCCTAAGTTAATAGCATAAAATATTAGCTCAAAGCCTATACATTTAGTATTAGTACTGTAACTAAATTACTTATAATTCCAGTTCTGCAATATATTGAGATCATTGATTTGATTTGTTGTTTTTAATCGGATATGTTTTGTCCGTTTCAATCGCTCACACACGATAAACACCACAAACAAACACGAAAAACAAAACGCTATATCGATATCAATGTTTTAAAAACCGAACCAATGACTAAACCAAAAAAATTATCAATTCACGATTTAAGGATCAAACCGATGATCGAACTACAATCAAACCGTATTAAATCGGGATCGACAACATCATCGATCGACAAAGTAACCGACCGGTTCGACCTGATTTTTAAAACATTAATGGAAACCACACAACCCCCCACACCGCGCAACAAAACTTATAAATTTTCAGTTTTTTAGAATTCATTTGTGTTAAACACCCTTTTTTTTCCCTCTTAGGTCTAAGTTTTTCACATAAATTGTTATCGTGGCACAATGTGATTGGCTATTATGTTAGGCTTTACAGGGTATTACGGTGCACCCAAATATTGTCACAGGTTCACAGCCACCAAACGGTTGGCAGGCCTACGCCGCTTTTCATGACCGCCGGCGATGATCACCGCTGCTGACTCTGCTCCGCCATTTTTCACGGCGCCGGCGAACCATTATAGATGAAGACACAAAGCCCCATGGTTCGTTTCTGCAATGCGCTCTCTCTCCTCTCCTCATCTCAATTTCACACCGCTCCGTACAAATCCCGGGAAGCCCAGACGCCGCCCCTGTATCGTAGAAGACATCGTCAAGCTCTGCCAGAAAAACAGGTTACACGAAGCCGTTTCGACTCTAGAAAACCTTCCTGAGCGAGGCCTACGCCTCGATTCTCGAACACTTGCATTCCTCTTGCAACAGTGCGCGGATTCGAGGACTCTCAGAGAAGGCAAAAAGGTTCACCTTTATTTGAAGCTTACGGGTCTGAAGAGGCCCGGTACATTTTTGTCTAATCATTTGATCCATATGTATGGGAACTGTGGCAAAGAGATTGAAGCTCGTAAAGTGTTTGATAAAATGTCTGTGAGAAATCTGTATTCTTGGAACAATATGCTTTCTGGGTATACAAAATTGGGAATGATAAAGCCAGCTAGGAAGTTGTTTGACAAAATGCCTGAAAAGGATGTTGTGTCATGGAATACTATGGTAATCGCCCATGCGCAGTGTGGTTTTTGGGATGAAGCATTGAGGTTTTACAGTAAGTTTCGGCAGTCGGGTATTCAGTGTAACGGGTTTAGTTTCGCTGGTGTTTTGACTGTTTGTGTGAAGTTGAAGAAAGTGGGGCTTACTCAGCAGGTTCATGGGCAGATTCTGGTAGCTGGGTTTTCGTCTAATGTTGTGCTTTCAAGCTCAGTTATTGATGCTTATGTGAAATGCGGGGAGATGGGTGATGCGAGGAAGTTGTTTGATGACGTGTCTGCTAGAGACGTTCTTTCATGGACTACCTTGGTTTCAGGCTATGCCAAATGGGGTGATATGAAATCGGCTAATGAATTATTTCTTGAGATGCCTGAGAAGAATCCTGTCTCATGGACTGCTTTGATTTCTGGGTATGCCAGAAATGGTATGGGGCACAAGGCCCTTGAATTGTTCTCACAGATGATAATGTTTCGTGTTAGACCCGATCAATTCACATTCAGTAGTTGCCTCTGTGCTTGTGCTAGTATAGCTTCTCTAAAGCACGGTAAACAAATTCATTCCTATATGTTAAGAATTAATTTCCGACCTAATACAATAGTTGTTAGTTCACTCATTGACATGTACTCAAAATGTGGAAGCTTGGGAATTGGCAGGAAGGTCTTTGATCTTATGGGAGATAAGCTGGATGTTGTATTGTGGAACACAATTATATCTGCTTTGGCACAACATGGTTGTGGAGAAGAAGCTATACAGATGCTTGATGACATGGTAAGATCAGGAGCAAAGCCAGATAAAATTACCGGTGTTGTCATTCTTAATGCATGTAGTCATTCAGGCCTTGTTCAGCAAGGGTGTAATTTTTTTGAGTCCATGTCTCGTGATTATGGTATTGTTCCGAGTCAGGAGCATTATGCATGCTTAATTGATCTGTTGGGTCGAGCTGGATGCTTCGAGGAGGTAATGTACCAGCTTGAGAAGATGCCTTACAAGCCTGATGATCGTGTTTGGAATGCCTTACTAGGTGTTTGTAGGATTCATGGAAATCTAGAGTTGGGAAGAAAGGCAGCTGAACGCCTTATTGAGTTGGAACCCCAATCCTCTGCAGCCTATGTGTTGCTTTCAAGTATATATGCTGTTCTTGGGAGGTGGGAATCAGTACAGAAGGTTAGGCAGCTTATGAATGAGAGACAGATCAAGAAAGAGCGAGCCATTAGTTGGCTTGAAATTGAAAATAAGGTGCATAGTTTCAGCGTATCAGATAGTTCACACCCTTTGAAAGAACAAATATACTCAGTTTTGGAACAGTTAGCTGGCCAGATGGAAGAAGACGCTTCGTTATTTCACACTCAAAGGTAAAAATTGGTCATTTTTTCTCCTTGCCAGGTGGTATCAAGGTAAAACTGACAGAATAACGTTTCTATTCAATTTCAGCAACTTGTAACATCTTTCTTTCCCCCCCTTTTTTGTCATCGAGTATATTCTGTAGAACTGAATCATCACCATGGATGTTTTTAAGCCACATATTTGATAGATGAGTATGGAGGATATTTTTGTTCCTCAAGTCATTGTTGTTCTGCTCTTTTTCTCCAATAAAACTGTTAAAAGAGGTTTATCATTTTTCTGCATTATTGGGCGTCTGTTTGTGGAACATGAATTTGTAGTGTCTTCTAACAGGGTGATTCAATAAGATTTAAAGCTATAACTTTGGCAGACTCTGCTCAATCAAACCCAATCCCAACTTAACCAATGACCAAGATGAAACTGAAGTTTCTAGACAGAGTTGGGTTTATGTTGAAAAATTCTAACACAACTTGACTATGATAAACTTGGCCAACCTGGCCTTAAATCTAAACCCTACCAACCTGAGTTGCAATAAACATGCATTTTAGTTAGTTTCTCATGTTATATTTGTATTATTCTCCTTGAAATTTAGACTTTAAAGAACAAGATTATATTTGTTTTTAGCAACTTATCAGAACTCATCGGTTGTGAATCACTTTCTATGCTTCTAGTTTCTATTATTCAAAATTGTTCTTTGTCCTTGTCTTAGACTTTATTCTCTTATGCTTCTAATTGTGTAAATTGTGATGTCCCACACGCTGTGGTATAAGCAAAGCGTTAAGGCTCATATATCGTAAAGACTTTAACTCAACACCTATCAGACCTTTCGCGGCAGGCCCAACAAAAAGGCAGAAACCGGGCTACCGGGTGGGAGGCTCAGATGCGCTCTACTACAAACTCGAACCTAGACAATATCGAGTGAAGAGTTGGATTGTTACAAATTGTATCAGAGTTTGATCTCTAGTCGGAAATGCGCCAACGAGGATGTTGGGCCCCAAGGGGGTGGATTGTGGTGTCCCACATTGCCTAAATAGATGAAGGTTAAGGTCCATAAATGTAAGACTTTAACTCAACACTATCGATGCCTTTTCTTGCGTGTGTTCAAATGCAGAAGAAAATCCAAGATCACCGCGTAAGCCGTGTGTGCGCCACTCAGAATTTCTAAACCAAACAATATCAGCCAAGAATACAGCATAAACCAGATGTGTTCTAATATATGTCCAAAATGTGTTGGGTCGAAATGAGTCCCTAGTGTGCGATATTGGCCCCCATTGCTGCCTGAAGAGAGGAAAGTTAAGGTACATATATGTAAAACTTTGACTCAACACTATCAAGGCCTTTTCTCAGGCGTAGCCTAACAAGTACATTAAACCGGGCGGGTCAGGAGTTCGCAAGGCACATTGCAATTCCGACCAGACAATAACAAGCTAAGAAGTTGTACAGCATAAATAGTTCATAAATACTCCTTAATTGGATTTGAAATGCAAGTATTAAGTATTTGTAGTAATTATTCAGAATACACCTTCAATGAAACAAACTTGAGAAAAGGAATGAGACATATATCAGAAGAAATGTTATTGATAATTTGAATGGAAGCACATGATGCTTGGTCTCTGCTCTCCCTATGTGGGGGCTGAACCTCATAATTTTATCATTCTTTTTCTTCGTATAATGATTTCTACTCATATGACTTAAAACAATTCTCTGAGCAATCATGCCTTGATGTTTCCTTTGTTGCTGTTGTCAGTTAGAGTTTCAAGAACATGGTGGAATTCCATTACTTCAATCTTGTAATGATTTTTATGGGTTGCAAATTCCTACATGTAATACACTTTTTATTTATGCTTCAACTTTTATCTATTCTTATTGTGAATTGGCAAGAAAAATGTGGAAACAATGTTTTAAGTTGGACCAGGAGAAACTTGGATTCAAGCTCTTTGTCCGGTTTCACACTAGTTAATTTTTCTAATTGGGAACGACCAGCCGCTTATTTTAATTTCAGTTTCGACGCTTCGCTTTTTATTTAACGCCGGTCAATTTTTTGAGTGTTCCACGCCGACAAGATTTAATAAGATACATTGTCGCTTATTTTAACACAGTAGCCAGCAGCATTTGTCATCTTTATCCGACAGGGCTGGTCCGCTCGCTTTCTATCAACACGGATTCACTTTGTTCTAATCGGTTAGTAAACGGTTTGAGTTTGCCTTCTCAGTCTCGCACGGACAGTATTAAATACCTTGCAAAACCCGTGAGACCAAATTTTCAAAATATCGTGCTGTTAATAAAATATCAGTCAAATATAGCCTTCAGCAAGCCTGTAAGACAGTTTAAATCTGACGACCTAAACATCGCTACCGCTAAATTCGCCTAACGCGAGTCTGCAGTTTTCGTTACCCGAGACGTTTTAAGCCTTTCCCGATTTTCAACATAGTCGTCACCAGCTTCAGAATCTTGCATTTCTTTACCGAAAATTTTCGGAAGTCGCAGTCCACTGGCTGTTCATTTGCCGTCGAACCTAGTGGTCAGTCAAATCGCTTCTCGGCACATAAACGAACCGGTCGAATCATTTATCCAAAAATAACAATAATAGCCGCCTCGGAGCCATATTTTAAAATAATTTTTATTCTTTATTTTTATACTTTAATATAATAATAATATTATTATTATGTTTTTTAATAAATAATTTATAAAATTTCAATATTTTATTTTTATGAAAATATTATTCTTAATATAATAAATATAAGAATATAAAAATTGTACTGTAATAAAACAAAATAAAATTAACGAAGCTGGTTCTTCTCCCATCCGCCCGCCATTTAATTTTTGCTGTGAATCGAAAAAATAAACTAGCCTCTGGCCAGATAGGATCGGTTCGCCTAAACCCCTCCGTCTCTAATAAACAGATATCGCTAACTCACAAGAATGATCAATCTTCTTATTTTTATTTAAAACGACTCTTTTAACAAAAAGTCAATATTTTTCACTTTTCTATTTAAAACTTTTTTTAAAAATTTCCAAAGAATAAACAATGTGCGAAAATTAAAAACAAATAAATTTTAATGTTGAAAGCTATTTAGCTTCAGCATTATGTACGCCACCTTAATGCCGAAGCTACAAATAAATTTTTAAGATAAGCTCGTTGCTTTTTAAATTTTTACGACTTATCATTAAATTTTTTTAAAAAGTTATAAATGTAAAAATTAAAATATTTTATTTTTTCTTTCGTAAAGTCATTTTCTACAAAAATAAAAAAACTCAATCATTACCCAAAAGTTAAGCAAGATATGACATACACTACAGTGATAATAATTTAGGGAGTAAGGCTGGACATTGCCTCATCCCAACCCGATCTATTTATTTTTTCACCTCAATTCATTACATTTAAAAATTAAACAGTACGGCGGAGATCGAAAATTCCCAAACTCGCCTGCTTACATTTTATTTTGCTTTTATTTTTAATTTTAATTTTTTTATATTTGCTTTTTTATTTTTATTATCTTTTAAAATTAATATTTTTCTATAAAAATAATTTATTATGAATTTTTATAAATTAATTATTAAAAACATTATAATAATAATTATTATTTATATTAAAATATAAAATAAATAATAAAAATTATTTTTAAATATAATCGTTTTGAGCCTATTATTATTATTTCAATGATACTATTCATATCGTTTTATTCATGGCCTCATGTTCGAAACAATTTATTTCTTTCTACCAATTTTATTTTAATGTAATCTCAATTTCAAACTATTTCTTCGACTTTCAGATTTTCGTAAAATTCGCCCTGAAATATCGATAATTTATTACCCGTAAAATCGAAAATTCTCATTGTCTCGTAATTCGATGAAACTTTTCTCGGGCTGTCATCAGATTTTGCACGAATTTAACAAATAAGCAAACTGCTTTCGTCATCCGAGACCCAGAGAATTTCTGCTTCCCCGAACCCTTATGACAATTTATTTTTATTAACATATCGCTATTTTTGAAATTCTAATTTTCTGCCATGGTAGTAGAATAATACTGAACCCGTATCGGATTTGAGAAAATAAACTCAAACCCGTTAAACCCGATTAAAATTAAATTAAACCCGCCATTAGCACGGCGCGACGGTAACCCGAAATAATCCGTCCCGTTGCCATCCCTACTCACTATCTAATATTAAAAAACAAACAACTTAATACTTACCTATTAAGACTATTCAAAGATTAAACTCAAAAGTTATATTTAAGATAAGAAAAAACAAACACCACCTAAGACTGTCGTGGCTTATATTAACCATTTTTGCTTCGAAACAGCAGGTCAGCGAAACACGAATAACACAAGCCGGCTCCCTTTATTTCACTAAAAACATAAAAAACACTAAATTTAGATAACAATAATAATTTTTAATGGGCACCAAAATATTTTCATAGAACAGTTTTTCAAAACAGTTTTGAAAAACAAAAACCGAACAAGGTCTTCTAAATTCAGCAGCCTTGGACTGTTCATGTGGCCTTCCAGCTCATTTACTTGTATTATATCATTGGTTGTTGTCTTCTTTAGGTTGGTTCCTCTTCTTACCCACAAAGCAGGACATTATCATTATCCATAATGCATGTTGCAGAATTGGAGTAGCAATCATTTGAAGGTTTGATCCTTTTTTTGTCATAAAGAGAATGAAATCAATGAAGATATTTTTTTTTACCTTTCATAAAGAGAATGAAATCAACGAAGATAAATGTTATAGAAGAAAATTAGATTATGATTAATTGAAATTTCAAATACTTATCCTTGTTCTTATTTGTTAAATTTCACTTGCCTCTTTTCGACTTCTATCCTTCTTATTTACACTTATTTTTACCGTTAAATATTTATGTTTTAGTTATAATATAATAAACTATCCTTATTGGGACCTATTCCCTTCTATTTTTTGAAAAATATTCTATCACATGACGAGTTAGGTATGATGGGTTTCGTCGTATTTACACTTAATTCAACTTTTTACTGTTTTTTATTTTTTAACTGAATTGAATGTTTTAAAATTGTTTAATTGTTATTCTTTATTGGAATAATATATTTAAAATATTGAAAATGATTATATTTTGAGTAAAAACAATATTTAAGGAATTTAAAAAATGTATATATATATTTTTTTTGTCTTCACTTCATTTCTAAACTAGACCTAATAATTTTAATTATAAAATTTACCTTTCTTGTTTATTATAACAAATATATTTAAATCCTGAAAATACATATTTCCTCTATCTAATAGAAGCTAATTTGTACTGTTTCTATGGGACTTACCCTACTCATAGAAGACATTGTTTTATTACCATAACCATATATGATGCAAGAATTTCCCTTCTATTTTTCTATTTGGTGAAAGCCCCTTCCTACCTTTTTAGCACATGAACAAGGTTTCAAGGGCAAATTTAAATCAATTAGTACATAAATTATAAAATGTTAAATTTTACAGGGCAAAGAAAAATCTCCCTTGTAGGACTATAGTTTTCTAAGGCTAATAATGTGGAAATTTCCTTATATTATTGAATGATTAGGAGATTGGACCCACCACCTTGGTTGTTGAACCTCCATTAAAATGTAATAATGTTACATAGACCACATCTAGATGGTGACACACTGACATCAGGCAATTGCAGGTGGCACCTTCTTCCTGGGTCCCCCCCCATGGAGTTTTGAAAACACTTCTTTATTCTCAAAAATAAGAAAAAAAATGTTTGGTTTTCAGCAAAACACAAAAACACTAAATATAAAAAATAAAGAAAAGGTTCCAAAAAACAAGTTTTTGATATTTTCTATGTTTTTAAAAATTATTCTGAAAAACAAATTTAAAAAATATACAGAGAAACCAGAAAAACAAACCACCAACCATTCAGACAGGTTTGGACAGCCACACAAGTGGACCTCCCAATACAAACAATCGATTATAACTCTCCACCAATAATTCTATCCAGCCGGCCCCCCACCATATACAAGACAAACAACGAAATCCAAACTAATATAAGATAATTTCCAGGAAAATCAAGAGAAAGGGGATAATTATCTTTCCAACAGTCCAAACAAACAAAAAAGTCTAACCACAATGACAATGCCACATGTTAAAAGCAATCAACCAAATCTGTTCTTCCCTGCACAACAGCCCACTTCAGAAACAAGAACAAGAAAGAAAAAGAAAAAGAAGAGGAAGAATTGAGAATTCTTTCTTCTTCTTCTTATTCTTGTTCTCCTTTTTCTCTGATTCCAAACAATGGGTTCTCAGGCTTCTAAGCAGCTGGCACGGCGGAAGGCGCTTTCCACTGAGAAGAAAACTCTGGTTGAGCTTAATCAGAGCTGCGGCGATGTCTTCCCCTGTTCAGACTACCATCCTCCTGATCGGAAGAATTGGATGTCCAGTCTCGGCCCGGAGAAGCTTCATATAAACAAGATTGTATGGCCAGGAACCCATGATTCTGCAACCAACAAGGTTGGAATTCCGTTTGTGAGCCGGCCATTTGCTCAATGTCAATCCTTGTCCATCTATCGTCAGCTTGTCCGGGGCACCAGAGTTCTTGACATCCGCATCCAGGAGGATCGCAAGGTCTGCCATGGAATCCTTGTGACGTATAATATTGATGTTGTCTTCGCAGATATCAAGAAGTTTTTGGGTGAGACTGAGTCGGAGATTATCATCTTGGAGATCAGGACTGAGTTTGGACACCAAGATCCGCCTGAATTCGAGAAGTACCTGGAGGATCAGCTCGGCGAGTTCCTAATCCACCAGGATGATCATGTGTTTGGAAAGACAATTGCAGAAGTGTTGCCGAAGAGAATTATCTGTGTTTGGAAGCCGAGCAAGTCACCTCAACCCAAGGCAGGGGGGCCATTGTGGAGTGCAGGTTACCTGAAAGACAACTGGATTGACACCGATTTGCCGTCAACGAAGTTCGAGAGCAACATCAAGCATTTGAGCGAGCAACAACCTGTTACATCAAGAAAATTCTTTTACAGGGTTGAGAATACTGTTACCCCACAGGCAGATAATCCAGTCTTGTGTGTCAAACCTGTGACGAGGCGGATCCATGGATATGCTCGGCTTTTCATCGCTAAATGTGTCTCCCAAGGCTGTGTTGATCGGCTGCAGATCTTATCGACGGATTTTATTGACGAGGATTTTGTCGATGCATGTGCTGGACTGACAAATGCAAGAATCGAAGGGAAGGTCTGAAGATTTGCAGTGCTGTTGTCTTCTTCTTGTTCTGTTCTGTGAATCTTCTCTGTAGAAAGCAGTCTGCTTCTGTTCTGTTTTCATCAGTTGTCCTGTAATTTATTTGCTGCTTGTAAGATAGGATGTATAGAGATTCATCACATGTATGAAAGGGTGATAGCTCATCTGGTTTGAATAAATCTTGTGTTCTTCTGTGTTCTTTTCTCGATTTCGATCTCTGTTCTTCACAGGTTCCCATTGCTGTTAGAAATTTTGCCAATTAATGAAGATTGGAAGGGCATAAACAATATCAATTATCTGCAATTCTACAATTTAAAAAAAGAAGAGATCAGCACATGAGAGAAACAGCAGATGATACATTATGGGAAGAAATGAGAACAGAACCAGATGGAATCCTGAAATCTGAGGCAATCAAAATAACCTATGGAATCAAGAAATATTCCAAAAATTATTGATTTAAACGAGGTAAGTTCTGCTAAATGATCCATAAAACTGAGTTCATTCCAACAATCAAACAGAAAAGGAGCAAAAGGAAATGGAAATGGAAATGGAAATGGAAATGGATGATCTTTTGTCCGAAAAAAGAAAAAACAGAGAAATATTGCCAAAAGAGTTTTCACATTCCAAGTCAGTAAAACGGAGTGCAGCCAAGTCAATTTCATGATGGCCACATGGTATCAGTGGACCACAACACTTATGAATACATGAAAACACAAATAAGGTGCAACCCCACCATGTGATTGCAACATTTCGAGAATACACAGATCATTTTATCATCAGGCACATATACGACACAAAATTGGACCGGTTCATTCAATAATAAGCTTGTATTGGAAACCCTTGAAGCCCTGTTGGGGGCGTGATGCATCACATTTTCATTGGCTCGTACGTTTCATTTCTATCTTAAAGCTTGTAATGCCCCAAATCCACAATCAAAATTTACGAAGGCCCTGTCAGAAACCATGATAGACCAAAGCCACAATTTCAAAATGGGGGACTAAAACAGATCTGAGAAAATCTAGTTTTATAATCTACCCAATAAGATGGCGTTCTTTTGTAGAGGCGAGCTTGGAAGGAAACAAAAAAGCCACGCTGGCAATAATATCCATTACTGATGCTGCAATCTTACTCAGCAGGTGTTGCTCTTTGATTGATGAAATATGGATAGTAGAGTCACTCTCCAAACATAATTTATCAAGGAAAAGAAATCAACCAAGCTGGCAGCCTTCAGATCTTTGCCCTCATCTAAAAAGCCTTTTCTCTACAAAACTTATTTTTCAGCTCTTCCTCTAGTTGCTGGAATATTGACGAGAAAACTACTGCATCAGAAACAATCCACAACTTAATAAAATTGCTATGTGAAACAGTTCAAATAGCGTAGGTTCTGCCCCAGATATGGGCGCTTTGCCATATTCCTGAATAAAGCATTTTTAAATAGGTCTTGTAACATTATAAAACTTCCAAATGTTCTAGGGATTCTTGTTGATAGCACAATATGGACAATGATTTTTATTAAACTCCAATTAGACAAGATACTGTCATTGAGAATCTAAAAGTAGGTCTGAAAGCATACTTTTAGAGTTAAAACTTGGAGTTGAAAACTAGGAAGAAAATACAGATACAAACAGTGCGTGTGTGTATTATATTACATGAGCTTTTTGTTGAACCAGTGATAAAAAATTCTTTATTTGTCATTGTAAATAATATACAGTTTAAGTAGGAACTGGTAAACAGGCAGATAAGAACCTGAGCCTGGGCTTTTCTATCTTTTAATGATCCTTTCACCAAAAGCGTTCCAGGAATTTGCTGAAAAACCTAAAGGAAAAAAAAAAAAGAAACAGAATCGGATGATACAACAAATGTAAGTATTCTAACAATAGAAGGCATTATATTCAAGCCAACAAGGAGTTATACCACGATGCGGAAGCATAGTTCTTCAAATGAAGGGGGTAAACAACTTGAACCATTGCAAGTCTCTGGCATATACTGGTAATTGTTTTCATTGTAACCTTGCACCCCAGTTCTCAGGATCGCATTACATTGATCTTTCAATATAGAAACCTGTTAAAAGGGGATTGTACTCCATTAAGCACATAGCCATATGACAAAACCGTAATATATTGACGGAGAAACTATCTTACATCAACAACAAATGAGGAAGCATTGGATTTACAAGATGCACCGAGAGTGCTGAAAAAGGACTCAACCGATTGTAGGACATTTATGGCACTAAATTGGCGCTGAAGACCCTTCAGAAGTAGAGAAATCAGATTAAAAAATGCCATATTAGTAGGGACAAAGCATGGCAAATGAAGAGTGAAGATATGAAATGATGCAATACAAGCCAGTTTTGGGCTGGTGATTTACCTAACCAACAGTCCCAACATAAAACGTTCGCCTAGATGCAGGTCTTGACATTGTAAACGATAAGATGTTAAAAGAATGTGATCTCGTTGATATGGTCACTAGTGAATGCAAGAGAAAATGATATCTATACCTCAAGCATGAAGGACTGGTTGTTCTTCTTGGCTACATGAGGCAATATTATCTTCCTGGCAGGAGGAACAAAAGACCAAGCAATCCCCCAACGACATGTTTGCCCCTGGACAAATTCAGTAGTCTTAACTATGGTCACTCCAACATCCCGAAGCTTTGAAACAAGGATCTTCAGGTTTGATTTCTTCCCAACCATCGAAGTGTACCAACTACAACCAATATGTAATACATTGGGCATATTTCATGGAAGCAAAATCAAAATGTAAGATATAGAGATAACATGCTGTAGGAAGGATAGGAAAGATTGCTTCAACATTATGCCAAACATGTGCAATATCGATAAAACCAAAAAGATGGCTTCAACGTTACAAAAGAAAAAAACATGCATAGAAAAGGATCACACCGAATAGATTGCTTCAAAACCACACTATCTTCAATCATACGGGTTATAAAAGCTTTCTCTCCTCCAGGGCAAACCATCTCCTTTGGGGTCCCGCCAAATGAGGTTTTTGGATTAAGTCCAGCTTCCTCCATGGTCTCAAAAAATGGAGGATTACACATACAGAAGTCAAGCTTCTCACCATCCTTCAGGACACCAAGGAGCACAGGAGGCCCATAATAACTTTTAGTTGAACTTAAATCTGCATGAAGCGAAGATGGCGGCAAAACCTCTGTGTCCCCAGCACTAGTTTCGCTTACCTCTTTTTTACCTTTAACATTGAATGATTCACCATTATGCAAACCCTCCCCAGAAGACGTACTACCATCACTTTCAACCTTTCTAATTTCAATTAATTCCGAAATATGCGGATTACTACTAACATTCCTCTCTGCCCACTCCAGCGCTACATCTGTCACATCTGCAACCAATATTGCAACATTAAATAACCACCAGTTTTTTTGCCAGAAACAGACATATTCGGAAGACCTGTGGATATGAGAAGCCAGTCTGAAAGCTAAAAGTGCTACCTGTGCCAACAAAGCTCCATCCCAAAAGAGATGCACCAAGAAGTGGGTAAATGCAATTGGCTCCAGTTCCGATGTCAATGCCCCTCACTCTATCTCCAGCAGTGCTTGTTTTAGGAATAATTTCAGATGCTAGAAGATCTTCAATCCAATGAATATAATTTGATCTGTTTGGAACTGTAGGGCAAAGTTGCCCATCAGGAATCCACCTGCACAACTCATATTTTCAATAAACTAAGCACAAACACATATCCCACAAACACATGAGCCTGAGCTTCGGAAATTGCTATGACAATAAACTTGGCAAATAATAAAGACCTGATCTTCATATCACAAAACAGAAATGCCATGCCTCCCAATTAATAGAAGTAAATTTCTACTGATAAAAAAATAAAATAAAAGTAAATTTCTCCTCGAAAACAGATTCTGAATTTCAAAATGAAATGGCCAACCCTATGATATTGTTAATATACACGGGTTTACAAAAATTGAATAAAATGAAAAAGCATTCCATGTAAGAGAAGCCCATCAGAAGACAAGACAAATGAAATGGAGTATGCCCTATCAAGAATTCTAGATGCCTTCCCTTATCAGGGACTAATTAATTCATCAAAAAGTCCAATACCAAGTGCATATATCTGCCTGAATTCGGTATTAAACTGAAGAAACATAAAATTTCCTCTGATCATTAAATTCAAATAACTGCCAAGACAGATGAAACCTCAGAAAGGCCCTTTCTTTTCAGCAAACCACCATAATCAATTAAAGCAAACACCTAAGAGATCAATTTGAAAGTTTCCTGCAAAAATTTCCCACCTATGAAACTAACACTCCAAACAATTAGCTATTTCATGATTTAATGTACTACATGTTTTAGTTAGGCAAAACAAATTGTAACCCAAAAATCAGACCTTTCAGCATTGGGTTAAGTGAGCCCAGTACTAACAAAAACCCCCACAGCCAAAACTTTTCATTTAACTTTCCTCAGTTTTCCCAGCAGCCAAACAAGTTAAGAATAACAACTTCACGTAAATTCATAACTGAAAACCACGATTTAGAAGCCCTAGAAATGAGAGAAAAGAACAAAAGAAAATCAAAACCCCAATACCTCAAGACCCAAACAAGCTGAGGGAAATTACCAAGTGAGGACATGGTCGTGGAGGAGCAACACCCGGGTCAGCTCTCGAGTGGCGTTGAAATCCGTCCAATCGATTGTGGGTCGACCGGCGCGGTTCAAGAAAACGAAGGGCTTGAAGGATGGGTAGACGGAAGCCAAAAGGGCGAAATCGGGCGGGTTTTCGGAATACTTGTTCCGAGGATGTATCGACGGCCGCTCCATTCTCCTCCTTTTCTTGCCACCCATCTCTAATCGGAAATTTCGGACGATACTCAGCGGGGAATTTTCAAAATTTCGGCCGGTTCCCACCCAATATATGAAATTTTCAGCCTGTTCTGGAGGAGTGTCAGAAACCAGAGGTTCCAGAAATTCATTGCGTGGAAATTATACTAAAGCCCAAGCCCAAAAGTAGCTGCATCTGCTTTTGGGTTTGAATTGGGCCGAGTTTTTTGTTTTTTGGGCTCAAAATTTCTACCCAAATTAAGATTTTTCCGATTGCAATCTCTTACAAATTTGTCATAACTATCAAACATGTAGGTAAGATAATTATGGTATTTTCAAACTTAATCAAAGGTTTCGATTCTTGAAAATATAATTGAGATATATGGTAGAACTAATTTTACCACCTTTATGATCCATTCCGGCTTTTAAATATGCACGAAAAAAAGCAAATTTTCCCAATTTATTATATCTGAAAAGAAATTTGATCTAATTATCCATGTGTTTAGTGGTGTTTTTCACCCTTCAGAAAATGAAAATGAAAATGAAAATAACTTTTAAAAGCAGTTTTTAATTATTTAAAAAAAAAAACAAAATAATATTTCAAAACTCAAATATCAAAAACAGTTTTCCCAACTTATTCACCTTAAAAGTATATATGACGCAAAATTATTTATCATCTCTCCATCTGAAGATAAGACTGACAGGTTTTTTTTACAACAATGTGGATCCTAGTCATATGATCAGATAAGATACAAAAGGAAAAAAACAAAAGAATTCCCAATTTCCCAATGAGATCTTAATTGATTTGGTATGTCCCACCATTTTCTTAACTTCCATAACTAACGCTCCTAAGTTCTAACAATAAAAAATAAACAAACATTAAAACAAGATTTAAAGAAACAGAAACAGTGAGCACCACTATCACGACAATGTTTACGAAACCTGTAATACGTGAGCAGAAACGACATGATTCGCACTTAATCAACGACAATTAAAATCCTGGGCGAATATAACTACGCTTACGGTTTTTTCTAACTCGCTTTTGTAAATTGGGCCAAGCATTTATACTTAATTTAAATAATGCTGCTTTATGCAGCATACGATTCATGGTCTCAAAAAAAAGAAGTTTATGACTCTAAAATTGTTAATTTTTAAGGGTTTGATGGATTTGAATTCGGGTGCCCAAATAGGATTGATTTTGACCCATTTAAGGACATTGTTTATGGGAAGCGAAGTGGTGTCTTCATGTCAAAAAAAACATAAAGTGGTGGAGCAGTTTATGAGGTTCAAAATGCTGAAATCGTTTTGAAAAATGGCTTTGATATCTAAATTGAAAAGAGATGTACAATTTTTCTCTAGAAACACAGAAAGGGAATTTCACAAAGAACAAAACTCTCAATTGAAAAGGTCAAGAGGCGTTTGTATCGTGGAATAAGGGTGTTCTCAATTTTGTAGTTCCATTTACGACTCGGGCAACGAATTCAAAGGTGAAAAAATTCGCGATCCAGACATTGTAAGTTTCATTTTGTTGCGATTCTATAATGATAAAAGGTTATGGGTTCAAGTTATTTCTATACAATTTGAATATTTTATTATTATTTATCTTTTGAGCTGACTTCGATAATGATCACACATCTAGGCTTTAGATGAGTAAATCAGAACTAAGATTTAAATCTAGATGCTCTTCCATCTACCAAATTTTTCGGCTGATTTTATCGGGCCAAGATCTATAATTTATAAGTATCATCGAGAGTTAAGATTCAATATAGTACGATAACTCTGGAATAAAATTACCCACACCCAAAAAATGATTCGAAACAAAGTTCTATTTGTGAAGATGTTTCATTCATGACATCCGACTTTTGCCATCAGACAATAATAAGGTCTATATAATTTCACATAAAAATTGCTTAAAATAATACTTAAACTAGAGATATTCTTCTACCTATTAAATCCATCTTTTGACATTTAAAAAGAAAAAAGAAAAAAAGAAAAAAAGAAAAAAAAAAGGGGTATGAAACAACGTATTCTTATTAAACTCAAATACTAGTTAAAGATGGTTATGTGTGAGGATGAAAGAAATAGAATATTCGTTTGTTTGTTTTTTGTTTTGCAATGTTTTCTTCACTAGCATCATTATTATTGTCGCCTCCAAAAATGTAAAATCAAAGTCATTTTCTACTTTACACATTTATGCTGCCCTTTGTCTTTTATTATCTTATCTGATGACAGAGTTGCAATAGATATATGTCAATGGTGACCCAGGGATGAAAATATCCGATATATCCATCGATATATCTCCGATATCCGATATCCAGAATGCTCACACGACATCTAAGGGATGACGATATATCGTCGATATATCTGCTTTCGACCGATATATCGCGAATATCGTGATTCAAGCAGACACACATACGCTAATTTAATTTTTCAGAAATATCGAGGATATCGATATATCGGCGATATATCTGGTATATATTTAAAATTCGGCCAGATTTTAAATCCTCGACTTTATCCAACTAAGCATGAATCGGACACACAGCTTTAATTTCCAATATATCAATATTCATGTAAAAATATCAACCGATATATCTCCGATATATCCGATATATCCGTAAAATTCAAGTACCGATATATCCGTCAAAACCGATATTTTCATACTTGTGATGAGCATCGAATTATCTTCCTCGTAGAAATCCATGGTTGATGGTACCATGTTTATAGAGGTGGGCCCCCACCGTCCATGCCCCACAAGACTCAAGAGTAAGAGCCTATTCCTATCCAAATGTATCGTGGCTGGGATGACTCAGCATAGTACTGTATCCCCATGGATAAGGATTTCCTAACAAATATGTAAATTACTAAATTTCTTTTCTTTTTTTTTTTTTTTCCAATTTCTATATATTGTCTTGATTCTTAGGCTCTCATCTTCACTGCCCATTTCTTGGTTCTTCATACCATTTGGTCTTCCTCAGTTGATTATTATTCATGGCTTCCTCTTCATCGCTTTATGAAGTTCTTGGGATTCCGGCGAGCGCCTCCGGGAACGAGATAAAGGCGGCGTACCGGCGGCTGGCCAGATCTTGTCATCCAGATGTTGTAAAGATGAATCAGAAAGAGAATTCAGCTAACGAGTTTATGAAGATCCATGCAGCCTACGCCACCTTGTCGGATCCGGATAAAAGAGCAGATTATGATCAGAATCTTTTCGGGTTTCGCCGGCCGGTGGTGGTGGCCACCGCCATGAGAACCGGCGGTTCCGCTTTTTCCGGGTTTTCTCGCCGGAATTGGGAGACTGACCAGTGTTGGTAGCAGCCCCACAGCCATTTTTTTTTTGTTTTATTTGTTGGATCACTATGTTCAGTAGAAGTGAATTTTTTGAATGCCTAGGTTGAATTTTCACCTTTTGATGGAAAATTCAAAATTGTATTATTACCCATTTTAGTGACTATATTTTTCGTGTTCACCTGCATTTATGCATGCATGTTTGATATGTAAATGCTTTTATAATATGATTTGTATATTATTATATATGTGAATGTAACGATCAATTAATCCCATAATTTGTACTTATTTAACAATATTTTTTTCTTCCTTTTTTTTTTTTATATATCTCTTATATTTTTTTCTTCCTTTTTTTTTTTTATATATCTCTTGACATTATATATTATTATGTAATTTTGTATTCTTACAAATATTCTAGTCTAGAACTTCATATATCTCATCTCATCTTTTTATCACTTGATTCACACATTAAAGATATATTTTATTCTACTTAGTTCATGCGTTTTTTACGAAAGTATTTGTTTTCGACTAATATCATAATACCATAATAAATTTTATAAACATTTTGTACTATCTCACCCTATAATTTTCATTTCCTTATACTAAGAACAAATTACATTGACTCACAGTCATAAGTCATGGATAAGGTTCACATGGTAAGATTTGAAAACCTAGAAAAATATATTACTTTTATGGGTTGAGATGACATTATCTAAATTAAAAAAGAAAAAGAAAAAGAAAACAACAACCGGTCTCACTCTCAAGTTATAGTAACAACTAGTAAAAACTAATAGTCTTTCTACTTTGTATAACCCTCAAGGACAATAAAGAAACAAAAAATCTTTTCAATTTTGTTCTTTAGTCACTAACTAACAATCTCTCTCGTATTCTATGACAAGGAATATAAAGTTTTATATTTGCATCATTTGGTATCTTAACATTGATTATTTTGAGTCATTGCCCAATAATAAAATACCAATTTTACTGATATAGATATGACTATTTTTTAACTTTATATTTGTAATTAATTAGAGGTATCGATCTATCATGCCTAATTTAACTAATTCATGTGATAAAACGTTTAAAATTTAAATAGGCCAGCATACTTGCTCAGAGAGCACACCCAAGCTAGCCTTCAATGTGATAATTTATTACATTACAATTAAAACGTTATTATAAAAAAATTACAACATCCATTCACAACGGCGCCTGCTTCAAATCTGCAAGAAGCAAGCTACAGCATATGTGGGTAAAATACTGCGCTTCAGGCTTCAAACAAAAATACTATAACGCCAGACAGAGTTCGACTGTATATCAAAAAACCAATTTCAAATGTTTGGTAATAATTTTGTTGGACCAAAAACCTTGCTTTAAGTAAATTCAAAAGGATGGTATGTAGATGAGAGTCCAAATTCA
Source organism: Tetrastigma voinierianum (assembly GCA_016808115.1). Classification (NCBI taxonomy): domain Eukaryota; kingdom Viridiplantae; phylum Streptophyta; class Magnoliopsida; order Vitales; family Vitaceae; genus Tetrastigma; species Tetrastigma voinierianum. Next base: position 391,226 of record JAEQBH010004232.1, on the reverse strand, counting down.
ATGGTTTCGACCATATAGATGGAGGTTAGCATATGGGGTTTGTCTTTGCAAAAAGTGAATCATACGAAAGTTTGAAGTTAGGATGAATTGATTACCAACAAATTAAGGAAAGAGAAACCCCACTTGGTTTCTATTAAATGAGGCACATTTTGGATGCTTGTGATCCAAATTTTCATCGATTTTTGCAACAAAACATGTGGAAAACTCATGATTTAGGTCCATTTTTTACGTGGTATGTTGACCAATTGAGTATCATTCCACCTAAAGGTGGTTGTATGCCTCTTTTTGCAAATTCAAGGCTTGAAGCCCATTGTTGGGATACCGGAACCCGGCCCATACTCGATTGAAAATTCGGGCTTCAACCTATTTTAATGAAATATTACAAGAAATAAGATTTTAGGTCACGGTCATCAATCGTCACAAAATCAATGAACTCCGTGACTAAAACTTATTGTCGTGATTTTATGAAACCGTGACCAAGCGTTATAATAGTAGGCGCAGGTCAAGGTTTTATTCATCGCTTCCTACGTGACCGTGATCATATGTTCCTTTTTTTGTGACGGTCACAATAAAAACCCTGACAAAAAAATAGGGACGGTTAACTCAAAATATGACATTTTTAGTCACAACTAGCATGAAAACCATTGCCAAAAGGAGTACATTTAGCCACGGTTTTCATCCTAATCATGGTTAAATGTTCACTTTTTAGTCATGGTTTTCATGTTAATCGTGACTAAAAATTGACCTTTTTAGTCACGGCCAACATGAAAACCGTGGCTAAATGTACCCCTTTTAGCCATGGTTTTCATGCTAGTCGTGACTAAAAATGTCTCATTTTGAGTTATCTGTCCCTGTTTTTTTATTATAGTTTTTGCTATGACCGTCACAAAAAATGGACCATATGGTCACAATTTTTTGTTTGACCATGACTAAAAATTATTATATTTAAACAATTAGTCTTTTATAGATTCTCATTTTCCAAACCTGTAATAAACAATTAGTCTTTTAAACATGTGTATGCATTCAATCAACTCAACAATTCTAAAATTCAAAATTTAAAATAGTACAATATATCATAATAAAATATCTTAAGCTATATAGTTAAAAACTAACATAATATGAAAAAAAACAATAAAAGAGATACAAATTTAGTTTTACATTCTATTATATAATGTCATAAGTAAACTAACCAACCATCACATATTAGTTATAAAAAGTCTAAAAAATGAGGAGATGTAATTGGCATAAAATGTAAGATAACGTAAGTCTACACATTTTATTTAAATTGTCGCATCATTTGCATCATATGTTCTTGAAGTTGTGTTTGTAATTTTGTATTTCCATAATTTTTCCATCAAACTCTTTCTTTCACTTCTTCTTGTGTCTTCCTTTCAACTCTACCAACTCTTTCAAATTGTTTCATTGTTGTTGTAAAGTTTTGTTCTACAACTCTTAGCATCTCTTGGGCATTTTCAAGTTGTGCTAACAAAGTAAATCTTGATTGCCCCGTACTACTGCTACCAAAGACTAAGGTAGGAGTAACACCAAATCCATAGCCTCGAACAAGTCAATGTCTCTCTCGACCCATCACTTGGGCATATATATCATCTACAGATGTAGATGTTATAGATGATGCAGAAGCAGTAGAAGCAGCAGGAGAAGAAGAAGACATCCCTTCAAGTTGGGATAGTAACTGCTCAAATTAATCCTGACATTACAAAAAACAAAAAAAATTGTTAGACTTGTACAAATAATTTAGTATATAGCTATGATTTAAATACAAGTATATAAAATTTAGATATTTCATTACCATGATATGCTTAGAACGATCATCAACAAGAGTCCCATCTTTTTTTTGTATGTGTTAAGACAAACATCTCAACTCTATTAGGCTCAGTTCAATCATCCATTTTTTTTGCCTATTCTTCTTACAAGTAAAACAATTAAGTTATTTTTTATGAACTATTGATGTACAAACAAATCTTATTAATAATAAATTTTCTACTTGTTCATGTCGGATTTTAGCATAACTTTTTGATCCCGATGTATGCTTTATGACTTGCTTTGCTCTATTAGCTTTGTTTTTTTCAGAGATATCTTATATCAATTAAAAAATAACATATCACCTATATAGCTACTAGAAACATAATAAAAGTTACTATAAATGAAGTATTAAATTAGATATAACTAATAAATATGATCTTATTTGAAGATGAGTATGAAAAAATACATTATATGAAAAAAAAATCATTATGTTTACCTTTGCCTCGGGTGTTCCCCAAAAGTTAATGAGTCACCTCCAGTCATCATTTGATAAGTATGGAAGTTTGTGGCTGATGGGGTCTAAAACAATATGTGCACAAGCCCAGAGCAAGAAGCCTGTAACTTAGTTCAAATCGTCTCGGCTTTATGAAGGGATTTGTGGAACAAACCCAATAACGAAGCTCGACCCACAGTGAGATCCTGCCCATGCCAAAGTACATGGATCCAGGCTTAGAATTGAAACCACCAGGCCCTATGATCATAAACAAGTGATATAGGCGGCCCAAAAGACTCGTGAGAAAGGAAAAGTGCCCAGTCTCCATGATCCACTCCCCACAGATTAGAAAAGAAGGATATTTCATGATCACGATTCCTCCATTATCCCTTAATAGTCGGTCCAGGATAAGGAAAATGAAACTCCTCACCTAATGGGGAAGATATCGTATCACCGTCTAACAAGGAAAGTAACCACTGTTTCCCCTTATAAATGCCGATCCATTCTACCACAAGAAGGTATGCAAAAAACTCACGCCCAAGGCAATTGATCTTTTTCTTTCCCTTGAAGAAAGGATTGACTTAGGCATCGGAGAGGCTTCCGGCACACCCCTTCTGGATCACCTTGTTTCTGTTGTTTTCTTGCAGATAATGCATCGTGCAGGATTGGCAAATCGGCCTAACGACTCCAACCCTCTCTAGTCCAGTATCGGTAGAAAAAGCACCATCAGTTTGGCGCCGTCTATGGGAACGACTGTTCCTTCACAAATAAAACTGAATTCTCAGTGATTGATGGTATCGACCCGAAACATGAGCAGAAGTCACGCCAACCCCCCTAGGACGCAAGACCAGCAGGGCGACCTAGATAGCCGACCACTAAGAGATCGGCCGAACCTACAGCCACACATCGACGCAGATGGAGGCACTGCCTCACCAACCGGCCTTTTGCCGAGACTTGATAACTCACTGCACAACGCAACGCCACAGAAGAACAACAACACCCTAACGTTCCTTGAGACGTTGACGGGGAAGGAGAAACTAGCCAAGCCAAGGAGCATGATCCCTACAAACCCCCTGGAGAGGATCACAATGAGGGAATGTCTGGTAGGAACAACAGAGGCAATGGACCCCTCCTTTATCAGCAGGAGATAAGGGAACGATCATGGGAGCGCTGCTGGTGACATCCAACAAGAGTCACCATACGGTTGAAACTATAAAAGGATCGAGCTCCGGCTTCCATGGATGCCGGTGCAACAAACAAACCCCGCTCTCCTGTCAGTACTACACTCCTCTCCCAAATAGTGCCCGTAATGCCTCGCATCGGTACCGTTCATGGAACGAAAGATCTTGCGGACCACCTCAATACTTACAAGAATCAGATGGAGCTACACGAATACTAGGACCACGTGAGATGCAGAGCCTTTGCTATCACGCTAAAAGGCCCGACGTTGGCCTGGTTAAACAAACTCCTGCCATCGTCGATCTCATCCTTCAGAGAGCTATCCATCGCGTTCGTCTCCCACTTCATCTGAGCCTCTCGACGCACAGAAGCCGAGCCATCACTTGGCCGACCATGTGCAGCCCATAAGGAGAACCCGAGGTCCTACGCTCGAGGTTTAACAGTCATTAAAGGTAGACATCCTGCATTTAGAAGTTTTCCATCACCGCGATTGCCGGCTAGGCGTGGCAATGAAAGACCTGAGATTTTCCATCTCAGTCCCTGCAACATGACCGAGGTTCTCGCCAAAGGAGAGAAATACATCAACGGCGAGGAAGCCCTTCTATCTAAGCAGGAAAACTCTTTCGGGCAAAAGGAGAAAAGCAGGGGCGAGAATGAAGCCCCAGGAGAAGAGGAGACAGGGATAGATCCCCACGAAGGGACAGAGGGAATAGAGAGCAGTCTCCAAAGAGACGAGGCAACGTCAGGGACCGCTTAGACCCACCTTAGCCCAAGTTACAGCAGGGATATCCACCCCAGCAATTCACCCCCTTGATAACCTCAGTATCATAGGTCTTACACGAGGTGCAACAAAAAAAGTTTTTAAGGTGGTCGTCTCAGATGAAGACAAACCCAGCAAAAAGAGACTCAACCAAGTATTGTGAATTCCATAGGGATCATGGACACCAAATAGATGATTGCATCCAGCTGAGGAAGGAAATTGAATACCTGATCCGACGTGGACATCTTCGCCGCTTCGTGGCCTCGGCTGTCTATTAGGCACCGCCCCATCACCTCGCCGCCCAAATTAACTCAACACCAGCAACCCTTGGGAGAAATCCATGTGATCTCCGGGGCTTTACAGGTGGGGAGTTCAGCCTTAGGTCCAAGGCCTCATTCCACGCAAAGACGATCGGTGGAGACACTAGAAATACAAGCCGTATCCAAACTCCCTCAGCTGGACACTACCATAACCTTTTCGGACTCCGACATGGAAGGCTATCAGCATCCCCATGGCGATCCATTGGTAATAAGGGCCGTCGTGGCCAACAAAACAGTACACTGGGTCCTGGTCGACAACGAAAGCTCAACCGACATCATCTTCGCGTCAGCCTTCGATAAAATGGGCATCGGAAGGGAGAAACTAGAACCGGTCAACGCCCACCTGTGGGGATTCTCCGGAGAAAGAGTGCTACCCCTGGGGTCAATACAACTGGTGCTCACTTTGAGAGATCCCCCATGTCAGGCCACAATGATGGTGAGGTTCCTCATAGTAGATGCCCCATCAGCTTATAACATACTATTGGGTAGACCCTCCCTCAATGCTATAAGGGCCGTCCCTTCCGCCTATCATATGGTTATCAAATTCCCCACTGCGAATGGGGTAGGAATGGTTCAAGGAGATCAGCGCGTAGCCAGGGAGTGCTACTCAGCATCAATGAAACAAAAAGCGGTTGGCAGCATCTACATGGATGAGCTCGACATGAGAGATGAGGTAAGCACTTCACCTTACACCCCTCGTAAGAACTAGGAACCAATACACTCACGACCAACCTAACATCTCATTTACATTGATCCAAATTGGCCAAAGACGTCAGGGACCTCCTTATCCACTTCTTAAAATAGAATATAGAAGTATTTGCTTGGAAGCAAGAGGATATGGGGGGAATTAAGCCCGTAGTAATCACACACAAGCTAAACATTAGTCCCTTCTTCAAGCCCATTAAACAAACAAGAAGAAGTTTCGCCCCCAGAAAGGCAGAAGGCAATTAATGAAGAAGTTAACAAACTCCTCAAAGCTAAATCTATATGAGAAGTAGAATACCTTGATCGGGTCACAATGTAGTCCCTGGTGCTGCAAACGACAAGTGGCGACTCAGACATCCCACGACGCCAACCGCTTGTTTAAAAGATAGCTTTCCCTTACCTCGGATCGACCTGATAGTGGACGCCACGGCTGGCCACGAGCTCCTCAGCTTCATGGACGCTTTCTCAGGATATAACCAGATCATAATGGACCCTAGCAACCAAGAGAAGACCTCATTTGTGACTGGGCAAGGTACTTAACGGCTACTCAGTGACGCCTTCAAGTCAAGAATGTCAGGCCACCTATCAGAGGCTAGTGAACAAAATGTTTCAGAAGCAGATTGAAGCATCCATGGAGGTATATATAGATGACATGCTAGTGAAGTCAGTTAAGGCCGAGCTCCACGTAGCCTACCTAGCTGAGTCGTTCCAGGTCTTGAAAAACTATAACATGAAGTTAAACCCAACCAAGTGTGCTTTCGGGGTCTTGACCGGAAAATTCTTGGGTTTCATAGTCAACAGCCGAGGAATAGAGGCAAAATCCAGATAATATAAAAGTCGTGCTAAATATGTAGCTGCCTTCGAACACCAAAGAAATTCAACGTTTGACTAGGAGAATAGCTGCTCTAAGCCGCTTTATATCTAGATCCAAAGAACAAGTGCGCAGGTCAGTTCTTTCGTGTTCCAAAGGCTTTCACTGACGCCTAATGCGAAGAGGTGGCGCCCTGCACTAAAACTTCTACACTGATCTCTCCTCCCATCTTAGTAAGCCCTTCCGAGGGAGTAATCTTACCCTTTATTCGCCATTTCGCATTTCTCAACTACGCCGCCCGGGTCAAAGAAACAGATGTATCACAACACCGGGCCGACACGCATCCGAGCTCTGAGAGGAGCGGAGGAAAGGTATCCAAAGATGGAGAAATTAATCCTAGCATTGGTGACCATGGCCAGGAGGCTGCGACCATATTTCTAGGCTCACACTATTGAAATCCCAAATGTAATAATCTTAATGAAATGTGATGATCAATGCCGTGACCTCGAGAAGATCGATAAACGGGCCATAGCCGGAAATGAAGTTCGGACATCAGATACAAGCCAAGGACAATGGTTAAAGGCGTGTTTTGGTCGATGAATCATGGAATTCACCCCCTTAAAAATACACCGATCAAGTCTGGCCGAAACTACTCAACTTTTCAAGCCTCGACTGGCCGTATCCGAGGTCAGTCCGCATGGGGCCGCTAATTCCCAAGGAAGCCGACATGTACGTCTGATTCTCGACCTTACCCGACGGATTAACGTGGAATACGCACAGATTCATTTCGCTTCCATTAACAGGCCGAGTACAAAGCCGTTATAGTCGAGCGACCTTGCCCACTATTGAAGCTGATCAACCTGAGGTATGCAATGATTCTACTGTGGTGAAATAGATAGAGGACTCTTACGAAGCCAGGGGTGAAAACATGATCCTTTACCTCAAAAAGGTGCGAGAATTGTTTAAAAAGTTCATACAAGTTCAAGTCAGGCATGTCCCAAGGGCAGAGAATTCGTGAGCAGATGCCTTGGCAAAGCTAGCAACAGCATCACGGGAGGATCTAGATATACTGCTACTGATCGAACACCTCCCAGAACCCTCGGTGAACGTCAACGATGAAGAAGTGTCCTCGATAATGAATTCGAGCCGAGCCGATAGGCCCCATCCGGGATTACTTCGTGGACGTAATATCGCTAAGCGATCCAGCCGGCGGGCCCCAAGCTCAGGAGGTCAGCTAGATTCACCATTCATCGGGGGACCCTTTATAAACGAGGCTTTTCTACACCCATCCTTAAGTGCATTGGAAGTGCTCAGAGAGGTGCATGACGGTATCTGTGGCAACCATATCGGAGCCAGGTCCTTGGCATCAAAGACATTGAGACAAGGATATTATCGCTCACGCTCAAAGACGCCACGAGTCACAAAACGCAAGATCCGGTCAAGAGCATGCCCATATCTCTCACCTCCCATCCGAGCCGCTGACCTCAATCATAAGCCCTTGGCCTTTTCAACAATGAGGGCTTGACATATTGGGGCCCCTACCCATTTGAGAAGGGCCAGTGCAAGTTTATTATTATAGGAGTGGATTACTTCACCAAGTGGGCCGAGGCCGAGCCATTAACCATAATCATCGAGCAAAAGGTGCGTAACTTTGTTTGGCATTCCATAGTATGCAGGTTCGGAATCCCTAGAGCCCTGTTATCTGTTAATGGGAAATAGTTCGACAATCCTAAGTTCAGAGATTTCTGCGCCGAGCTCGGAATCAAGAATTACTACTCGTCCCTAGCTCATCCGCAGTTCAACGGACAAGCAAGTCACTATAAGGACTCTCGGGCGCGCTAAGCAAAGAAAAGCTAGAAAATCTAAAGGAAAAATGGGTAGAATACCTCCCCAAGGTATTATGGGCATACAGAACTATGCACAAATTGGCAACTCAAGAAACCCCATTTGCTCTAGCATTCGGCACTTAAGCCATAACTCTTATCGAGGTTGGGCTAAAATCACCAAGAGTTGAGTTCGCAAATACCGAACGCAACGAGGAGATTCTCCGCCTGAACCTTGACCTCTTAGAAGAAAAGCGTGAGCAGGTTCTAAAGCGTGCCGAGGACTTTCAAAGAAATACAACAAAATATTACGACCGAAGGGTCAAGCCCAGGAGTTTTAATCCCAGCGACCTAGTTATAAAAAAACATCCTGCCAGCGAGGAAAGACCCCACACACGGGAAGCTAGGACCAAACTGGGAAAAACCCTACGTAATATATCGAATAGTCCGGCCTAGCAACTACGAACTTCAAACAAAAGAGGGAAAAAGCTTGCCACATTCTTGGAATGATGAGCACCTCAGGCGGTTCTACCAATAGACCTCGGATTGTAGCTTTTAATAAGAAATTCACAGTTTTACTTTAATAACAGTCTATGTGTTCATTTTTAGCTTGATTAATATTCTCGCAGATCATCAAAATAAAAAAAGGAAAAAAGAGGGTGAGGAGCTCGGCTCGAAGGGGCCTAAAAAAATAAAAAAATAAACATCAGACAAGTACACACATATCCAAAAGACTGTACTTTTATTTCAGTTATCTCAGAAATTACAATCAGCAAAGCTGTTCTCTACATATCATAAAATTACAATCAACAAAGCCGTTTTCTATATCAGCCATTCTCTACATCTCGGAAGATCATGATCGGCCAACACCCAGTCAAGGAAAAAACCACAAGAAAGAGAAAGAGAAAAAGAAGGAGAAGGAGAAAAGAGGGGAGGAAAGGAATAATGGAGGAAGCGGGAATTAAAAAAATTCCCTCTGAGCGCGCCACCCCCTCCGAATATGTTCCTAGGTCTAGTTCCATCAATGGGCAGGACTAGGGAACAACACAACTCCCACATGGGAGGGATTAGGGAACAACGCAACTCCTACAAATGGCAAAACGTCGAAACCAAACATCGGCCTGTGACCACCAAACAGACTCCACGCAGTGGCGATCAAACCTTGAAGCTCTATCATGTACAAACTCCGGCACTGTCAAAGAGAGGAAGAAGGTTGGGAGCGGAGTATAACACATACCATCGAAGAAAGGCGGTTATTTATAAAGGAACTTAGACGCCTAGGAAGCCACGCAGTTTGTTTCGATTCTCCATAGACCTGCATTAAAACCGTGTGCGCTTTCCCAAGGGAAGGAAGATGAAAGAGCCACATAGCTCAGTTTCAAAAGAGCCTTGTAGCTTAGCTTCAAGGGAGCCATGTAACTCAGTTTCAAAGGGGCCATGTAGCTCGGTTCTTAAGAACCTGACAGCCTAGAAGGCTAAGTAGCCAAGGAGCCACGTAGCTTAGTTTCAAAAGATCCTTGTAGCTCAGCGTAAAGGGAGCCATGTAGCTCGGTTTCAAAGGGGCCATGTAGCTTGGTTCCTAAGAACCTAATAGCCTGTATGTCAAGCAGCCAAGGAGCCTCAGCTCGCTCAAAGAGCCTTGTAGCCTGGCTTCAAAAGAGCCTTGTAGCTCAGCGTCAAGGGAGCCATGTAGCTCGGTTCTTAAGAACCTAATAGCCCAGAAAACCAAGTAGCCGAGGAGCCCCGTAGCTCAGTTTCAAAAGAGCCTTGTAAATTAGCGCCAAGTGGAGCCAAAGTGTAGCCTGGGCCAAAGGGGTCATGTAGCCTTGCTCTAAGAACCTAACAACTTAGAAGGCCAAGAGCCGAGGAGCCGTAGCTCGCTTCAAAAGAGCCTTGTAGCTCAACACAAGGAGCCATGTAGCTCGGGCTTCAAAGGAGCCACATAGGCTCGGGCCTGATGAGAGCACAAGAGGGCTCAAATCTAATCAAGGGCCACATAGCTCAATAAGAGCCCAACCATTTAAAGATTGGATGACCAAGAAACCTCTCAACACAGGTCATAAAAGAAGACGGGAAAACCAAGAAGGTAGAAGCACGAATATCTATAGAATAACAAAATCAATGCTAGCGTTATATATGTTCGAAGCTTAGAGCTCGAAGTTAGCCAAAATGAGCAAAGATTATACAAAAGGGCCTAAATGTTCGAGGTAGAGCTACGAGAAGCCTCAGTAGAGCGAGCCTCTAAGCCGCGCAGGTCAGAAGGTGAAGCCCCAGCTGTGATGCCCCCAGTTGGGGCTCTGATACCAACTTGTCACACCCCATTCCCCGGTTCGACCCGAATGGTGGATCCGAACCGGGTCCGGGGTGCGAGACTATATATTGGGATTCTCATTGACCTGTTCTTTCTCAGAGCTGAACTTGTACCTGTGGGTATACAAACAATTTCTGTAATAACAAAAATCATTTACATTTACAAAAGAACTACCATCGGAGTGGTGTCAATCAAAATCTATACACATATACTAAGTTCTGTTTACTTATACATGTACATTTGCTATTGAATATATTTTGTAGTAGCGGAATACAAAATATAATCATACTCCTTCATTGGAGTTTACATCTTATACAAACACTTAAACATATACATATCTAATACAAAAACATTAGAGATCGCGAAAGCAGCGCTGGTGAGAACCTAACTTTGAGATGGCCCGTGCTGCTGGTGTGGAGTGTCCTGTCATTTAGTCTCCTCTTCAGTACCTACACGGATTGAACACCCGTGCTAAGCTTTATGCTTAGTGGGAACATAAGCATGGACAACCACCTATGGTGACCGTCATAAGCTTATACATATGCATTTCATATATCTATACATATTCATATAACTTTTATTACTTATCATCTTTATATTCCTATTGCATGTCAATCTTTTCCTACTACATGTTCTATGTCTTTGGCATATCTCCTATCTATACTTTTATTGTATTCATGTTTCTATACCTTGCATATTCCATATTCATTCTATAACTTATTGCTTTTCATGTTCTATTACATATTCTTTCATATACTTTTGTACTTTTATATACTTTCTATACTTTTCATGTGTTCATCTTTCATGCTTGTAAATACCAAAGAAGTGGATACGGGACTATATGTACCCGGAGGTACTATCATCATTGTACAAGACAATGATGTATATGGTTGACCAAAACGGGGCCGCTATGTATCGACCCAAACGGGGCCGCTGTGTGTTGACCCAAACGGGGCCTCTATACTGACCCAAACGGGGCCACTATACTGTATGCTGCAAACTTATTCCCTAAATGACATGCCAATCTATCCCTCTACTTGGTGAGACACAGGCAATCAATGTTATTATTTTTTTCTGTACATATCTCAAATACATGGATAACTATTGTTATCATGTATACTAACGAGCTATGTACTATCCTTACTTTTGTCTGTAATATGGTCACATATCTTTTAGCTTCATCTTTACTGTACTTGTATTTCTTTACAATACATGTATTCATATATTTACTTCATTTATTCACATCTTCTTAGCATTTATGCATTTCTATCGTGTGTTCTATCTATTCATTCTTGTATTTCATAACATATATGCAATCATGTATTTCATATCATATATGCAATCCTATTCCTCTATGAATCTACTTTACTCAGAACTTGGAATCATTCCATTCGAATGATCCAAATTCAAGTTATGACATTTTCATGCCAAACTAGTAAGTTTGCGATTCTGGCCCAGGAACCGATCTGTAATCTTTGTTTTTCGGTCTGCTCCATATTTGACAACGGTTCTTTATACTCCTTTGAAGCTAAGGTGCTAGGGTTCTTATCCAGTGAATTACCGTCAGGCACGAAACTCAGAATATGTCCTAGATGACGGGACTACTCTATGTTCAAACAAATCTGACTACTCTCTATGTTCAAAATAGAAACTTAAATTGGTTTGAACATAGCTCCATTTTGAGTGACTTTCCTCTGGCCAAACGGGGCCGACTTCCAGTGCACCTATTTCACTGAGATTTATTCTCCTCAAGTATGGCCATCTGTGTACCATCAATCACTCTAACCTGATAAGAAATGACCAAGTTATGTCCAAACACTCACGTCGGTCCAAAACAACATTTGGGTACCTAAGATCGACTTTCGCATCGGCATCGCCTGACCAGAACACATATGGTACCGATACCAATCGTGCACGCAGACGACTTCTGAACGCCTTAAATTGTGTTTTTCTTCCATTTTTCCATATATTTCCACCCAAACCAACCCAATACTCAATACACACATCAAAACCACTCCATATGCATCTTATCACCTCAATTCTACTCAAATCATCTTTCAATACTTATCTTACACCAAAAACCTATCATGAATTACTCCCAAAACAACTCTAATATGGGTCATAACCCATACATAAACCAAACATAAAGATTAAGCCAGTGGTTTGCTCTTAAACCCAAACTCCATTACTTGCAATTAAACCATGAATCCAACTCAAAGTTCCATTTATATTCTTCTTCAGATCTACTTGGTGGTTTTACCAAACCTACTTTAAGAAATTTGCAGTACGTGGACAAATCCTAACAAAACCCTAGAAAGATCAAATGCCAAACAAGAAATCCTTATACGCTGCTGTCGTTCCATACAACCCAAAACATGTGTCCATATACCTTAAACTCGGCTTCTTCTTTCTCCTTCCCTTCTTCTTCTTCTTTCTCTTCTTCTTCTTCTCCTCTCTTTCTCTCTACTTGCCATTCTCCACCTGGGAAATGAGAATTCCTAGACCATTTTGGTCTTATCCCTAATTGTGTCCCAGGCCATGTGCTCTCAAGGTCAATTAAAAACCCACTTGGTTTTAAGTCTCTCTAATTGCCTCTACATAACTCCTTCTATCAGATTTCATTTTCAAGCATTTTTATATACATTAACCTCTAGTCTTCTCTTACTTATGACCCCTAGGTCCTAAAAGTGAAATTATATATTTAACTCTTGTCTGCACACTTCTGGGTCTCATCATGGTATTTTCGAAACATTCCATTTAGCTTTTAATATACCCTAAACAAGTCCGAAAAATGCTAAGGTATATTTCGGGGTGTTACACCACGGCGAGTAGAGAGCTACTCTTAGAACCTCAAATTTCTTCACTAGAGGAATACAGCCAAGCGGCATCGTGAGAACACCCCTGGCTCGCCCGCCCCAAACGACTTTCCCGCCTCCTCTCATCGTGATCAGAACTCGAAAATTGGAAGTCCAAACCCGAAAAAGCCTCACTGGCAAATGGCCATTTGGAAAGAGTTTCTTCATCCTGAGGCTCCATAAGGTGTGCCTCGTCCCCGTCCGCTATTACTCCATCCCTTAGTTATAAATCATAGCCTCCCGCTCTGGGTCCCCACGCAGAGCGCTGCTGCACTCTTAGCCAAGCTCTCGCCTTCTTCGGTTTCTCGGGTGCTCCAATCAAATCCAGCCGTTTGCATGGTACTTCTTCCATGGTAGTCAATTCCTTTTCCTTAACCACCAACACCCACTTGACAACCCAGGGCCCCATGCCTCCTCTTTTCCCTCTCTTCGCCTTCCCACTCACATGGTGGCTCGGCTGTGTGCTTCAGGTCGGATTTATACCCCACAACATCCCTGGCCAAGCCAGATCCGACGAGCTGCAACCCCACTCCCAGGTCAAGGAGGCGATCAGCTGGTAGGCTTTCAATGCCTTAAGAGAGCTCTGCGCACCGCCTCCTCGCCAAGCTCTTACATAAGTGGTCAGTCACTAAAAGAACAAGATGGAGTTAGCGCATAATATTAACATAACGATGAGACTAAAAGAAGGTGCTCACATGCGAGATTTGTTGTTCCCCGAGCGATAGTGGCCAAAGCATCCTCAACGCACGTGGCATCCACCTTCAGATCTGAGTCCCATGGATGGGACGGAGGAAACATCCCGCGGCGAGCCCATCGGGTGACCGGGCCGAGTCCTCCCCCTCAACCCAGTGCCAATCATCCCTATCACGCCCCTCGCAGACTGGAGGGGAAAAGCACATGCCTGACTTTGAGACTCGCATAGATAGGAAGAACTTTCTGTGAGGCTCGGGCCAGCCCTCTCGAAGAACCCTCGGCCCGCAAGAGGATGAGCGACGTTATGCACTCCACCACCTCTACATTTTGCCGGCGTGAAGGCAATGTCAGCCTCACCCAAACCCTGTTATCCTCAAGCCTCTGAGGGAAGCACGCAGTGGGAAAATGCTCCAGCTCTTATCTCACTCGAGCCTGAGGCTACTGGGAGCTGAGCCTTACGCTTCAGGCTCCTCCTCTTTTCATTAGCTCACTACTAGCCCGGTTCTTCCCAAATCAAGCCACAATGTACAAGCCCTCTGAGTAGTCTCTATAAGAGGGGCGTAAGGATCTCTAATAAGTGGGAACAGAAGAGTCCTTCACACTCAAGAGCCGGAATGTCCAACCCGATTAGATTAAACACTCCATGGGATCGACACTCGTCAACTGCCGCTTACCCTGTCCTTAGGAGTAAGGTCTTGAGAGCAATCTGAAAGCAAAGACAACCCAAAGTAAAGCTATGAACATACGTGACCTTTTAGTTAACCCTTACTATGACTAAAAATTTCACGCAGGCGGCAATCCATACTATCTTAATCCCTAGAGTATCGCTCTCCACCGGCAGGTTATATTCCCACGTCACCCTCAAAAAGAAATAACGCTCTTTCTAATGCTTCAGGAGGGGAAGGGAGGCTCGAAATGATAGGTCCGCGTTGGCATGCTTTCAAATACTACAGCTCTCCAGGCTCTCACGTCGAAGAGATCCAGCCATTAGGAAGCAGCGCGCTGTATCCCTTCATCCTCGAAAACAACTGTGAGGGTCGACCAAGACGCCCCAAAATCGGGAGAGAGTCGACTCGGCACACATTGAAATGTCAGAAACACGCTTGATGAAGGGGTGCAAGGGAAGCAGAGAGGTCGCTCTAAAGGTCGCCCAAAGAAGCAAGTAATTCATCTTGGGAACAGACACCACATAAGACGTGAGAAGATCAAGACACCAGATTTGGACACCGAAAGGAGGTCCATAACGAGTAGTGAAGATTTTAGCATAAGAAGGCTCGACTCATTTAGGGGCCCATACACAATAAGATACTACGTAGGGCCCCCAAATATCTGAGCGAGGGTTATCACCGTTATCTCCCCGCTCGCCTTCGGCAGAGGAAGATAACCGAATGGAAGGACCCCGACAACCACAGCGGTAAGACTACCAAATCCGCCGCCAGCTCGCCCCAACTAAGACTCCTCAACCGGCCTTCCCTGTATGCGCAAGCCCACAAGATAAGAAGGCCTAGAGGAAGCATGCATGATTAAGCGATAGAAAGGAAGAACGCACGAAACAACAAAAAAGGCGGAACCCCAACTTAACACGCCCTAACAACCCGAAGTTCAAAACAAGGAAAGAAAAATAGGCGAAGAAGAAGAAAGACACAGCAAACTAAGGAGAAAAGCAAGGAAAACGACCCATGGGGAGACAGGACAACAGAAAGCACCAAAAGCAGCTCTGAGCACTTATCAAAGACACTTCCAAACCCACAGAAGAAGCGGTTTCAAGAACAAAAGAATGCGAAACAAGGAATGTTTTTAAAAGATATGGGAAGCGACAGTCGAAACGGGCGTAGAAATCGAAGAGCCGCTATCACATCATAAGATGCCACGCACTAAAGCCTAGATCGGAATCATCCAGCCGCCACGTGAAGCCGCAACCAATCCAAGAGAAGATTCAGCCCTTGCCTAAGCTTGCTTTAACCAAGGACTGGGGGGGTAACTGATGGGGTCCAAACAATATGTGCACAAGCCCAGAGAGCAAGCCTATAACGTAGCTTCCCAAATGTTCGCTTCTATGAAGGATTTGTGGAACAAACCAATGAATCAAGCTCACCCACAAAGTGAAATCCACCATGCCAAGCACATGGATCCAGTGCCTGACCTAAAAAACCACAAAGTCCTATGATCATGATCATGCGATATAGCGCCTAAAAGACTGGAGAGCCAAAGGCCCATCACGATCCACTCCCACAGGCTGCCGATCTTCTACGATCACGCCCTCCATTTTCCCTACCGGGCCGATCCACGACATGAAAATAAACTTCACCTAGAATTAAGATATCGTGATCGCTCAATGGGCCGAAGTAACCAACGCTTCCTTATAAATACCGATCCATTCTACCACGCTAGCTGTATAAAACTCGTGCCTGTGGCAATTGATCTTCCCTAATAGAAAGGATCGACTTAGGTGACGGAGAGAGGCCTTCTAAGACACCTACTGACTCACCGCTTTCATTGTTTTCGCAGATAACGTATCGCGCAAGACTCCACAAATCGCCCAACGACTCCAAACCCCGCCCACCCGCGAGAAAGCACCATGTAAGCAATATTCTTCATTGTACGAGGCGGTCATAATACTTGGTCTTCATCTTATTTCTATAACTTCTTAACAGATTTCCACAATATTGAATAATGTAGCTTTTGCAAGTTTCATCAATTTCATATTTATCCTATATTTTATGAAAATGTCATATATAATTAAGATGTTTCATTTTTAAACAATAACATTACAATTTAGATGAATAGTAATTGACATACCAATATTAAGGCTCAAAGCTTTTGCTTTACATCTTTACTAACAAAGCAATCTTAGACTTTAAGATGGTTACATAGTTGAAATCGTATAAATGTTCCTATGTAATTGGGAAAATCTTCATGTCAGGACAATGGGAATCTATCTTTTTGTATTGAAATGTGTTTATTTTTTTTCGCCGGGTTTCATGCCAAGTAAATCCAAGTTACGCGTTGGGCCACTTGTCCTCTTTTTGTTAGAGGAACCTTCTAAAAGTAAGAATGAAGTTACACTACAAGAAAAATAGTGATTCTTGACATATATCATATTGACATAAGGTAATATATGTCAATATTGTTTATTGAAATGAACAATTATGACATATACAACTTGTTTGTGCTAATAATGACATCTAAAATTTGTTAAATTCTTACATGACTTATATGATAGAAACTTGACATATAGCTTTTAAGTCTATGTTAGTATATTCATGTAAATAAATAAAGTATATTGATAATAATCAATGAGATGAAATGCCACTACTTTACTAAGTATTATAAACTGAACTAACAATCTATTTATTTTCAAAGTAAATAAATATTTATTAATATAACATCCAATTAAGAATAATATAAATCATAATTTTTTAATCAAAACTAATTATTTTTAGTTTATATAATAATAAATAAAACAAATTGACACAATTTGCTCTTTTGATTCCCTAATTTTTTTTTTACAGGTATTCCCTAATTAATATCAATGAGGGAAAAAGGTGTATTAGAATTGATTTTAATTCTATCCAATTAATAAAAACTATAGTTTATAAGAAGATTTTAAGAACTATTTTATAAGTTTCTTAAAAAAATTATTTTATCAATATAAGTGAATACGAGCATTTTTATAATATTCATATTAATAGTAGTGAACAAAAAAAGTTTTTTTTTAAAGTTTATAAATTTCCTATTTTTTTAATTTAATTCAATATAAATAAAATTAATACAAATAAAGTATTTTTACCACCGCATACGTAGAGCAAGATTGCCGAGTCTCTCTTATCTTAACCAAAGAGTCTCGAACTGAGTCCCTAGAATGCACTTTTCGTGGTGAAGTTTTACCGTCCTTGTGGTCTCTCCCTGCTGCATTGTGGACTTCACACACGTTGATACGCTTAGGTCCTCACTGCATTATGATTCGTTTGGGTTTGATAGGGTTTAAAGATGTCTTTCATATGTGCATAGACCCGCTCATGACACCTTACCTCATGATATGACCAAAAAAACAAGTAAAACATTTTTTATTTATTGACACAAATGAAATTAATTTTGTTGAGTTTGTATTGTTACATTCTATTATAAACTATATTCATTAAATTTCTAATTTATTGTTTTTTATTATTATTTACATAATATGTATACATATATTTCAAAATTCTCATAATGTTGTACTTTTTTAAGTTAATTTATGTAAATTATATTAGGAAACTAATATTTTTATTCTATAAATTTAATTATGGTAAATTAAAATTATTAAATTATAATTTTGTCGAAAAAAATTATTAAAGTATAAATATCTTTCGTAAATTTATTTGCACAAACTTCACTAACAAAATAAGAATTTAAATTTTGATGTGATAAGATTGGAATGGTGAAATCTGGACAATTCATTTTTCAATCTTATCCTCGTCGTCACCCAAAACCCTAAGTACATATAATGCTTTCACTTGCACAATGGCCCCTCGATCACCCCACTCTTCTTTTCATCCTCCTCATTTTTTCTATCCTCATCCTCTCAATGCCTCACCCATCCTTAGTAATACAGTCATCCTTTATGGTTAGAAGTGACGTCATTACTGTAACAACGTTGATTGCTCCCATCGTCATTCACCGTTGACGCACTGTCAAGGTTCAAAATCTACGATTCCTAGACGAATCGCCGAGTCGCATCCTCCTCGACGTTTCACCCCAGTTTTATCCATGTTTTGATACTATATCGTCACGTAATCTCCTGATGAATTGGTAAAATCTGATAGAATCGAGACTGAGTTAACTTGTTTGACTCTGACAAAAAATTGCGAATCAAAGTGAATCGAAAGCCAAAAATAAAAATTTATCATATAAATAAAATCTTCCAAAAGAACAAAAAAACCTATGAATATTGAACTCATGGGAGAGAAGAACTTTATCGCATGTTAAAAATGGAACCAAAGGATTCGAGAATCGACGGATCGGGTTCTTCTCCGGGGCAATTCGAATCAGAGCGGTGCAAAGAAGATCGGATTGGTAATCGCATGTAATTCCCAAAATATACCCTAGTAGTTTTCTGACTTGCTTAGCAGATATATTGCTTTAAACTTAATTTTTTTAAATAAAATAAGAGACCCTAATTTTAATAATAAAGACAAGTGGTAAAGGCACATTTAATAATATACATGTACAAGATAAATCAATAAGTTTATATGCAATTTGGGATTTGAGGAAAGATTAGGGGCCAAATGAGAATTATGGCATAAGCAATTTAAAAAGAAAGAAATTTAATTCAAATGGGAATAAACTTAACCCAAAAATGGGTTTTTGAGGGCCAAACAAGGCCTAAGAGATATTTTTGGATTTAAGACCAAAAATTGGTCTCATTTGGGGGAAGAAAAAAACGTGAAGGGGGAAAAGAAGAGAAGAGGAAGAAGAAGAAGAAGAGTGAGATGGTAAGATCAAGCAAAAGATTAAATCTAACTCGGGTATGGATTTTCAGTGGAATTCCTAAAGTTTGTATGAATTTCCATGCTATCGATGGTTATTAGCTACATCCTCAGTAGGGTTTGTTGAAATTTCATCCTAACCAAGAGGTATTGAAATTAGGAGTTGGTAAAACCTAAATGGCACAAGATGGTTATAACTCTCCCTTCGGCGCCGTTCACAAGCAATCAGAGTGTAAATGGAGTTATGGTTTAGAACAAACCCTAACAAATCTCTATGTTTGGATCATGTATGGGTTGTGACCCATATTAGAATTGTTTTGGAAGGATTTCATGATATGTTTTTGAAATAAGATAAGTATTGAAAGAGGAATTGAGTAGAAAAGAGGTTACAAGAGAAATATGGAATGATTTTGGCGCGAAAGTATAGAGTGATCTATGGATGAAAGTGCATGAAAATGGGAGAAAATACAATATCTGGGCAATTTTCAGTGATACACTGTACACCCTGAACATGTACCGTACATGTTAGGTTCCGTTTGCCAACATGTACCAGACAGTCAGGTAACGGTGACATGTGATGCTCGTTTCCTATTTCTCAATTAGTTTTCTGCATTTTAGACATAAATTGCTCATTTCTTATCCGATTTGAGTGATTCAAGTGGCTAATTAAAATAGATTTCAAGGAGAACCAAACATATAGAAATAGGCATTGTCAAATTATGACTATAAGTGGCCCAGAAATTCACTCAAAGTGGGGCTATGTGCAAGCCAAATTCTGCTTCAGTTTTGATCATAGAGTAGTTCGGGTTGTTTCGGACGTATCTTGAGTTTCGGTGCTCCGATTAAGGTGATTCCAGTTGGAGGAGAACCCTTATCACATTAGCTTCAAATAAATACAAAGAACCAGGGTCAGATATGAAGTTAAGCCTCCTGAAAAAAATAAGAAATTCAGACTGTTCCAATGTAATCCGCAACCACTAGTTTGCAACATAAAATGTCATAACTTTAATGGGATGATCCAATTGAATGATTCCACTTCTAAGAAAAGTAGATGCATCGAGGGACAAGAATACATGAACGATGTGTGAATACATTAAAGTATTCCCGTATAAGTATATAAATGTGATAGATATGTCTTATGAAACATGAATTTGATATGAAACATGAAAACGAACTCGAATATGAACATGAACACGAATATTAAGGTAATACGTCATGATCACGTAACGATTAAGAAAGGCTATAAGTTCTGAAAGATGTATGACAGTATGACTACCTAGGACCGAAGAATGAATGAGTGGACCTTCGATTAGTGCGCTACTAAGACTCTCATTCCGATTAGTACTTCCTAAGATCTCGCGATTAGTACCACGACACTCCCGATTAGTACTCCCAGATTCCCGACAAGGCACTTGACTGCTCAAGATTTCCAGACCGTCAGGCTACGACCCTCAAGATCAGACAGACTTCAGATTTATCATACGCTGGCCCTACTCATTTTTAAGGACGTCCGGTAGTCAATGACTCGTATCGCGCGAATAAGAGTAAAGATCCGAATGTACCTCCAGATTCGTTATGTAAGACTCCACAAAATTCCCAGATCCGATTAAGTCAGTACCTTACTGCAATTCCGTATCGCGAAAATAAGAGCAAGTCTCCGTAGTACCACAAAGTACTCAGACAAGAAACGAGTATAAGTCCGAAGAAGACCTACGCAGATCTCGCATTCTGCAAACAAGTATAAGCTCAGAAGATCACAAGACATTCTCGTGACAAGAAAACAAGATAAGTCCATAGTACTCACTCGCACCCGCATTCCGCAAACAAGTATAAGTCCAAAGAGTACCTACGCAATTTCCTCGTGACGATAAAATAAGTATAAGTCCAATAGTACCTATGGGTACTCCCGTATCGATAAAATAAGTATAAGTCCAGTAGTACCTACGGGTACTCCCGTATTGATAAAACAAGTGTAACTCTGAATATGACTATGATATAAACCGATAAATCCATTTGTTTTTGGATATGTTCTCGAATCAGATAATCCCAAAGATATGTACCGTTATGATCCGCACCGCTATGGACTAATGCCCCATATCCGATATGCATCGTATAAGTCCGACCGGGTTCGACTATCAGCACTCCACTTTACCTTTCGCATTACGACATCTCGAAATACAAGAATAAGTTTTGTAATACCATTATAAGATCCGTAAGACAAAGATATGCTCTAGTACACAAGTACAAGATACAAAGCATCTCTCAGATAAATATAAGTTCAAGTACCTACTACTCTATATCCGATTAATTTCTCAGCATTTCCACGTATCTCCGCATAAGCTCCTCTCGATATGATAAATCCGTAGTACCTACGGTACTCCCGCATGAGTATAAGATAAGTTCGATATAAGCATAAGCGCGCGTCTCGGGACATTCGGGGTCAAGCAGTACTTTCTACGAGTACTCCCATATAAGAATAAGTCTCGCAATACCAAAGATAATGCTTCATAATCCTCTCGTGATACCTACTCTGCACTCCGAACAAACCCGTAGTATAAGTATAAGTTTTGAAACTCCACGAGATTCAAGATAGATAATAAGTACCCATACGTGTTTACATACCCTCAGATAAGATAAGTTCAGACCTCTACTGAGATAGAAATAAGTTAAGTATAAGCTTGAGATAAGTATAAGTACATGTATAAGCTCAGTACAACATACGAGAAATCTGAATAAGTATAGGATCCGAATGCTATAAGTATAAGACCCGAATAAGAATAAGTTTGCTATGAGTACAAGATCCGAATAAGGATAAGTTCTGTAGCTCCTACAAGAGTCCCGAATAAACATGAGTCTGTTATAAAGATAGTCAATATGAATAAGCTCAGAATCTCCTATCACTTCTGAGTCCCGAATAAACATAAGTTGTTATAAGCATAAGTTCTGCATAAGAATAAGCTTTGTAACTCCTCCGGGAGATCCGAATAAGCGTAAGCCTGTTATAAGAAGAAGTACTTGTATAAGTTCATAATATAAAAGCATGAAAATTATATTATCTGTTATTGTTTTATGCGTTAAATGTGTATATGCATAAGACATATGTTTCCCACTAAGCTGCAAAGCTTAAGACGGGTTTCCTTTTTTAACTGTAGATACAGAGTAAGACATCTAAAGACTTCAGATACCGTCACAAGACACTACAGTGTCTACTACATGTAGGTTCCGCAGCCCTCCGATTTGTAAATGTAAAAGTACGCTTTGTATTCAGAATCTTAATTTGCATCAGGTATAGATTTTGATGGACACCAATTCGATGGTAGTTCTTTTAATATGTATACATGTTTTAATTTGTTATAGCATGTGGGCCATTCCCACGTGCATGTCACTTAAAAAAAAAAAAAATCGTAAAGAGTCCCAAGATATGGTCGCACTCAATCTCTGCTCTGACCTCACCCAAGCCGACTGGAATCTGGTGTGACACCGCACCGCAAGTTCGATGATCGGAAAATCCTCAAAATGGTGCGCGAGCGGCAGGTGTTGTTTGACGCTTGCGCGTGGAATGCAGCGAGAAGAAAGGAGAAGGAGTACGCCCTCGCCGAGCCCTTAGGTTATCAATTTCTTCTATTTTGAAAGGGGGTTATGGGTTTCCAAGGAAGGAAAAAGGAAATATGATGAAAAAATTCTGTTATTTCATTTTGTTAAAAGAAAACGAAAATTTAGTAAAAAAACGTATATTTTTTTAAAGATTTTTTTTAGAAAATGTTTTTTTTTAATTATTTAATTTTAAATTAAACAATTAAAATATGTGATTATATAATACAATAGTTTAGTAATTTTAAATTTTTCAACTTTCCTTATTTTTCTATTTCTCATAATTATCCATTTTTCCATTATGAGAATCAGTATCAAATATATAAATTAAGGATTTAGTATTTTGTAATTAAAATGGTGACTTTTAATTTTTTTTTTTGAGCCAAGTGATTGATATATTTCATTTGATGATAATAATACACGAACCATGTATACATTTTGTAAAAAGAATTTAATTTAATATTAATAATTTTTAGTTACCACTCCCTTTGTAATTGTTTGCAAATAATGTTAAATATAAGAAAACTTTGGCTTTTAGTAATTTTTTAACTTGTTTAATTATACCAATCTTTCTAGTAATTTATATGATATGCTCTTTATAATTTTTAAAAATATTTAATCATCTTTTTACGTATCTACGATATCAAGTTCAATACACCGGCAATCGATACGCCCTCAGACCTCGTTGATAAGTCCAAAACGAAGTCGTTTTGGTCCAAGATAGGCCAAACGACGCCGTTTTGATCAGTGTTTTGAATTAAAAAAATTATGATGGCTAAAACGACGTCGTTTTAGCCCTAAAAAAGCTAAAACGACGTTGTTTTGGACCCAAATACTATATTTTCCATGTTCAAGCCTTCAACCCCCATTTTTAAATATAAAAAAATTTATTTTATTAAATATTTAGTTTTACTTAATTATATAAATATTTCTAATGATTTATATAAAATTTTAATAATTTTTAGTATTTTGATCATCTTATTTCATGTATCGACCGACATTACGCTTATCGATACACCGCGACCGACACGCCCTAACCCGCTCGAGCCGCCGGATCGATATCGCTACTGAACCATGTTAATTGTTGCCAGGTCATCGTATCGGGACACGTTGTTCGCAAATAGCTTTGTTCCCGACGATGCCGACGCTGCCATTCCTGTTTACTTATGCAAGAGCTATGAGTAACTCATTCATGTATTGATGGTGTCTTGGGTATTTGGGTCTATACCTATAGATGATGGAATTGTGACATAAGCTACCACTCAAATTACAGCTACAGAAACCAACAAAACTTTCTATACAACTTCAAATTGGACGGGATTTTACCAAAAGGGTATGTTGTATGCTTGCTATTACCAAAAAGTATTGTCATTCATTTCCTTTGTTATCAGAAAAACCATATTTATTACAACATGAATCAAACTCAAAAGGATGATTAGTTCTTTAAGAGCAGTGATGAAACAACAAAAAATGAATCATAAACCAATATATTTAGTTTTGTCCCCCTTTTGACCCGAGAATAATGGTTGGAGGAATTCTAATCATCCTTAGAAACATGAGGTTAGGATGGACTTTGTGGAGGCATGGTGTTATGATGATATTGAGCATATATTCATACTTAGAGACCTTATGTGGAGACTGAACTATTTTTGGTGATTCTTTCAATTATTAATTTATTAGTACAAAGGCATGTAAGGTTGCTTTATATATATATATATATATATACAAGTTCATGTTTATCAATTTTTTTAGTATGGTGGTTGAGGACATGATTTCTTATTTAGTTTTTTTTTTTTTTTAATTTAAGACACACAGTGAAGGGTGATTATCTTTTAAAATATAAATATAATATTATCAAAAATATTATATACATGAACAAGGAGAATATAAAGATATTGAAACGACAACAAGTTAATGTTTTAACAACAGATATTGTAGACACTTGCCACTTGTAGTATTATGCAAAGAATATAAGCTAAATAATTAAAAAAAAATTTATTAAATTTGGGAAATACGAAACCAAGTTAAAGGATAAAAGATGACCGAAATTTAAGATAATTTTGTAATTTTATGATGTTCGTTTTCAAAATTGTTTTTCAGTTGAAAAAAAAGTAGTTGTTTCAAAAGAAAAACAATAAAAAATTGTTTGATAAGTTGTTTTTAAATGAACTTTTTTACTTTGACTTTATAAAAATATTGTAAATTCAACTTATACGTGATTAATTAAAGTTAATTTTAATATTATTAAAATGAATCATAAACCAATATATTCAGTTATGTTCCCCTTTTGACCTGAGAATAATGGTTGGAGGAATCCTAATAAGGTGTTTTCTATGTCTTCACGTTACCATAAATAAGGATTGACATTCCTCAATTTCGATAATTTGTTTTAAGTTGTTTAGAGCTCTTGGCATATAGATATATGATTGTTCAAAGTGACATTCCTTTTCAATTAGATCAGTTTATACAATATGATGTGATGATTCATTCGTTTGTAAATTCGTCACTACATGACAGTTTGGGATTAGGAAGTGAACCAACGTGTCATTGGAAATTATTGCCTACTATGTTGTTTTTAATTGAGCCCAAAAATTTTCAATTGTTTGATAATAAGTACCTATTTCTCTTGTTTGGAAATAAGCTTTTCAATTGTTTTCATTTTATCTCTTATGGAAAATTCTTCTTGAAGGCTTTTTTTTCTTGGTGAATTAAGTTTGACATCATAATACTAGTTTTACAAATTTCCTGGTGAATTAAGCTTGACATCATAATACTGGTTTTACAAATAAATTGACTTCTGTTTTAAAAATGAGGAGAAGGTTTGAGAAAATATTTGACAAGTTTGAGAAAATGATAAATAAATTTGTTACTTATGATTACATCTCCTTATAAGAGTTAGACAAGTTAGACGTTTGTTGGTTGTTTTTATTAAAACTTTTGTTTTCGGTCCTGATGCTTGATACTTGTTTTTTATTCATACTCTCTTTTCTATGGTTTTGGCTTCTCTTTTTTTTTACCACAAAGCAATTTGGTAACTTATAGCATTTTTATTCCCTTCTTTGTACTTACATAAATCATATGTACTCAATTCAAAGAGGCAAATTGCATATATCTTTGATGCATTCTTGTAATCAAAAGTACTTTACAAATTGAAAATTGTTATTTTAGTTCTTTTTACTTATTTTTGCTAATATTGTGTTTATTCTACTAGGTATTCAAGACACCAAGCAAGAAGAAAACATTGAAGAATGAGATACTCCTCTTATGAACATAGATTATAATTTTTCAATGATCACGTTTGTATATTATGTTAATTAGATGTTTTTCTTTAGGTTATTTTTTCTTGTATATAGAAAATAAAAAATTACAAGAAAATATTTATTTCATTGTGTTTTTTTTTTTCTTTAATATTATTTTATTCTTTCTTTTAGGACTTACATTATTCATAGTTAAATAGGTACAAAATGTAATCTACAAATAGGTTTTCATGGAAACAGGTTTATTTTCAATTATAATAAATAATATTAAATTTTTCATAAGTAATTTTAACATATGTTCAATGCTCAACATTGACATAAGTTCAAGCAATCTTAACATATGTTTGATCCGATCTTAACAAAAGTGTATGAAACGTTGACATTTATCATAAAGAAATAGAAACAAACTTGACACTGAAATAGATGACATATATAAACAATAACCTATCTTAACATATATACCATACCTTGACGATGGAAAATTGTCAACAAATCCCTTTTTTGTTGTAGTGTTATAAGAAATATAATTTATTCTCTTATATAAAATTAAATAATCGATTTTCATTATTTGAAAAATTAAACATATGTAAACACAAATATCATAAGTAAAGCTAAACATAATTATCTTAAACATACCGGTAGTGGAAGTATCTAAAAAACCAAAATCACTAGAACTAGTAGAAGTACTTGCAAGTGGTTGTAACTGCATGTTCTGTTGTAGATTGTCTGAGTCATCCTCTGGAGACACTGTCTGTACTCTTTCTCTTTGATGAAACATTTCTTATATAATAAAGTAATTTATAAAATGAAATATAAATAAGTTACATAAATAACATGGAATAAATTACAACGTATATATCAAAATAACAGATATTATGTCACAAATATTATTAACTACACACTATCTATATCCTCATCATGAATAAATTCATTATTTCTAGCCAATAATGTTTATTTGTCTTTGATAGTAGAAACATCCTTGCTACGCCCTATAATAATACCACTTTTCCCAATTGATTAAACTATTCTAACTAGGTCATACATTATGTTTGACTACTAAGGCTATGTCGTTGATATGGCTCGATCATTAGTAGATACTTCTTGTTCATAACATAAACCCTTTCAGTTTGTATTTCTACAACAAGGTGCTGACTCTTCCTCATTTGAATTTTGGAAGAAAGACTGTTTTGTTTGAGATGCAAGTACAAATGGTTCATCAGGCATATGGCACGTCAAAATTCAAACATTGAATTCATTCCCCATCCCCTTCCAATATTGATTACATCCCACCCGCCACACACTTAAATAAAATAACTTATTTGTAATGTTCTCAAAATACCCTAGAATTTGATAATTATTTCATTATATATTCCTGTACAACTGAGCCAACTGGGTTTTTCCAGAAAACTGATAAATGGTTAAATAAAGTGAAAAGTGAAAATGAACGTGTGAACATATGATTAAATATATGTTAAATGAGAAATTGATTGAACCCTAAATAAACCCAAGAAAAGGGCAAATTTGGAAAATTTGTAAAATGAGAATCTCATGTCAAATGATAGCTTAAATGCTATTGTGAAATAAATGATAAATGAAAGTGAAATAAAAATCCAATAAGTGAGAAAAATGCCAAAAATGAGAAATAGATTTAATGAAAGTGCCAAACTTGGCCTTCAGAGAAGTAAGTGGTATTAGACCACATTTGGTCTTAGAGACCTCTCACAAGTGCCAAAACGTTTTTGAGAGCAAAGAGGGAGAGAAGAGGCTGTGGCTTGAGAAGAAGATTTGCATTTCTTCCCCTTCATTGCTTCTAAATGATCGCTACTAGTGAAGGAGATTCAAAAGAATTTTAAGGTAAGAACCAAACCTTAGATTTCAAATGATATTTGTTAGAAACCCTAATCCATCCAAGCGTTTTGCTCATGGTTGGTTTAGATGTATTTGGATGTCTCATAAATCTATGCTCTGCTCATTCGAGGATTTTGCAGAAAATCTAAAATAAGGAAGAAGCGATAATCAAGCCTGTGCCTTATTACTGCTGGCAAATGGCCACAAATGGCTACCCATGGGTTCCCCGTCGTGTGGCGAAGGTACGTCTACACGGCCAAAAATTCCTATTTTGTTTCCGAAAGTCCTCAGTCGCACCGAGCGCTTTCTTAAGGACCATAATAATAAATGATTAATGGGGGTTCAAATGAGGATAAAACTAAATGAAAAACATACCGTACCTCACCGCCAAGACGAAGTTCGTCTTCAGGCAGACTTAGTGTCTTAACCCAAGACCGTTAACGAAAATTAATCGACATTCAATAAAAATGTTTAATAATTGTTTATCCACTGAGAGTGGCATGATTGTTATTGACTCAGTGATGTGAGGATCACCTCCAACTTAGACCGAGATCTAAGGAAGAAACGGAGTCGACAACTTCGCTTGTTCACATCGACTTTATCCTTATTTCAGTTGTTTTGGTAGTATACCAAATAAATATGAAATGATTATATGGAATGAGTATATCTTTGAAATTATTAAAGTTATGAAATTGAAAATGCGATAATTGAAAATGGATTGATGATTAATCGTGATATGAGTGATTAATCTAATTGTAAACGAATTGGTCAATTTACATCTTTAATCAATCAATATACCAAATGAACCGCTTCGCGGATGCCCCAATCGCATCCTGCGAAGGCAACCCGGTCCAACAATGTCCCACTTGGCTGATTTCCGCATCAATCAAAGATCCGCTCCTTTACGGCGTATGACATTGAAGAAATGTTCTCGACGATGCACCAAACCCAAGATTCGCTGGCGATGGTGTATGAAATTTAAAGGATCACATGGCGGGGTGCACCAATCGGCATCCGTCATGATGAGAGACCGAAATTTGTGAAATGTGTAAGCACCTTACCGAATGATAAAAAGGACGGGATTCACCGAATGGAGTCCGTCATTAATGTGAATTGCATAGACAAAGTGAAACAACGAACTTGGATGAGTGCGTGCGTAATGGATTTGTAAACTAAACACATCTTTATGAGTGTAATGCTTGAATATCAAGAATTGAATATGGTATGATTTTACGCATGTGAAAATGCATATTTGATATGATTAATGATTTGTAAAGTGAATGCATGCGAAAATGAATAAGCAAGAGTATTATTTGATAAAAGAAAAGGCATGATTTAATGATAAATGCATGTCATGATTTTATCTATGCGCAGGTATCGAGTAGGCAAGAAAGAAGGCCAGGTATAAGAAACGCAGAGTCATAGAGAAAGTTGTGAAGTATAAGTATATACCCTGTCATTTGCATATCATATCTTTTGAACATGTGATATTTTGTGGACAAAAAGAGTTGAACTCTGAACCATTGTTTTTGTGTATCATTTTGTAAAGGCAAGATAAGTCATTTTGTAACGAATTGTATAAGAGTAATTGTTTATGGGCCTACCATTTGAAATGCTTCTGCGTAAATGAAAATTCTGAAATGAAATGACATAAATAAATGTTTTGATAAGATAAATGAAAATGTCAGAGTAAACCGGGCTCCGGTTCGAATCCGCCATTCGGGTTGAGCTAGGGATTCGGGTCGTGACATTTTTGAAAAAGAAAATTTAATAAAAAGGTGAATAAAAAGAATTAACCGAGCGTCCCTGGGTTTCGGTTCGGATCCGCCAACTGGGTCAGACCGGACTTGGGGGTCGCTACACTTTCTACTAAGGTAATGTAACTCAACTGGGCGTCGCCATTTAGCAAATCGTAGTGTAAGAAATACATCAAAATCGGGTTCGCGGTCTCTTTGCGACTTGCAAAGCTAGATACCTCTACGGTTACAATAACTCTACTAGAGTTTTTTTTCCCTTTTTCTCGTTCTCTTATGTGGAATCTAAACCCATTAATGATGTATCATTTATAACATGTAACTGATGTATTTGGTCAACAAGACAGTGATAGTATGTGTTTAGAAACGACACCTTCATGTCACATTTGTATAACCTATCGATTCAAATATAAGATTATAAAACATACATGTTTATTAGATAATATGAAAACGATACAGCTTAATGTACTCACACGCTTCTTCAAACCAACTACTAGCTCTTTTCTGTGAATCAATTCCACATTCGTGCACGAATACGAGGCTTAGCCCTTATGTATTGTTTTCAGCTTCGAAAAATAAAGATTTTGTATTTATGAGGTCACACCAAAATTACACTTCGCATGAGAATTGAAAGAAATTCTTTATTCAAACAATCATCTTACTCAATAAATGGCGTCAATACTTCTCACAATTTCTTAGCACATATAAATGTAAGCCAGACCACTTTTCGCCTTAAGAACACGAGACGCTGATTTATTGCACTCTCATGCATTTGAAAATGTTTTACCCTTTCATTTGTTATGTTATTGCAGTAATAATATCACTCTCTACCCGCCCGGGTGAAGAGAGGGGCGCGCACTGGATCGAGACTCCTTTATCACCTTTGATATCAGGGCCCATTTTAATAAACAAATCCATATATCAGAATATAATTTGTAAAACTACCACCGTAGTGGTGTTTAAAATGTCCTATACATATACATGCCTAGGTCCCATTTATTTGTGCTTACAAAAACTCCAATATTACAAAATTTTACATTTACATTACAAAAACGTAATAAAAACATACAACGTGGACTCTATCGCTATGTCAGTCTACGGCGTATAACGTCGCGTATGTCCTTTCGCATCTACACTCCGATGAAACACCCATGCTGCTTTATAGCTTAAAGGAAACAGATAATAGAAATGACCACTTGAAGTGGTCTATAATTACAAGATACATATAACATAATGCATATACTGCAGTTTACGTGATAACATAATTCTATAAATGCAGTTTTCTTGCTATAATATAATTCTTATAATCTTAATTTCATATCTCCCGTAGGAGTTCGTATCGTAGATCTTGTACGTATGTACCCATAGTATATTACAAACATAATTGATTTCTTTATACTTTCTTCTTGCTCATTATTTAGATTCTCATTATGTGCTCGTCTCGTATGCACTCGCATCAAATGGTCTAGGAGGGACGCAACACAATAGGTACCGGCTGTACTGGGCAAGCATCGACAGAGACGCAGGCTCGCCCACGCAATGCAGGTATCGTAGCACAATGTAGGAGTGTCATTGCATTGAACATAGACGGTTTACCCACGTAATGGTATGTCGTGAATAATAGCAAGAGTGCCATCGCATCGGTCAGAGACGCCGCCGGCACGCAATACGATCAGTTATTAGCGCGAAAGCGCTTCGCGTCATCAACACACGGTCGCCATGTACAGCGCAAAACGTTAGCACAACGCGTGAGCGTTGTTCAACACGCAAGACACCTGGTTCATTCGCTTCCTCCCGCTCCCACGGTGCATACGCAATTATATCTACATCGAAGCTTCATATATTATTATTAAGACATTAGCAACAAGGGTGAGAAATGTCCTACCAATGACAGGATCGATGAGGCTACTATGCCTATAATTTATAACTCTGCATTTATATACATGTACTACCCTTTCATTCACTTGTTAGATCCTTAATCAATCCAATTTTATGCCTACCTTACCTTCATCGATAGTCTAAACAAAAGAGTAAATGCATTCTTAATTAAACGAAGAAAGAACAAAACAAGAATCATAGTCGTCTAGGCATAACAAAAGGCTACACATGCGCAGAGGTTTTCCCAGCGTGTCTCACGCCTGCGATCAAAAAATTAAAAATCGCCCTCGAGTTCACATATAGCGTGTGACCACCACTCAGCAGTTCACGCTGAAGTAAAATTTACGCCTAGGGCATAGGTGTCGGTTTGAAAAGAATGGTCAGCCATTTTAACCTCGAAATCTTAACCAAATCAAATCATTTCGAAACAAAACTACAAAATCATCTTGAACCAACCAGTATTATATTGAAGAGTTAGGGTTTTCCTAACCCAACTTAGACAAGTATTTCCAAATAGGAGTTCCATACCAAAGTTCCATACAAAAAGAGATATTCCAAACTTGGATTTCTTGAACTTCTCTTATTCTTTCTTCTTTTTCCTCTTCTTTCCTTTCCTTCTCTTGAATAAATGGAGAAAAGCAACCTAGAATGGCTTCTCTCCCCAAAACCGTGCCCTAGCCAAAGCCAAAATGAGATATTTTGGTCTTATCATAAGGCCATGTTTGGCCTTATCCTCTTTTGGACCCAATGTCTTAGCCATTGCATTTTAGTCCCTTAATTTTATTCCATTTACACGTCAACTTATCTAAGTTCTTACTATAGCATATCATCTTCTTAAATTATGACATTTAGATCCTAATTTTACAAATTACCAATTTAACCTTAGTACTTAAATTTCTGAAAAATGCAACTTTTACTTATATTATACCCTAAACATGTAATAAACTACTTTAGGCAGGATTTACATGTTACAATCCTTCACTCCTTAAAATTTCGCCCCTGAAATTATACCTGATCGAAGAGTCAGGTATCGTGCTCCTCATCGCTGACATTTTGGTTCCCAAGTTACTTTCTGAATATCGTGGTGTTGCCAAAGCACCTTTACCAGAGAGACTTGTTTATTCCATAGTTGTTTTACTTCACAATGTAGAATAGCTTTTGGCTCTTCATCAAAAGTGAAGTCTGATTGCACTTGTATATCTTGTACTGGTAATATATGTGATTCATCAGAACGGTATTTTTGAAGCATTGACACATGGAACAAATTATGTAATTAGCCAACCCTAGAGAGGGCCAAACGAGTGCTATCGTCCACCTTTCTAAAATCCCATATGGTTCGATAAACCTCGACTTATTTTCCTTTCTTTTTCCAAACCTGAGTATTTCCTCCATGGCGTATACTTTCAAGAAAACCTATTCGACTTTCAGACTCTATGTCCTTATTTTCGATTCGCATAAGACTTTTGTCTATCACTAGCAGCTTTTAACCTTGCTGAATGATCCGAACTTTTTCTTCTGTCTCTTTCACTAAGTCAGACTACAATTTATGGCGTTCGCCCAATTATGTCTGCCCAATATATAGGAGTTCTCCTACATTTTCCACACAATGTTTCACACTAAGGTCATGAAGGTAAATGATTTATTCATAATTATTATACAGGCAAATTCCATAAGGGAAATATACCTATCCCAACTTCTAGGAAAATCTAGCACACAACCCTGAAGCATATCTTCCAACACTTGAATCACTCTTTCGGGATCGTCTATCTGCTTTCGCTGATTTAAAGAGGCTCAAAATTCAACCGAGTACCCATGGCTGACTGTAATTCTTTCCAAAACCTTAACATAAACCGTGGATCGCGGTTAGATGTTATTGATGGTGGAATCCTATGCAACCGAACTATCTCGCTCTCACGCACAACCCGCTAAACCAACCACGGAAGATCAAGTCTTAATCGCAAAGTTATGCATCGTGAGTCTGGTTTCAGATTACCCAAACTAATCATGTTTTTCGGGTGAGAGGAAAAACCTGACATAAAATCCATATGAGGTTGCCCCACGCACAGTAATTGGAATGGATTGAACAACTGACTTACTTGATGTCCAACTTTATTTCATCGACAAGTCGACATTTGGATACATACTCTATGATATCTCACTCTCGCCAATTGGTCAAAGATTGTTTAAAAATTTGGTATGACCATACCTCTAGGATGCATGGTGAATACTTCGTATTGTGGCTTTCATACATCAATTTATTTTCAAATCCCGACATTCGCACTCATAATCGCTTCTGTAATACAAATCGCTATCATCATTTATACAATAGTCGGGGCCTCGTCTCCATTTCTAACTATTAATCAGACACTTTCGTAACTTGATATCATCTTGTCGAGCATCAATCATCATTGTTTCAAACTGAGACTCCTCAATCAGCTAACAAAGCCCATCATATGCAAATTTCCATGCACGGTGTTTTTGCTGACAACCCGTAAATTTGCTTTTCTAAAGGCATCTACCACCACATTAGCTTTTCTATGGTGGTAATCAATTATGTAGTCATAGTCTTTGAACAATTCTAACCACCGACGTTGCCTCAAGTTCAATTCCTTTTGAGTTAACAGATAGTTAAGGCTCTTATGATATGTAAATATTCTAAATTTTTCACCAAATAAGTAATGTCGCCATATTTTCAAAGAGAACACTACCATTGCCAACTCCAGATCATGTGTGGGATAATTCTGCTCTGTGGTTTCATCTGTCTAGAGGCATATGCCACTACTTTTCCATCTTGCATCAATACACATCCCAAGCCTATCTTTGAGGCATCACTATACAAAGCATATTCTCTACTCGAAGTAGGTTGAGTTAACACTAGTGCTTCAACCAATATTTTCTTTAATTATTCAAAACTTGACTGACACTTGTCATCCCATTCAAACTTTACCCATTTCTGGAGTAACTTAGTAAGTGAGGAGGCTATGGCAGAAAATCCTTTTACAAATCGTCGGTAATACCGAACTAAACCTAAGAAATTTCTCACATTTGTTACATTTAGAGGCAGTTTCCAATTCATAATCGCTTCAATTTTCATAGGGTCAACTCTAATACCCTCTATAGATATAATATGGACTAGGAATTACACTTCCTTAAGCCAAAAATCACATTTACTTAACTTAGCAAACAACTTTTTCTCTCTCAGGATTTGCAATACTATCCTCAAATGATGTTCACGTTCTTGTGCATCCTTAGAATACACCAAGATGTCATCAATGAATACCATTACAAATTGGTCCAAATAAGGGTGGAAAACCCTATTCATCAAGTCCATGAATGCGGCTGGTGTATTAGTCAACCCAAATGACATTACTAAAAACTCATAATGACCATATCGGGTTCTAAAGGCTGTTTTCGGGACATCAACATCTTTTACTTGAAGTTGATAATATCCCGATTACATGTCTATCTTAGAAAGTTATTAATTGCTTCCTTTCAATCAATAAAAAGATCTTCTCTATTCTCATAGATATTTAATTTTCTTTAACGGTTACTCGTATTATTTTCCGATAATCAATGCACATTCGAGAGTACCATCTTTCGGAAAACAAAACTGGACACTTCATGTGATGCCTGGTCGCCACTCCTCCCAATTCGACGTGGGCCGAACCACCCTGGACGGTCTCTCACTTTTTTTTTTGAATCATTTTGAATAATCCAAATACAACTACAAATACAAGTAGATAACACTTGAATATTTTCGAATAATCATTAAAAACACATTTCGAATACTCATTTTATAAAGGATAATTATCCTTATGAAATTATATAAGTAGATAACACTTTAACAATAATGGGGCCCATCATTTGTTCAAAATTCATATTTTCATTCAATATGGCATTACATGCCCATTTGCTACATTTCCTACTTATGCCAATACTTATTAGCTGCTTTTGAATATCAAAATATTTACAAAATGGTTTTTTACAAAAAGAGTCAAATCAATTTCATGTATGCACGCCGTAGCCTTACTTATCCCTGCCAAGTGGACTTTGATGATAACTCGATTCACCGCGGTCTACGCCTCGCACTGCTCACTTGTGAGGCCGCACTAACAACGCACTGGGCATTTTCATGCGAGCGGTTCTATATAGTACTCTCTTCCATTTCAATTTAAGTCAAATCATGATAATTTTTTCAAACATGTTAATCTTTGTTCGATAAATGCAAATACAATACATATATCATTTCATATACATTCACTACTGCTCATTGATCATTCCAAATATGCACTTTCATATGCAATAAATCATCCAAAACACAAATCACATGCATTTCACAAATATTCCTAATCATTTTCCTTTAAACGACTAGTCAATGTTCGTTGTATAGATAGTTTAATCACCGCACGGTCTCAGGGTTGTAGGTTGGTATGTAAAGGTTTTACAATGATAAGGTCCCGCGAAGCCGCGAATCGGCATAAAACACTACTGATACCGCCCCGCTGCCACGGACGGAGTGAAAACTACATTACGCTCGCTCACAGATCGCTACTTGGACCGTTTGCAGATACCAATCTATCCTTAACCTCGAATACGCGACTGATAACATTCATTATGGCATTAAAATCACTATAAAATTTACAATGTGGTATATACATTTATATTCAAATAGTTAACATTTCATATTCATAATTTTTCATATAATCATTTACACAATCATTTTTTCTCAAATCACTTAAAATAAATCATTATGTGTTTTATTGAAAATCATTTCTAATAATTACAAACAATTTGATACTGAAATAAGAAAGAGAAGAACAAAGAATCCGAATCCAAAAAGTCTGTCAGATCACTCCTATCCTCGGAATCTAGACTTCAATTCAAGTTTTCCTCGTCGTCAACCCCTAATCCATCACAATTAGAGAACAATATCGGTTGGCTTATTTAGGTTTCTAGTGAGGGTTGCTTTCTACTCAACACACCTTCACTTGTAAAAATTTTCTGGGAACAAATGAGCAATATTTTACCCAATTTCCTTCAAGTCCATTATTCCTTTATAAATCTATTTTATTCAGAAATTAGAATCATCCACCCGGTTAATCAAGCTCCAGACATATGTCCTAAAACATCCCGACTATTCTATTTTCAACACACAATTAGAATTTGCCAAAACAAAGCTCCCTTTATGAATTTTTAGCCCTAACGGGGTCCAATTTTAATACAATTATTCATAAATTTGTTATCATAGAAGCTTACTATCTTAAATTTGAATCACTCAATTTGAATGAGTGAAACTCAACTTATGACCTAAATACCAAAACCGTATCAAAACTTAACCATAATTGACCTTAAAACATAGCCTTACTTTGATGAATTTTTTGGGTCCAATGGAGTCTAAATTTGGATACACTTATTATGATAGATTTGTTCTCCTAGAAGTCTAGTTTATCCAGAATTTTGAATCACTCAATTTGGATGATTGAAACTCAACTTATGGCCTAAATACCAAAATTGTTCTAAAACACCAAAACTGTATCAGAACTGAACCAGAATTGACCCAAAAATTGAGCCTCAATTTGACGAATTTCAAGGTCTAATGGGGTCCAAATTTGGATACACTTATTTCGTGTGGAGATTTGTTCTCCTGTAGTTTAGTTTACTCCAAAAATTCAATCACTATATTTAGATAAGTGACGGCCAAGTTATGACAAAAAAAAAAAAAAATACGGGTTTTGGAAAATTTCGACAAAGATCTCCCTAAAAACAACATTTCCTTTATACAAAAACACAACACCCAATCCAAACAAAATATAACAACTTAGAGCAGCCCCAAATCAAATGAAACCAATCGTAACATCATTTGCACTAACTAGATTCTTTCTAAAACCCAAACACGATACAAGGAAAGTTAGGGTTTGATTTCTTATCTTTTAAAACTTGATTCTTCATCACCAATCTTCCTCCTTCTTCCTCTTTGATCACCTTATTGATTTCTGCAGAGTGTGCCACCTCACTAATCTTCTCCTCTCTCACAACCGAAAAAGCCCTAGCACTTTCTCTCCCTTTCTTTTTCCAAATGTGCAAAATGCCTCTCAAATACCAATATTTGGTCTTTAATCAAAATCCTAAACTAAGCCTTGTTTG
Source organism: Tetrastigma voinierianum (assembly GCA_016808115.1). NCBI lineage: Eukaryota > Viridiplantae > Streptophyta > Magnoliopsida > Vitales > Vitaceae > Tetrastigma > Tetrastigma voinierianum. Next base: position 353,575 of record JAEQBH010004232.1, on the reverse strand, counting down.
GCTACACACTAATTCCCATTTTTCTCACTTTAAAGCTTCATTTCAATTTCATTTCCACTTCATTTCATTTCATTTATGCTTTGGCACTTACATTACTCATTTACGCAATCCCAGTCCTCATTCGACATTTTTACCAAATTTATTTCACTCTGCAAATTTCCCTCCTGGGTTTTTATCATTTTTTATTTTAGCCATTTAAACTTTAAAAAAAAATATAATTTATTCTATTTTACTAACTCGAACATGTTATAAAACTGCTAGCAGATTTTCGTGCATGCTACAACTCTCCCCTCCTTAAAAGAATTTCATCCTCGAAATTACCTTCCATGTGGCTTCCTCGGTCTTATGGTTTCTCCACAGCACTTTTACCAATGGGATTCGCTTTTTCCGCAACTCATTCACTTCTTGAGCCAAGATCTCTACTTGCTCCTCTTCATATGTCAAATCCAGTCTAAGCTCAATCCTTTCAGAAGAGACTACATGCGATGGGTCTGACCTATACCTCCTCAACATTGACACATGGAAAACATTATGAATTTTTCTCTAACCTCGATGCCATTATAAAGCATCGATCCACTTTCAATACCATATGGCCCAATGGCAGGGCTCAATCCTGCACTTTTCCCAAATCTAATAATTTCTTCTCTAAGGCGATACTTTCAAAAACACTTTTTCATCGATCTTTATCAAATAATCTTCTCTCATGTCGCATAGGATTTTATCTTTATCCGTGGCCACTTTTAATCTTTCTTTAATCATTTTCACTCTTTTCCTACTTTCAAACCAACCCAGGCCAATTATCTTCTTCTCATGAATCAGTCTAACACAATGGTGCTCTGCATTTTCTCAGAGAGAGCCCTCACAGGCTAACATTCCAATACTCGATTAGATATTACAGTACATATAAATTCAACTTAGAGAAATGTGTCTATCCCAACTACCTCATAGTTAATCACACAACTTCTCAACATATCTTCCAACACTGATCACTCTTCTCGATAAATTCATCTGGTCCGCGGTGAAACGCTAGCCAAATTCAATCGAAAGCGCCCGCCTCTCGGCAACCCTTCAAAATCTCGAGGCACCTCAGATCTCTATCCGAAATGATCGATATTAGAATCCCATGTAATCAAACTATTTCCCCATGTAAAGATCTATCGGGCCTTGTCATGCGAATTAATGCTCATTGGCAGAATAGTCGACTTTTGGGTCAACGCTTTACCACGACCCAAATCCAGTCATGTTTCTTCATCATGTAACCCGACCAAATCCATCAGGATTCTGGCCCCATTTCCACTCGAGTATTTTAATAGGCTGCAATAATCCCGAAGGAACTTGATGTTATGTCTTCACTTTTTGACACACCATACACTTGGTCACAAATTCCGATACATCTCTTTTGATTCTAGACCTCTAGTATGAAGTCTTTAAATCCTGATACATTTTTGTACTATCGGGATGCATAGCAAAAGATCCACTATGTGCCTCTTTAAGTATGACTTCTCTCACCACTTATCATCATAATAATAAACCCGATCTCTATAGTACAAGAATCCATCCTATTTCACTATAAACTCAGTTTCTTTCCCCACTATATTCTGATTTACAATTGCAACAATTTTCTCATCATTCTTTTGTGCCTCTAGCACTCGATTTAACAAATCCGACTTTTCTATCAATTCTGCCACTATTGCACCGTCGTCTGATAATGAAAAATGAGTATTCAACGCCAAGCCGCTTGTATCAACTTTCACTAAAAGACCGCTTACTACATCAAGTTTCCCAGATGATACACTGATCACACAATTATAATCCTTAATCAATTCCATCCTCTACTTTGTCTCAAGTTAAGTCCCTTGCGAGGGCAAATACTTACACTTCCTTTTCTTTTTTTTTTGTGATCGTGTAGATGAAACACTTTTCTCCATAAAGATAGTGTCTCCACATTCAATGCGAACACGATGGCAAACATTCCAAATCATGCATGTAGTTCTTTTCATGTGGCTTCAATCGCCTCTACATAAGCTACCACTTTACCTCTCGTGATAAGGACACATCCAAGTCCATTTAATGAAGCATCACTAAAAAATCTCATATTCTTTACCGTAGGTCGATCGAGTAAGAACCTGCTCCTGCTAAGAATGCTTTCAACTTTTCAAAACTAGTCGACACTTTTCACCCAATTTAAATCTCACATTCTTTCGGGAGCACCACATTCCAGGCCGCCGTCATCGAAAAACCCCTTAATGGACCCTCCAGCAACCCCGCCAATCCCAAGAAACTTCGAACTTCTGTGACATTTCTCTGTGGTTTCCATTCAATAATCACCTCTATCTTCTTTGGATCCACTCAATTTCCTTCTCTTGATATAATGTGTACAAGAAAGGACACTCCTTCTCACCCGTGGTTCACATTAGCTCGCCAGACATATAATTGTTCCTTTTCTCAAGGCTTCTAGCACTAACCCGAATGTGTGTATCATGATCTTCCTGTAACTTTGAATACACAAGGATGTCATCTATAAACACCAATACAATAAACTATCTACATATGGTCGAAAATACGATTCATTAATCATGAAAGTCGCCACGCATTGCCAACCCAACATTACAAGGAACTCATATGTCCATGGTCGCGCTCTAAACGCCGCCTTATGCACGCTCACATTCTCTAATCTTAATCATGATACCTGTGCATCGCAAGTCAATCTTCTCGAAAAAGACATTGCAGACCTTCGATCGGTCGAATAACTAATTCATCCTCTGGTAAATCTGAGATATTTGTTCTTCAATTATTCGCGATTGTCTGGGCAATACTTATAGTCAAACACACACAACCTAAGTACCATCTTTCTTCTTAACAAAGAGCACCGAGCTCCCATGCAGATACACACCTGCACACAACCTTTTCTAACAACTTCGTAATCAAGCTTCAATTTTAACTCCAATCGGATCCATTATATACAGATGATTTTGAAAAAATCTGAATAACCACCAATTGCAAACTCAATCTCTCTCGTGAGGTAACTCCAAGAATTCTTCCTAAACACATCCCATACAACCATGTGGGATGTTCGATAAACCAGCCCGCCTTTTCAGATTTATCACATACGCCAAATAGGCTTCACACCCCTTTCGAATCATCGCCTTTAGGTAGTGGCGATATCACATTAGAGAGGTGTCCAACCCCTCACCAAAAGTCACTTCCTCGCACTTCTGTCCTTACGGTCACTCTCTTCATTCTACAATCAACTACCTTCACTCAGCGCCTTATCAACCAATCCATCCCCAATATCACATCAAACTCTCTAAATGACAATGATCAAATCTCTAAACCTCGCATCTCGTATTCCACAAAATTTTTGTCAACCCCATTCACAATGACACTATGTCCACGATTTGACACCAAAATGTCATACCTTGCTTTACTCTTCTGGGTAGCTACCCAAACTCAATTGGTAGTACAACATAGCTATGGTTGAACTTGGATCTATCAATGCATATACAATAGTCTTAAAGATATAGAAAGTACCAACTATCACATCCGGTCCATCTTTCTTCTACAAATTTTCATCAGATATGTATTGGCCTTAGCATGATAATCCCGCTTCCACCCAAGAAGGTTTCTATGGTCGCTGTCCTTGCCTTGATGCAACACTCTTTGTCATTCTTACTTCTTCTCAGACCGTTGAAACTCCCCGTCTGCGGTGCCGGAACCCAACCCAGCTCTGTGATTAACCGCTCACTTCGTGCCTAATGATCCACATACAAAATGCCACCTCATCACCCCACCTCCTTTATGTTTCCTCCCATAATGTGTGTAATAAGGAGGAGCTGGTCCTTAAAGAACCTCCCACACAGCAACCATGGTGGTCTGCAGAATAGTCTTACTACTCGGTAGCCCAGCCTTATCCCTGAAAGTCAGAGGCTTATTAGAACCCCGTGGTCCCTCTAAATTTCTCTTACTCGGTGCTAATAAGAACTTGACTACCTGTGTGGCTTACTCTCCGCCTCTTCTTTCATACTCTTCTTTCTTTACTTTTCTTCAACATTTGTGAGCACATGTCACAATTCTAGAAAGTCATCATGGCAAAATCCTATGACACGGGCCCCGAATATGGTCATCAGCTTCATCTTCAAACTCGCAGCAAAGATTTCTCTTCCTCAATCACTACATCCCCTAAGAGCATATTTGCTCAACCGGGTGAATTCTCTCTTATACTCAATCACACTTATCTGTCTTTTTTTCAAATTATGAAACTCTCACTCATTGCTCACAAATATGACCCATATATCATTTCCCACCTCCAGGAAGAACTCCATGTGACACTCTACTATGGTGGGGTCCTAGTCACGTAAACCTACCACCTACAAGCTCATCCTCGTAGGCTGAAACACACACTCTAAATTCTCCAGCAATGATTGCTACAACATTCTTCAGCTTCTTTCTTGTTAATTTTCTACTATGAAGGTTTATCATTTTCTTCCCAAGCAAATCCATGGTCGATATTTGCCATTCTCTCTATGGTCATCATCATAAATAACTCACAGCTTGTCAGGCCGCTCTTGCAAGGTGCATGAGTTTCATCTGGCCGAAGATATCCATAAGACTTCCTGCTTGCTTTCGACTAAGCCACGAATCGATGGAGCACGATCGCTTCACCTTCCACACTCATTAGCATAGTAGGCTATCTAGGCCACTCCCAGTCACCTCTGATGCTATGGAGTTCTGAACCATTCATGCTTACCTATTAAGATTGACAAGATCCGTATCAGAGTCACGTCATCCTTTATATGCAACGCACGACGCCATAAAACAACAAAATCATTATAGACCGCCTAAACCTAGGCTTTGATACCACTAAATGTGATGGCCCGCGCCGCTGTACCCGACCCGACCCGAGGCCTAATCCCCTGAACTGACACTGCCTCAGACTTCATTTTGGTCTTACTGATTTTTTAATCATTTCGAATAATCCAAATACAACTACAATGCACTCTTTCCACGCACATTTCGAATACTCATTTCTGAACGATAATTATCCTTATGAAATTATATAAGTAGATAACACTTTAACAATAAGGGGGCCCATCATTTGTTCGAAATTCACATTTTCGTTCAATATGGTATTGCATGCCCATGTGCTACATTTCCCCACTTTTATACTATACGGAATTACAAGCCGTTTTCAATATTAAAATATTTACAAAATGGTTTTGTACAAAAAGAGTCAAATCAATATTTACTTTTCCTCCGTGTGACTTCTTTACCTATGACTCGATTCAATCGCATTCACGTCGTGACTTGTTCACTCCTGCACTTAATTATGATAAACAACGCGCTACATTTTCATGCTTAGTGGTTCTATGATAAAAACATCTCCCATTTGGGCTTAAGTCAAATCATAATTTTTTTTCCAACAATCTTTTTTAATGATCAATGCAACATAATACATATATTCATTTCATATACATTCATTTTACTTCGCTCATTTATCATTCCAAATATACTTTCATATGCAATAAATCATTCAAAACACAAATCATGCATTTCACAAATATTCTTATCATTTTCCTTAAAACAAATTTAGCCAATGCTTTAGTGTGTGTGATAACTTAGGCACCAACACTCGCCCTCACTGATCGCAGCTCTGTATAAAAGGTTTTATAACATAAGACGATCTCGCGGGCCGCTTAACCGGTTATTATTAAAAATCATTTCGTGAACACTACCGATACCGTCCCGCCAGTTACTTAACATCGGCGATACCACATTACTGCTCATAAGATCGTTAGCTTCGACCTTCTATCGTATATCAATCTATCCTAACTCGACTACATGCGACATAACATTCTATTAAGCGGGCATTAAAAATCAATCATAGAAATTTATACTGTGGTATATACATTTATACTCAAATAGTACATTTCAATACTATGCAATTTTTTTCATGGCAATCATTTCCTCAATAACTGGTAATTTTCTCAAATCACTTAAAATAAATCAATATGAGTTTTATTTGAAAATCATTTCAATAATTGCAAACAATTTTGATTCTTGAAATAAGAAGAGAAATACAGAGAATGAAACCAAAAATATCGTCAGACTTTGATTCCTATCTTCATACCCACTTCAATTCAAAGTTTTCCTCACTGCTAACCCCTTAATCCATCTACAATTAAAGAACAATATCACTGTTTATTTAGGTTTCTAGTTAAAAATGCTTTCTACCAAACACACCTTCTTCCTCTAAAAATTCTTCTAGAACAAATGGAGCCATATTTACTTCCAACTTCCTTCAAGTCCATTATTCCTCTATAAATCTATTTTATTCGGGAAATTGAATCATCCACCGAGCATCGGTTCCAACATGTCCTAAACATCCAGACTATTCTATTTTCATCATAGAACCGTAATTCTCCCAAAACATCGAAAATGCCACTATGTCCTCTTCGCATCACTGACGAACAACACCACAAGCAACCTTATACTAAAGCGAAACAGATATCAGATACTTACCACTAAGTGGTCCACAATTACAGATACATATATAACATAATGCATATGTCTATTTACGTATAATGTACCCTATAATGAGTTTTCATATAACATAATTCTTATAACAGAATTTCATATCTCCCATAGGAGTTCATAACAGAGATCTTGTACAGAAGGTACATGTAGGTACATTGCTAATAGAACTCCGCCTTATGCTTTCTTCTGCTCATTATTCGCATTCTTATCACATAAAAGCTTACCCAGATGTGCACTAATAACAATGAATGAGAGGGACGTTGAAGACAATAGGTAAAATCTAAGGTACCTGGGCATGCATTGAATAGACGCTCCCCGCCATGTGTAAATGTCGAGGTGTCAGAGATAATGCGTATGTCGTCAAGACTGAACAAAGACTTTGCCTCGCCCACGTAACAAAAGTGTCAGTACTAAGAGGGAGTGTCAAGCCGCACTAAACAAAGACGTGCCCGCCCCACGTACGTATGTGTGTGTGTGTGTGTGTGTCGCAGCACAATGCAGACTGCCACGACCGGGACGTGCCTATTCATTCACCATCCGGCCTCCGACAGCACAGCGGGTCCACATATCACATCAGCTTATTATATTGTTCTTAAGACATTAGCAAATAAGTGGGTGTGAGAAATAATACCTACTCCACAAATGATCCCCCGAGACGTGGGATGTCGTGAGCAATTTATAACCTATAATTTATATACATGTACGACCCCTTTCTTCCACTTGTTAGGATCCTCAATTAATCCAATTTTATGCCTAATTATCTTCCATTAATAGTCCAAACAAAAGAGTAATGGATTCTAGAATTAATCGAAGAAAAAACAAAATTGGAATTATAGCTTGGCCTAAGCGTAGCAATGCTACGCCTGAGGCTCGCTCAGTAGTTCCTACGCCAGCGGATCAAAAATTCAAAAAATCCCTGGGCTTCTGGTTCTGCTTGTAGCGTGAGGGACCTCCGCGTCAAGGGAGCCTCCCTACGCCTAGCGTAGGGTGTCAGGCTGAAACATAAATGCATAATTTATTCATTTTCACCTAAATTCTTTAACCAAATCAAACCATTTCAAAACAAAACTACAAAACTGACTTAAACCAACCAAAATACACATATATTGAAGATTTAGGGTTTTCCTAACCCAACTTAGACAAGTATTTCCAAACATGAGTTCCATACAAAAAGAAATATTCCAAACTTGGATTTCTTGAACTTCTCTTCTTCTTTCTTCTTTTCTTACTTCTTCCCTTGCTTCTCTTTGAGCCAAATAGAACCTTGAATGAATAGAGAAAAGCAACCTAGAATGGCTTCTCTCCCCAAAATCGTGCCCTAGCCAAAGCCAAAATGAGATATTTTGGTCTTATCATAAGGCCATGTTAGACTTTATCATCTTTTAGACCCAATTTCTTAACCTTTGCATTTTAGTCCCTCAATTTTATTCCATTTACACATCAACTTATCTAAATTCTTACTATAGCATATCATCTTCTTAAATTATGACCTTTGAGTCCTTATTTTACAAATTACTAATTTAACCTTAGTACTTAAATTTCCGAAAAATGCAACTTTTACTTATATTATACCCTTAACATGTAATAAACTACTAGGGTATAATTTGGGGTGTTACATAATTCCTTTCTTCACGATCATGTTTTGTTTTAACATTATGCAAATATTTTGAACAAAAGGTTGCACATTCTTTCCCATATAAAATTCTCTCAAGTAATAGAACCTTCGGATCTAATTTTATTACACACATAAGACTTTAATGTGCTTAGAAATACCCATTTCAATCAGTAACATAATAGATTTTGTTCTTCATGAACTATATAAACTTAATATATATATATATATATATATATATATATATATATATATATATATATATATATATATATATATATATATATATATATATATATAAAATTTAATGGGAACATACACTGTAATAGATAGTACCATTTATTTTGCAAAGGGTCCCACGACCTTTACCTCATTTGCAAGATGAACAAGTAAATGTACCACAACATCAAAAAATGATGGAGGAAATATTCTTTCCAATTTGCAAGGAGAACGAGTTGTTGCATGAGAAAATGACAATCATGAGACTTCAAAATCTTTCGTCATCTCACTGTATGCACCGAGAGATAGGAAGCATGAACTATCCGGAACCTTCAATTTCTTTTAAAATATTTCCAGTTAATACCTTTTTTCATTTGAAGTTGGGCAAATAGCATGAATGCATAATATAACCCTATTTCCTCTTTCTATGTGGTGAAGGATCTCTCTCAATGTTCCATAGCTTGCAAGTCAAGATGACTATTCATGTTGTCATTCAATTCTACCATAAATATCACAAGGTGCCAACTATACTATCTATTGTTCTTTCAATATGCATTACATCCAAATCAGGATGCAATAAATAAGGGTTTTCCAATATGTCAATTGCAATGCTTTTCTTTTTCCAGTTGTGCTCAAGTTTAGCATGTTCTCTTTCTCTTTTCGCCAACATCTTGATTTTTGAGCCTTCCCTAAAATAATATGTTCCATTCCATGTAGTTGATGTAGAACATCTTCCACAAACAATTGTTTGGGTGCTGCTCTATGCTTCTCATTTCCATCAAATGACCTTTTATCAAGTCGAAATCTATGATCTGTCAAGAAATCACTGATGACCCATAAAAACACCATTTCGCCCATTTTGTAATCGATAGACAAACAACTTATTACTGTAGACAAACAAATTGCCCTTAATACTCCAAATCCATAAAAGATTTCGTATGCAAAACTGATATCCATAATATAGTTGCACGCATACAGGCTCTTTGAGCCATTGAAGCATCATATGTTTTAGCTCCAACCTCCCATAACTCATTCAACTCATCTATTAATAGTTGTAAGTATATATCAATGCCATTCCCAGGTGCAGTTGGACCAGGAATAAGGAGTGACAATATGAAGAATGTTTGTTTCGTACACATCCAAGGTGGTAAGTTATATGGAATAAGAACCACATGCCACATGCTATATGAAATTGACATATTTCCAAAAGGATTGAACCCATCACTTGCTGGAAACCGAAAGTAACATTTCGCTAGTCAGGCAAAATGAAGGTACTCTTATCAAGTTTTTCTCCAAGCTAAAGAGTCTACCGGATGCCTCATCATCTCATTTTTCATGCGCCATCAACATGCCATTTCATGTGAGAAGTCAGCTTCAATGACATATATAACCTTTAAAGTCTTGGTTTTGCTGAAAATAACGCACACTAGTAGAAATTTTTTTTTATTCTTTAATGACTGACAACTCATATATGTGAGATGAACATCACTTGATTTCACCTAGAGACACCATGGTTATAATATAATTACCATTTGCATGCTCTTTTTTGAATTACATGCCAACTGCAGGTAGATACTCAACTCAATATAATGGAGGCCAGTTCATGAGCACTTTGCTCGCTACAACTGTCTGGCACTGATCACCCTCGTAGCGCTCACTTCCTACATCATAAACATTACCCACCTGTAGGTGGTCAGACACGCCCTGTTTTACGTTGAAGGCTCTGAAGCTCACATTGTCAGATACCTAAACTCAGCCCATCTGATCAAAACCAGGTTTTAACTAGCTTAATGAAAGCTTCAAATCTAAAGTCCATGATCACAACACAATCTAGAAGGTCATGTTTCTTCCAAGTAGGAATTTCGAGGAGTTTTGGAAAAATATATGTTATTTTAAAAAAAAAGAAGCTAAAATAAGTCGAAAATCAAAATAATGTCCAAACTAGTGCGTCCTAACCACGCCTTATTACGCTGCCATTACGCGCGCAATGCCGCAGTCATTGTCACGACATTATTTTGATTGTCGCGACACCAACACATTGCCGCCACATCGTGAGTCAGTTGGTCAGGTCTTCGGTCAGTTCCAAGATTCCCACTCAACGCGCTCCTCGATGAATGTCGCAGGTTTCTGTGAGTGTCACGACATTGTTCAATTGTTTCTCCAAGGACTCTTCACGTTTGTGTTGCGACATAAGTTTCAATGTCACGACATAAGTTGCAACATTGTAATTTTTTTTTAAGTTAATGTCGTAGTCACTGACTACGACATTGTAATTTTTTTTTTTAGTCATTGACCGCGACATTGAACTTTAAAAAAATTACAATGCTGCAATCACTAACTGCATTATTATCGTTTTAAAAACTAAGGCTTCTTCTTTCTCCCCTCACGCCCCGATTCTCTTGCTCTACCCGGGACATGACCGAACCTAAGCCGGTGCTAAACCATATATCTGGGACACTTTACCTGTTTTTTTTCTCGTAGCCGAACTTATACTCATGCAGAGGCAAAACCACTTTAATAACCAAAAATCATTTATATATAAAAGCAATCAATAATCAAGGGTATCCATTGAAAATTTATACACATATGCTAAGTCTCATTTGGTTTATACAAATACTTATACATGTATATCTAATACAAATATCAGAGATCATGAAAAACAAAGGCTGGTGAGCACCTATCTCTGAGACGCCCATCAAGAGTGTGGAATGTCCCGCCCTCTCATCTCCCTAGTATCTGGCTAATTGATTGAACACCGCCGCTTTTACGCTGAAGGGGAACATACACGCGAATCACCTTACCAACACACAATCGCCATTACTATCTTTACATTTACTTTCCTTATGCATATAACGAAGCCTATTCTCTTATGTGACTTCTAACTCATATCATATTATACATGTAGATTTTATCCTTTGCATTCCATATCATTATTCGTGCAGACATTTCCATGTGTCATATGTCTTACAAGTTTCAATTCATATTCTCTACATGTATGGCATGTCAGATCATATTCAAAACAAACTTATACATATACAATGGCAAATCGGAACATATCAAAGTCATATCACATACATACAGGGTCAAATTAGACTGATACCTCGTTTAATTCATTTAGTTATCGTTTTATTAAATTTTCGTTTTCAAAAGTGTCGCGACTCGAATCCCCTACTTGAACAGATTGGCAGATCCAAGCTGGAGCCCGGTTTACTCTGACGTTTTCAATTATCATTTCAAAACATTTTATTTTGTTTTATTAAATTTTCATTTTCTCAGCAAGTTGCGAATTCGAACTCTCGCCGACTCAACCCCGGCTATTGATCCAAGCCGGAGTCTCTGGGCTTACCCGACATTTTCACCATCTTCTCAAAACATGTTGTTCGTGTTATTCCATTTTAGACTTTTAATTACGCCTTAAGCACTTCATTTCGCAATCCCATAAACATTTACAAATTCAAAAGACCCATAACATTTACATTTAATAAAATGCATTTACAAAATAATGCCTTTATACAATGTCTGTGTAATGTAAAAGATACTTAAACAAATAAAATTTTTTAATGTCATTTTTCACTTTCTGGGCTTATATACATATAGCTATAAAAGTCGCATATTCACGACAAATTCAGCCAGGAATCCTCGCCTGCTCACATTCAAAGAAGAATGTTTCACATTTAATATCACCATCTCATATGGCTATAGAAGTCGACATTCACGACAGATCTGGCCGTGAATCCTTCCCATTTGTCATTCAATAGCAATGTGATTTCCGAGACTAATATCACTGTGCCTCACATATGGCTATTATAGTAGTTAACATTCACGACGTATTCGCCGTGAATCCCGTCCCGTTCACTATTCAAGAGCAATGTGATTTCGCATTCAATATCACCATCTCACATATGGCTAAGTAGAAGTTATCCACGCATGATTCAAGTAGAATCCTGCCTGTTTGTTATTCAAGAAGAATGATTTCTACATTTAATATCACCATCTCAATATGCGGCTATAGAAGTCAAATATCTCACGCATATATTCAATTGGTGAATCTCGTCCCCGCTTGCCATTCAGTAGCAATGTGATTTCGCATTCAATATCACCGTCTCACATATGACTATAGAAGTCAATATCTGGCCATGTATCTGGGCCAGAATCCCGTCATGTTCATCATTTAGCAGCAATGTGATTGCATTCAATATCACCATCTCGCCATATGGCTATAGAAGCAACATTCACGGCGCATTCGCTTGGTGAATCCTCGTCCCGTTTGGTCATTCGCATAATGTGATCTCATTCGCCACCATTTATTACCTTCATGACGGTAATCTGGCCTGCGAATCCCCGCTGCCGGGTCATTCAATAAAATGTGATTTCACATTCAATATTTATGGCAATTAGGTTGGTGAATCCGTCATGTCGGTCATTCAATGATACATTTCAAATCAATTTACTTTTATCTTTGATAATTTCACTTATAGTTCAAATACATGCACACATGCATATATTGACAAACATTTAAAAAATAATTCAAATCGATATATGCATATACATATGTATATTTCACAAATAAAACTCATAATCGATCATAAACACATTCTGTCTTCATGTCATTTATGTATGGAAAACATTTCGAATAACAATAATTCAAATCAATATATATATATACTTATATATATTTCACAAATAGCATTCATAACTGATCATAATTACATTCTGTCTTCATATCATTTATTACCTTTTTCTGGTTATATGTGATAATAATCATATATAACTTAACCACATTATGTGTTCATGACATATTGCCACTTCATATTCCATCATGTGTTTCAGTTCGTTTTCATTTTCCATATCACATTCATGTTTCGCGAACACATCTATACATGTTGCATTTCTCGTTCATATCTACATCATTTCTTACCATGTATTCTAATTAACTTTATGGCGATTAGTACACTTGTTTATAACAATTTTCAAACAAGATATGGGCACCAAATTCCATTAAATAGAATATGGTTAGATTTCAGACTCAATGAGCTTTCCATAGAGTCCAAGACTACCCATAATGGAGTCTAACGAAGGAATTATGCAAGTTGCAAGCCGTGAAGAAAGAAAATCAACCAACTTACGGCACCTGCGGCAACCACTGGTTTGTGTGTTTAGGAGGTTTTAACTTCATATTTGACACTGGTTCTTTTATACTCTTTTGAAGCTAGTGCTAAGGGTTCTTCTCCAACTAGAATCACCCAATTAGGAGCACCGAAACTCAAGATATGACCTAGACACTCGGGACTACTCTATGTTCAAAACAAAACCAGAATTTGGCTTGAACATAGTCCCACTTTGAGTGAATTTCTGGGCCACTTAAAGTCAGAATTTGAAGGTAGCTATTTCAGGATGTTTGGTTCTCCTTGAAGTCTATTTTAACCAATCACTTGAATCACTCAAATCGGATAAGAAATGAGAAAGCTATGGCCAAAATACGAGCACTGGTTAAAATAAAGCAGGGTGTACACTTTTTTGTTCACTTTGTACCGATCTGAGGTCAAAGGTGTACGGTCTGAGGTCTCGAAAATGCCCAGAATGTGTGTTTTTCTTCCATTTTTCCATATGTTGATACCCAAATCAACTCAATACTCTATATACACATCAAAACCACTCCAAATTCATCTTATAATCTCAATTTTACTCAATTCATCTTTCATTACATATCTTTCTTCAAAACTTTTCCATGAATTTATCCCAAAACCATTCTAATATGGGTCATAACCCATACTCAAACCAAACATGATGATTAGTTAGGGTTTGTTCTAAACCCTAACTCAATTACTCTCAATTAAACCATGAATCCAACCTAAAAGGGAGGATTCTATAACCATCTTGTGCCATTTAGAGTTTTACCAACCCTAATTTCAATACATCTTTGGTTAGGATGAAATCCTAACAAACCCTAGGTTTGGGGCAAGATAATAACCATACAATTGCATGGAAAACCATTCAAAACTTTAGAATTCCATATAGTTCCATACCTTTGAATCTTTCTTGAACTCCTCCTCTTCTCTTCTTCTTCTGTTCCTCTTCCTCTTCTTCTTCTTCTCCCCTTCTCCTCTCTTCTTTTACGTTTTTGGTCTCTCAAAATGAGAGACCAATTGCTCTTATCCCACTTTTTTGTTAAGGCCATGTTTGGAAAGCCATTTTTTTGGCTTATTTTCTCATTTTGCTATTGTAACTAACTCATTATGGCACCAATCTAACTTGTTCAATTTCTATTTTGGCATACAATCTTATGAGATATTACCCTTAGGTCCTTCCATTATCTTCTAATTTCTATTCCATATTTTCTCAAATTTCATATTTGCATATAAACTTATTGTTTTATGCCTTTTATGTCCTCAAGTGGTAAAAGACCACTTTACCCTTGTCTTTTTCATTGCAGCCACCTAGGTCCTCAAGTGGTAAATTACATATTTACCCATTTCCTCTCTTATTAATTTTGGTTCATGGTTTCTTCCAAATTCCATTTTAGCTTTTAATATACCCTAAACAAGTCCGGCGCTAGGGTATATTCACAGATGTTACACCCCCCATCTGTTTGTTGTTTCTTGTTTTGCCTCCTTCTCTCAGGCAGTAGGTTTTGAGCTCGATACCTTGCAATTCTCTTCTGTAGGTAGCTTTTTGTAAAACCGGGTAAATTTGAATTTTCAAAAAATGGCAAAAGCGATGAAATTACCACTACGGTACATCTTCTGAACACAAAATTTTCTAGATCTCGGATGACAGGCCGGACCTCACTTGGATTGGATTCATCTTGCGAAAATCTAGTTACCCGAATATTCTTAAGGTGAGACTTCAGTTTTCACGATTTTCGGGACGACAAGTGTCTGTTGACCCCAAAAATGGGATTTTTGAGAAAAATCATGATTTTGGAAAATAATTTAAGTAAAGTTCATTTTAAAATAATTTGAACTTAAACCGAGACGAAATAAATTGTTTCTAATCATAAACAGATCTGGTCAAGTCGTGAACACGTGGCACGACGTGAGCCACTCACTTAAACTTAAGTAAGGGGCTTGGGAAAAAAGATCCTATTCTGATTTCCTGCTGGAAATCATGAGAGAGGAGAAAGGGACATAAAAGAGAGAACTCCAAGCTTCTCTCTTCGATCTACGGAGTTCTGTCGGTCGGATTTCATTGTGACAAGGCTTAAAGTTCATCGCCTTGACGAGGGCTACGCGTGGGTACCAAAAAGGAAGGATTTCACCAAAGATCTAAAGGAGGAAATTTCAGGAAATCAAATTTTTCAGGATTAGGAGGTGTTCTTAAGACCTTCTTCGGTTCTACTACACTCCAAGAGGTAGGGATTCTTCCTACTTTGGTTTATTCCTACTTTTTATGGATTAAAAATATGTTTTGGTTGAAAATTTAGGTTTTATGGCTCCTTAGGGTCTATTTGGATTGATAATCCGATTTTATAGCTCCTTAGGGGTTGTTTGGGTTGAAAAATTAGGTTTTATGGCTCCTTAGGGGTTGTTTGGACTAATAATCCGGTTTCATAGCTCCTTAGGGGCTGTTTGGATTGATTATCCGGTTTTATAATTCCTTTGGGCCATGTTTGATCTTGGGCCCAGGGGGTGGTAATTTTTGGAGCAAATTAGTGAAGTCCGGCCGTTTGGTAGATCTTTGGGATGACTAAATTGGGAACTGAATTAGTGAAGGTGGGTTATTTTGTCTTGGTTTTTAACCCCCTCCATCCAGTGGAGTTTAGCACAGACTAAATTGGGGATAAAATATTTTATAGTTTTATAAAAAAAATAATTAACATAACTAAAAATTTGAACAAAAAATTTATTAGCATAATATATTATCAAATAACTAATACTAAATAGATGAAATAAAAAATAGCTTAATATATTATATATGATATAATATATTATAAAATATAAATTTAACAATATATAAATATTTTTCATACAAATAAAATATTATGACTTTTTATAAATTATTTATTAAAAAACATTATAATAATAATTATTATTTATATTAAAAGTATAAAAATAAAATAATAAAAAATTATTTTTAAAATATAATCGGGGCGGGGCTTATTATTATTATTTTGGATACATGATTCATATTGCTTCATTCGGGTCCGTTTCTACCCCGAAACAATTTATTTCTTTTCAGTTCACTTTATTTTAAATGAACTTAGCGAACCATTCCTAACTTTCCGAGATTTTAAGCAAAAATCTAAGTCTAAAATCATGGCAACTTATCACCCAGAAAATCGGAAAAATTTCCGCTTGTCTCATAATTCGACGAAACTTTTCTAGGTCACTAGATTTCGCTAGACGAATTTAACGGCGCAGTTCGTTTCGTCATCCAAGATCTAGAGAATTTTCTAGGTTTCTCTGAACCCTTATGACAATTTATTATTTTTATTAACATTTTGCCATTTTTGAAAATTTCTTCTAATTTTTGGGTTTTCACAGAGTAACAATACACAGACAATATCGGATTGAAAATAAGCTCAAACCTATTAAAAACCCGATTAAAATTAGAAGATTAAACCCATACCATTAAGAATGAAATTTGGACGAGACCCGAAAATAATTCGTCCGTGCCATCCCTACTCACTACCTAATGTTAAAACAAACAACTTAATACTTAATGCTATTAAGTACAATTCGATAAGCTCAAAAAAATTACATTCAGCATTAAGTAAAAAAAAAAAAACAAACTACCATGCAGTCGGTATGTACCCAAGCGTGGGATAAAAGTCCATAATTTTGTCACAGTGTGCCAAACACGGACGGTATTAAATTTGTCCCGGTTGGTCGAACCCGATTAGTCCCGGTCAGAAGTACAAAATTAATCCCTGCTGTCCTGGCATTACCAAACGCTAACCTTGAGGTTGTTTAGGTTGGCATCGAGGTTTTGTGGCTCCTTAGGAGCTGTTTGGACTGATAATTCGGTTTTATAGTTCCTTAAGGACTGTTTGGGTTGAAAAATCTAGTTTCATGGCTCCTTAGGGGCTGTTTGGACTGATAGTTCGGTTTTATAGCTCCTTAGGGGCTGTTTATGTTGAAAAATCAGGTTTTATGGCCCTTAAGGGCTGTTTGGATTGAAAATATGTTTTTATGGTAGTTTAAAGGCCTATTTAAGGGTAGTATGACATTAATTCTACCCTTAAGGGTTGTTTGGGGCTGATTTAAGGGCAGTTTGGAATTAATTCTACCCTTAGGGGCTGATATATGTGTTTGTTTATATATTGACATTGAATTGAATGCTTGTTTTGGAAATTATATGCATGTAATATAATTGTCCATGATACATAGTTAAATGTATGAAATAAATTGTCCATATGACATTCATTACATATATGGCATGTCATTGACATGCAATGGTACACTACATTTCATATGCACGGGAACATCGCATTTCATGGGTGTGAGTGCATGGTTGAGATCAACACCACAATGGGTGATTGATGAGTGGGTTCGGTATCGTTGGACAAAGTCCAACAGAGTCGCACTGTTGAACAAAATGGTAAAAACTTGTATCGGGTAATAGCAAAAAGGGCTAGATACTCCCTCGGGTGAAAGACCCAGACTGGTTCAGACACTCCAACAGTGAAAGTCTAAAAAGTGTTGGAAGGCGTGCAAAGCCTACGGTGGGACCCCGAAAATTTGCTGCCCATAAAAGATACATGATTTTGTAAATAAAACGATCGTTCAAGGTTTAACATCCAAAAATATTTTAGTTTATAAACAAATGATTTTGGTTTAAAAAATGATCGTTGGATGTAATCCATCAATGACAGTTTATCACACATGGGCGTAACGGTAGTAAGGTGGGAGGCGAGTGGCACTCGGGGTCTCGAGTTGGCGTCCCGGGGGCCTAAAAGTAAGGGCCCTCTTTGGTGGAGGCCTCGGTTGGCTTCGGGATGCGATGGAGCGGGCGGAGTGGGGCTAACCGGGTATGATGTCTCCTACCGGGCGGGGCCACGGAGGAGGAGCCCTCGACATCGGCGGCGACAATCGCCACAGATTCTGTTGGAGCGGGGGGCGGTGGTGGTGGGGGCGCCACGACAACTATGTTGGGGCTCGCGTGATGGCGGTACGAGCGGCGCGGCGAAGCGGGGAGGTGGCGGCAGTGGCTCCTGGAGTGGAGGTGCCGGCAGGGGGAAAGGAGGTCCTGCACACCCGTGGCTTGAAGGAATGAGCCCCACGAGTCTTCGCCATTGTTAGGCTTGGAGGAGATCAAATTTAAGAGGAGAAGGGAGTTTCAGAAACTAGGAGGGTGAAAGGTGAAATGAAAATGAAGGGGAAAAGGGGGTTTATATAAGGGTTGGGGGGTAGGTGGGAAGACATGGATAATTAATGTCATTAGTGACCATTAGTGGTTGGTTCAACTTTTCGTTCTTTGTTTGATTTGGTAGTCTGCGTGGTGAGAGAGTGATTGACCCGATTACTCATTGTAAAGAAGAGTAAAATTGTGGGCGTGAAGCGAAGAGTTGCGAGCAAGCAGGTTGTGGCCAAAATAGGGTGACAATGAGCGATTCTTTCGAATTTTAAGTGCAAATTTTGCACCTGCGAAAATTTTACATAACTGAGAATTCAGGGCAAATTTTATACGCTTTCCAGCCTTTGGAACACCTACAAAAACACAAGACCAAAAAATTATGAGAAGATAAGCTTGAAAATGAGGAAATTTACAAAATTTGAAAATTAAAGGATATTATTATTAATAAAAATCCTAATTTAAAACTTGAAATAAAATAAAGCAAAAATTTCATCAAAAATTAGAGTGGTTTCCTAGTTCCAGCAGGAACCACTCCCAGTTGTGCAGCCAAGAAGTTTCATGGGGGGTCCAGGAGGAGAAACTCCTCCATGCTTGCGATGAGGTATACTACAGTTGAGTTCAGCTTTTGCCCCTTTGTTTCAAGCATCTTGCTCTCTAGTGGTGCTGGAGGGATGACTAATGCATGAGATTCTTCGTTAACTGCTTTTTTGTTCTTTGTTAATTCTTCCTACAGTTCTTGTGCAACATAACACACATTGCACCACTGGGCATACTTCACTCCCGAATTCTGCTCCTCATCCCTATTTGACTTATGCTTGTTGCTCAGGTGAAAAATGTTGAGCTCCAGGGTCATGTTACCCAAGGTGAGCTGCATGACTCCATTCCGGCAATTGATTATGGCATTAGATGTGGCCAAAAATGGCCTCCCAAGAATGATGGGCACTTGGTTAATGTCCTCTGCCACTAGCTCTGTATCAAGAACCACGAAATCCTGGATAGTGGGAATTTGTCTGCCACAAGACATCTCTATTATGGCACCGGTATTTTCCTTGTCGATGCTAGGGGGGATAGGGTGATGTTGGTGAGTTTCAACTCCCCCAGACTTGATTACTTGCCTGTGTGTGACTGGGTTAAAACCCGCTGACCCGAGAATCCAGCGATTAGCATCATCACGAAGTCCTCAATGTTGGCGAGATGGTGGGGATCACGGATCTTTATGTTCCTGAGTTTTACACTAGATGATAGAGCGACATTTTGGTCAAGAAGGCTTTCTTGTCAATGCCCAACCCTTTCTTGACTATGCACAAGTGTTTTAGAAATTTAGCATAGGTTGGAACCTGTTTGATCATGTCCAGCAGTGGGATGTTCACCTTTACTTGACTCAGCACTTCCAAGATGCTCTCTTGCTTAGAGGCCTTCTTTTTGCCTCTCAGTGCTTGGGGAAATGGAGGAGGCATGCTTTTCTTCATCGAATCCTCTTTAATGAATATGTGTTCTGGCTCCCCTTCCTCTTGTTCTTTGGTCTTTCCCGCAGGTTTGGGCATCGGCTGCTCAATTTCCTTACCACTCCTCAAGGTGATAATGGCCTGGACTTCATCTTTTTGTGTAGGCTCACTGGCATAGCTTTAGTTCATGCACTCCCACAGGATTGGGTAGTGTTTTGGAAGGGAATCTCCCTTGCTCACACCTAATAGCGATTGGTGTTTGCGATGGATATTGTAAGGTATCAATTTTTTGATTGAGGCTTTTGTGGAGCCCATCAATTCTTTTGTCCATGGAGCTTTCTACATTTTCTATTCTTTGATTCAACTAAGCATTAATCGTTTTCTGCTCCTCTACAAAATTCCCCACCACCTTGCTTAAATTCATAATGGCACGTTACGCTGGGGAGGATGATGGTACAGCTGGCTTTGTTGGTTGGGGTGGACCCATGCATTCTTGTTGTTGTGCACACAGAGCGTAAGTTGGAGGGTTCCAGGCTTCAGGCTAGGTTGGGGTGGTTCTTCCGAGTTGGGATTATAGAGTGTTATGGCGGGCCTCGGTTGGTGGCTTATTGGCCCAACATTACATTTCAGCCATCAAATCACAGAGGGAGAAGCCAGACAGCTCTTCTCTTGATGATTGGTAGATTGACAATTAAAACATGGTTGACGGGCATAGATGTCTCTGTCCCACATCTCTTGGTTTCTGAACCAGTTCTTCCATCCTTCTTGTTGAGGTGGACAACTTAGCCTTTAGTTCTAGATCCTCAGTCAGTGAAAAAATGCCTCCCTTGGGTTCTTGTGTGCTTAATTCTCTCTACCTCCTTGGGTTGGCTCATCCATCCTTGGAGGTTTTGACCACATAATTGAGAAGTCCATGGCTTCATGGGTTTAATAACCTATTTGAAGTCCTCACACATGGTCTCCAAGAGTTGTTTTCATGGCCGGGGCATTCCATCGTAAAAGTGGTTTACTAGCATCCATGTGTCAAAACCATAGTGAGGGCAAGCCTTGATGGTCTCCATATACGCTTGACATTGATAAAATCTCTCCTTGTCATGGGGTGCGAAAGTTTGATTACCTCTTGGTGTTGGTCTTGTGCTGCAGAGACTTCTTCAAAAAATTACGCACCATTCTGCCCAATTCGATGGTTCTTGGCCTTAGTGAATTAAGCCGTTTTGGCTTTGTCTTTGAGGTCGAGGGAAAGCTTTCGGCCAGCATCTCCATATCGATTACTACCCTCTTTGAAAGTTGTGCAGACTTCACTCAAAATCGGATGTGTGTGTATGGATTTCATTTTCATACCATGAAAAGTCGGGAAGCGGGGAGCCGGATAAAGGGCCTCTTTGCCACATCGCTGCGGGGTATAATGCGTGGGTGCACTCACCCTTGGTGGGTGTATGTGATCCCTCATTGACTGTAGGCATTGGGCTCCCTTTGAACCCCCTGTTGGCTCTGCTGCTCTGAAGTGGGAGTCTCCGTCACATTGGTGTGTAGGCGATTTCACACCCTTGTTCAAGCCCAGACCTTAGCCTTTCAATATGCTGCGGTGTTTACGTCCCCTTTGCATAAGGCTGCTATGAACACACAACAAGCGAGAAACCAGCAAACAAGACTACAGGTTGATATTAGCTAAAATCAAAAGCGAGGGGAAAAGCAGGTTTGCACGATTGAAATTTTTCAAACTCCCGCCAGTAGTACAAGTAGGGAAAAATGGTAAAATAAAAAAGAAATTAGAATTCACCAATACTTTTGATTTGGATCACAAGTTTACTACTTCTCTTTCTCACTAGGGCACCATCCCCAGCAACGACGCCATTTGATTCGTTTATGCCAAGTAGGTGTTCGAGTCAACAGGTATATCTGGGTTCCTCTCTTCTGGCGTGGCAAAGCTCTTTGGGTATAGTGGCTCTAAGTCGAACACGAGGATGGGTTTTCTTCATGAAAGAAGGACTGGGAGTGTTTTGAAAATGGTGTTTTCTCGTTGGATTTTAGGGTTTGTGGCTTGGTCAGGTGAATGGTTGAAAACTTGAAATAAATTGAAGTAAAAGTTAAGAGAATTCCTTGAAGTCTCGGGCCACGGAAAAACAGGGTTCTAAGTTAGCAGACATGTCCTCGGGTCTTTTTTCCTCGCGTTGGGGAGCCACGACATATAGTCATTTCCAGACGGATCTTCATTTAGCTTTAAAACCCCTAAACCTAAAAGTTTTCCTCTTGAAAGATGGCATTTAATGAGCATAAATGCTCCCCAGCTTGATGAGAACACACCTCTAAACCTACCCTTGATTCAACTAATAGGAGCGACTAAGGGCATCGGTGGATCTAGTGATAAGTATCCACTAAACCCCAGCTTGCCAAATACCGTTAGGAAAGCATACACAGAGATTTAACCCTAAGGTGAAGCGGGAACACGATACCATAGCGCATCGTGAACATGAGAACATGCGACTTATCTCAAAACTAACACCCGATTGGCCTTCCCTCGAGGAAGGGTTTTTAGCAGAGCATCTCTTGATTGTCATCATCAAAGGGTGTTTGGCTACCAAGAAATACAAGAAAATGAAGAATGGAGAAAATAGCAAACCCGGTGAGGGAGAGAGGAAGCTTCGTGCCCAATTTTGATGGCCAGTTGATGGGGGCAAAAGTTGATTGATTTAAAAGCAAAGCGAGGCTTATATAAGGTGCTCGATTAATAAAGAATGCAAAAAATGTGCAAATGAACCAAGAAATTACATCAAGGAAAACTTGTATAAAACCTAATGGTCAAGCGTCGACGGGGCTTGAGTGTTGCGAAATTTCGCAACCTGCGATCGCAACCTGTGAAAATTCGTAGGTTGCGAAAATTCGCAACCTGCAAAATTTGCAGGTTGCGAACTTTCGCAACCCAGCAAATCTTTCACTGATCCTTTCTACTCTTCAGCATTCTTGCTCCAAATTTCCTCTGGTTTGATCATGCATCTTCGAATTCGGCTCGGGTTCATCGTATTTGAATCGGATTGAAGATAATGAGGTATTTGTCCTGCAAAACTACAATAATAGAGCTACAAAATGTGATCAATAGCAAATCCGGGACCTCAATGTATCAATTGAGTTATTAAAGTCGATTAGTACACAAAAAGTACTTAAAACCTGTTATAAACAGTGCTCAAAATAGCACTATTTGGGTACTAATCAGTTTGTAAACAAATGATTTTGGTTTAACAAAGGATCATTGGATGTAATCCATCAATGACAGTTTATCACACATGGGCATCACTTAGTGTGGTAGGAGTCGGAAAAGACTCGGATATGATGGGAGTCGGTAAAGACTCGGGTATGGTGCATGGATGGGTCTCATCTCATTTCAAGGCATGACATGTAGAATTCTAACATAAGATTGCATATTCTTGCTTGAAATTGTGGATGTGAATGTGGCAGGTGAACATGTAAGTGCACTTAGGTGGGGAGTAGCCTTTGTAGGAATTACTCTACTGGGCGTGGCTCACCCTATACGGGAAAAACATTTCAGGTGCGAGACTTGCACCGATGGATTGATGAGTGCAAAACTCATCCATGTTTTGAGTTCATTTCACATGCTATTTTGTGCATCTTATATCCATATTCATGTAAAACTCATAACATTTCCTCTAAACTTGGTTTTATAGGATTATTGATGAAAAGCAAGTGATTTAACAAGAAATGAGCAATATATTTCCAACAGAAGAAGTCAACCATGAGTCTCACAGTGTGCCACCGGGAAGATAAATTTTTCTGTACCACCTCATGGTTGCATTCTACATTCAAAGATCTTTTCAACGACACCTCACACGCCCAAATCCGAGTCAAAACGAAGAAGTTATGGCCCCGACAAGTTGGAAAAGAAAAACAAGCAGCTATCCAGAAACTGTCGCGACCAAGCAAGCTGTGTCACAACCAAGAAACTGTGTCACTACCAAGCAAGTTTATTATCATTTATAAACGAAAAAAATAAAAAGACGAAGAATTGATATTTTGGCCTATTTTCAAGCTATTCACCTGATCATATATACCTCGTTGAGAATCAGTGCGGGACACCTCTCGGTTTTCTCTGACATATTTAATCTTTCTCTGATTTTGATTTTTTAGTAGATCTTAGAGTAATTTTTGAGCATATTTTCTTTGTATCGAAGAGATTTCGGTGTTGTGCATCAGAGATTCATATTTCATTACTATTCAGACAAAGATGGAAGCTAAAATCCGGATTTTTTTTTCTCTCACTCCTTGTCTCTTGATTTCTTTCTTCATTTTCTTACTTTTTGTTGATTGGTGATGATTGGAATCCAGTAATTGAACATTAAACACCCTCTAGGGTTGGGGATTAATTGTTGAACATTTAGATTTGAAAATTGAATTTATAATATTGGTACTGTTCATATAATTAACTATTCAAAATATTAGTAACTTATACCCAGAAAAGAGTTGTATCTTTGCTCTGATTTTCAGGAGGCCCTTTGAGTGACACAGAGATAGAGATTCCTGAGAGTAAAGAGTAGTAACTTGGGGATATGTTAGACTAATATCATGGAACTAATGAACTCTAAAAAAAATTACTTTGATAGATCACTAATTTACTCATGGTATGCAGATTAATTAGATGATGTATCAGTTTAATGTTTAGAGGTTTCACCTTAGTCTGATGAAAAGATCTTGATCCCGTGTTAGCAAAGATCTAATCAAGGAGATGGAAAATTTTATTAGATTTGAAGGACGAGATACCAATTAGATTGGAGAAGGATTGCATAATCCTATCTATGGGGGCAAGAATTCTTTAGTCCTAAGAAATGGTTGTGAAGTATTGGAAAAGAAAAACAATCAAATCTTAAGGACTAAAGAATTCTTGTTAAATCAGTTTTAAATCCAAGTAGATTTTAGGATTAGTTTTAAATCAGTTTTTATTTCAATTAAATTGATTTTATTCCACATCCTATTTGGTCGCCTAAATAGTGAAGAGCCCTTGTAATCGGAGTGATCAAATTCCAATTATAGAGAACCTCCAATCCTCTTGGATACGATATCCGAACTTTTAGAGTCCACTTTATTACTTGTATGACCCGTGCACTTGTGGAAAGGGGTTAAGTGTTGGTAATACTTTTTATTTCAGTTTTTGAGTACACTTACTTTTATTTATAATCAGTTTTTGAGTATTTACCACATTCACTCCTTTGACCATATCGGAAAATTAGTTTACAAGTTTTTGGCGTCGTTGCCGGGGATTGGCGTGGTTCACTTTCTCTCATTAGAAGTTGACATTTTGAAGAACAGGTGATTTGCTAATTTAGGCAATTTTTATTTTTATTTTTGGTTGAGTTGTTTAGGTAATTTTTATTTTATTTTTTATTTTTATTTTTTACTATTAGTATTTTTGTACTTTATTTTCTTTTGTTTTTCTTCTTATTTGTAGGTACTCATGGAGGAATATTCAAAGTGAAAGATGGAGATTGCCTCCATAGAAGCCAAGCTTGACTTCCCTTATTCATCATTTGAATCAAAGAATTGAGAATGACTCACTCTGAGACAAGGAGTATTGCCTTATCAAGGAGTTCAACCCCACATTTCAAAGAAGAAGAGTTGTTTTTATAAGCAACATAATTTTACCAACATGGATGAGAACAAGAAGATGGTAGTCTTCATGAGGCGAAATTCAGTTTAGATACCTTCAAGTCAACACTAGTACTAGATTGAAAAAAGCGAGCTCAAATTGGACACTTAGTCCAGCATTCAGAGATCAATTTTCTAGGACCTCTCTAGTAATATTGAAAAATCCCATTGAATGCGTGGATCTCCTTTGAGCGATATACGAGAATTTCCTATCATGAAATATGTGGAAGAGAAGGTGAAAATGAAATTTTGGAAAGCTGAGATTAAGGCACTCCTAAACAACCCAGATGATGAAGAGTCATTATTGGATAAACTGAAATTTGAAGAAGTAAGTCAAGTAATGGCTACTGAAAACATTTTGATGAAGATTGACACATTTACCTTCCCCATGGATTTTGTGACTTAGGGCATTGAAGGGGATCTACAAAATTTTCATATACTAAGAAGACCACTTCTTTCCTCAAGTCAAGCATGGATTGACATCAACAAGGGGGAGCTCACCTTGCTTGTGGGTGAGGAGAAAGCAAAGTTCAATCTTACCAGCCATTACCTTTGTGAAGCAAGAAGAATATGTGTAGAAAATTCTATAGCTTGCTTCAATAAAAAGGGCACATGTTTGAACAGTCTCCCTTAAGAATAAATGTATTTATCCCATCACATAGAATTTGTTTTAAAGAAATTGTGGTGAACCACCAGCCATAATTAAAGAGTTTTAAGTTTATTTCCCCTATTCAAAATCTAAAAAACATCCTTGAGCTAAATGGTTATAAAGGAAGCCCTTTCGAGATGAATGATTGGCCAAATGGAGCTTCGTACTTTTCCAATGAGTGTAGCCGGACTCTAAAAATGGAGCAGCTTCTTGGGAGGCGACCCAAGTTAAGTAATAAGGATTCTATCCACTCTTTTATTTTTCTTTTATTTTTTCTGTTTTTAGTTTCTTTATTTGCTTTTGTTTTTGACTGCTGGGATGAAAATTCCAACAGTGTTTTAACTTTGTTTGTTAGTGTTTTTAGAATAAAGTAGGTTTCAAGCTCAACATGTTGTCATGACTAGTTTGCAAGAGCAAAGGCAAGAAGTTGGAAAGTGGTTGATGTAATTATAGTGCTTGAACTGTGAAAAAAAAAATGGAGTGGAGATGTTCATCAAATTTCAGGTTTTGAGATGAAATGAACCAAATTGAACTGAAATATAAAGTTAGAAGGTTCATGATCATGCTTGAGGAGAATTGAAGACAAGAGATGAGTTTAAGCATGAATGAAAGCATTAAGGGTTGCTATTGGAGGAATTTTGAGAGAATATAGTCTGGCATGTTTTTATATGAATGTGGATAAATGGGCCTGATGTGGTTATTTTTTACTCATAAATGGACTCATTGCAGTCATTGTGTTATATTGGGCCCCAGATGGGTCATGTTGTTGTATAATGTACAGGTTGGGAATTGGATAGAGCTCCCTATACAAAGGAGACTATGTTCAATTTTTTTGTTAAATTATGGATCCTGGTGAATGGGATACACGAATGGGTATCGGGTTACACGATATCCACAAGTTTCCACGAGTTGATGGGTGATCAACAGACCCCCGGATTTTGGGGTGTCACGGCTTGGTATTAGAACATAGGTATGCAATTACCTAGGCTTGATGGGCATGGGTCTAAACCATTGCATTCATTATGAGTTTCATGTTTTATGCTTTAATATGCTACATGATTGTGTGTTATGTGTTGTGTGAATTATATACATGGTCAAATGTATATGGAAAAAGAGGAACACTAGGGTTAGAGAACATAACCTTGGGGGTTCAGGAAAAGAATGAACAGGATAGTTCAGAATGTTAAGGTCTACTAGTGGTTGGCACATGCACTACTAGTTCGACAATGAGAGAATTCTCAAAATTTAAACTTGATTCCTTTTTTTTTTTTTTTTTGATACTATGTAAGACTCTTTTACTATCTGACATGTGTAGATGGCTAGTCAAGAAAGAGGATGTCGAGGTGGTAGGCAGAACAACAACCCACTACCACCGACCTTTGGCCAACAAGCCTTCATAGAGGTTATCGGTCCAACCATTGCACAGGCGAGTGTTGTGGCTGCCACTATTGCATAGGCTAATGCAACTGGGGGCCAAGAAGGGTCAAGTAACCTCCAAACTTTCAAGGCACACTATCCTCCAACCTTCAAGGGATGAGGGCCAGATGGTATTGGCGATCATTGGATTCCAGAATGAGTCAGCGAATCTTGGAGGCTATGGAATCACCTCAGATGCCACTTGCAGATCGGCTACTTGCATTCTGAGATAGAGAAATGAAATCAGTATGGTGGGATTAGGTTAAAGCTTATCAAAAGAACTTGGAGGTAATGACATGGGAAAGTTCTATAGGCTCTTCTGTAGGTAAATATTATCGGCGTCACTTTCGACATGCAAAAAGTTTGGGAGTTCTTAAGTGAAACAAGGAATTTATGTGGTGCTTTCGAATCACGTGGCTAAGTTCACTAAATTAGCCTGTTTCGCCAATGACTATGTGACCAAAGTGAGAAAGTTTGAGGATGATCTGAAATTGTCCATTAGGGGTAAAATTGTTGGACTCCTCTTGCAAGACATGGACTTGATGGTCAAGACAGCTATGGCTATTGAAAGGGAGGTGGACGAAGCATGGAGCATCAGAGATGCGGGTGTGAAAGATAGGAGGAGGGAGAGACAACCCTTTTCTTCTAGCTCAGGGAAGAAGCATATGAATTCTACTCAGCAAGGGTTTCAGGGACAGGGTCGCGGCCATCGCTGCTAAGGCTAGGGTCAATCATCCCAAGGTGCGAGAGACTTTAGGGCTCTTGACAGGCGAGGACATGTTTTTATTCCGCTGCTTTGGACACGTAGAGGCGGGTTGCCCACGAGGCGCGGGGATCCCGAGTTATGGGACACCTCGATCCTAGTCATCGGTGGGGCGTTCTGATTTCAGTTTGTTCCTCCTACCCACCATAGGCGGGGGCTAGTATGGTCCTGGAGCTACGGCCCGCTAGCGCTGCGATAAGGCGGTGGGTTGGGGGCGTGGTCGAGGTCCGGAGCCGGACCTCCTGAAGCCCGGGACTTCGAGGACCCGAGGGCTTATCTATGCTATCACACCTCAGATTGAGCTTGTAGATTAATCGGTCATTCAAGGTACATTTCTACTCTCTTGCTTATGGGTAAGAATATTGTTTGATTCTAGTGCGTCTCACTTCTTTATTGCTACATCATGTGTGGAAGATTTGGGCTTAGAGGTTGAAACCTTGGAAGAGCCACTGCATGTGAGTTCTCTCCTAAGAGCTAGGGTGATCGTTGATAAAATATGTCGGGGTTGTGAGTTAGAGATCTTAGGGATTCTACTCACCAGAGTTTGATGTCATCCTTGGGATGGATTGGTTAGTGACACACCGAGTCGTCATTGATTATGATCGTATGAGGGTTACTGCCTACACACCAGATGATGTTTGTGTTATGTTTCGAGGGGATAAGCACGATGCTTTACCCCAAGCCGTGTACGACTTTAGATGGCACGTGCAGTTGATGGGTTAGCTAGCAAGCCTTACCCTAGAGGACGAGGTGAGACAAGAGTTGGATCTACCTCGGATGGTTTGTGAGTATGAGAACGTTTTTCCAGACGAACTATCGGTATTAACTCCGTATAGAGGTGTAGACTTCACTATTGAGTTGCACCTTGGTACATCGCCTATTTCTATGACTTCGCATAGAATGGAGCCTACTGATTCGCAAGAACTCAAGGTCCAATAACAAGAATTGTTGGACATAGGTTTTATTAGACCGAGCACTTTACATAAGAAGATTCGCTCAGATTATATTGCTAAGAAGATTATTGAGGCAGCATTTATATATAGACTAAACCGATTAAATAAGGTTACCATCAAGAATAGATACTCTTTGTTAGTGATGTGCCCTAGGGAAATAGTGTAATCGTTATTACTTTCATATTTCAAAAATAAAAAGGCATTTTCATTATCATCTTACATTTCTAATTTGGTGATTTACTCCATGAATAGTTGATTCCACTTATGGTCATCAAGTGTGTGACTTGATAGTAGAACCCTAGACTTCAAATGGAATACTATTCTAAATTGTCCCTGGTTGTTCATTATTAGTGGAGCAATAGTGAATTAAGACTAGTATTGTAAGACCCGAGAAATTCCAATTTCTGGAATAAGGGCAAAATCGTAATTTTGATTACAAAATTGCAATTACGGTTAAAAATCCGTAATTAATTCTCTAGATCTTAGATGACAAAACGGATTGCACCGTTGGAATCGTCTCGCGAAATCTAGTTAGCACGTAAAATTTCGCAATTTTCTGAGACAGTCGGAGTTGGCACGTTTTTCGAGGCATCGCGTTTCGGTGCGAATCGTCGGTTTCGATGCGGCAAGCCATATATAATAATACTCATGTACCATAAGTGGTATGAGTAGAAATGATGAAAATTGTGTAGAGGTGGTCAGAATATCAAATCTGGTAAAGAGGACTTAAATGTCATTTAAAGATTTGATTTTAAGTCAAATAAGACAAATTAATGTATAGTGCTCTTCTCCTCAAATTTAAAAAGGAGCTAAAGCGTAAATGGAGAACCCGAGGAAGGCACTGCGGATCGAAAATGGAGTCTTTTACAGGAGAAGGTCTTCCTTCTATCTAGAAATAGAGAGCGCGATCGGACTGGATTGGATTCGGCCCAGACAAGAAGGGAAGCGTTCTACGCGGAGCGAATACGCATGGACCGGGTTTGAGTTTTGACAACTCAAGAGGTAGGATTTTCTCCCTACTTGTGTTTACTCCCATTTAAGTATTTTTATGTTTCGGTTAGTTTGAGGGGCGAGTGAGTAGTTTGATGGAATCCTGAACATGGGACGGGTGTGAATTTTCTTGGGATTTTGGGTTGGCGGGCGGCTGCCCCGAACTGAAGTGGGCTGTTTGTGTGGAAATTGTCCATTAAAATGCATGTTTGAGATGATAAAGGTCGGGAGATGGTAGTATGATGGAGTCCCCATGGGACCCGAATTGATGCAAGGTTTTCTTTTTGAGACGAGTGCGTAGTGGCCTTTCATGGTACATTTGGGTGTGGTTTGTTTAATTTGTGTATTAAATGTTTGCTTGGTATGCTTTACTTGGCCCGGAATGGCCGTGGATTGCGGGTTCACTAAGTGAACCGGTGTTTTGTGATTTTCCGGGAATAGTAAACGAGGGTTTCACTATTCTCGGCATAGTGTTCTAAAAATATATATTTTGTGAAAGTACGTGTTGGTAGGAGTGATTTAAATTAAATTACAGTGTATGATCATTAGCCCAGTAGATTAGTACTGATGGCATGTTAAAGTTTTATGTAAATATATTCATGTATATATATTTGCATGTGATTAAATGAATTGGAGCGCATACATGCATTCCATATACCTTTGGAACATCTAGGAGTATAGGAGTTAGTGCATGAGTATAAGTCTAGAGACGGTTGGGTAATGATGCAAAATGTAAATCATCGGAGGTAGTCCACGAACTAAAAATGTCAATCGTCGGACGGCCCGATTGATATTCATCGGAGGTAGTCCACAAATGGTGTTATATATTCGATCGTCGGGCTGGCCCAGTTGATATATATATACATCAGAGGTTGTCCACTAATAAAAGCAATGAATTCTCATCTGAGGCTTAGGCGAGTGTGAAGAGAGTCGGTGAGGACTCGGGATGAGGTTAATTCATGTGGGCCATTAGTAGGATCATGCATTTGCTTGAATGTGTGTTTTAAATGGAACATTGCCTTTGCACTTGGGTGGTGAAGTAGCCCACTTAGAGGCGATTCTCCTCTTGAGCTTTAGCTCACCCGGTCGTGGGATCCCAGCACTGCAGGTACGGGAGCGTGCGAGAGGACGGCTCGTCCTGGAGATTTATTGTGAAGAAAGCTAGGGATGTGGCTGGTGGTTTATTACATGTATTAGAACTCTTTACGTTTAGTATATGTATTGTTTAAGAGTAAAAATATTAACTCTTAGAACTATGGGTTACAGAGTTGGATCATAGTTGGTATTTGCATTCTGTACTGTTTATGGGCCCAAGTGGCCGTATTGGACATATATTGCATATATTGGATTGTTTGGGACGGTATATACGAATCTTTGTTTTTTAGGTAGAGCTCCCCGTCTGAGGGACTACGGAATTTTCTAAAGTGGTGTCAGATGGCAGGCATCCACTTAACATTCAGCGGGTTGACGGGTGGTCAGCGGACCCGGGGTTTTGGGGCGTCACGGCAGTATCGAGGCTTAGGTATGCAGATACCTAGGGAGCTCGGGTTGGGTATCCATCACCACTATGTGTGGTTTGATGTTGAGTTAGGTATGGGATTACCTAGGAAAATCACGGGACAAAACTAGGACACTACGTGCACATGCGTTAATGTGTTTTGGGTGATTTGATGAATTGTGTGAATGGTATGCTTACCATGTTGTGGGATGAGATTGATTATGTTGTGTGAAAAATATATGCATAACATGAATGATGGTGTGTATGCCATGTAGTATCTAAGATGAGTATGTGTGTGTGCTTAAGTGATTAGCACATGGACGTGTAAATATTTAGAAAATATTTTAGGTTGTACGGTCATCTGGCTGAAAGAAAATGAAGAAAAAATAAATTTTAAAAAAATTTATTAGATGAGAATTGAAGAAAAGAAATGAGAAGAAATGTTAAAAGTAAAAGAAAATAAATTTTTGTTAAGTTTATTTGGTTATATGAAGAAAATGATTTTCTAGATTTTCTAGTGGTAAAATTGAAGAAAATGAAGAAGGAAAATAAATTTTATAAATTTATTTGAGTGGAGAAAGAATTTTTCGATGAAATCTTGGAAAAAGAAAATAAATTTTTATAAATTTATTTTGTTAAGGAGTGAGAAAATAATTTTCTAAGGTTTTATAGAGTGTAAGAATTTTGAAAATGGGGTGGGATAAATAAATTTTTATAAATTTATTTGAGTATTAAGAGTATGAAAAAAAAAAAATGAATTTTTAGTGATTTTATGATTTTCAGTTCTTTGGAAATAATGAAAAAAATTTATAAAAAAAAAAAAAAAAAAATGGTGCGAGATTTTTGAATGGAGCTCACGCTTGGTGTGTTTAAGGAGAGGATTGTATTCTGTCTTGGATTTTTGTATTCTGCGGAGATTTAGGCTTTGAAGGCAAGGGCATGTTACCATCTGATCCAGCGTACTTACCGTCTGATAAGGGCATGGGCGTTAGGCGGCGGCTGGCGTCTGGTCGTAGGCGAAACTATGCGTCTTCCAGGCGTGCGGCGCAGCCTGCAGTGAAGCGGCGGCCAGTGGGGCGCCTTGGCGTGGCGCGTGGCGGGGCGGCGGCGGGGCGCGCGGCGCGGGGCGCGGCAGCGAGCCACGGACACGGTATGGGCTGGGCGCCTTGGGCAGCCTTGAAGCAGGGCGGCCTTGGCCAGCCCCGAGGCCCCAGGCGTGCTTATTCGTGCGTATCGGCGTCTTGGTAAGGTCGGTACGGAGCGAGTTGGTGCAACTTGTGCACTGGCTCGATTCGACTCGATTTTGGACCAGTTCGACTCGGTATTTTCTCGAGTCACTAAATGAACCTTATTCATTGTAAAAATAAATTTTCGAAAATTTTTTTTAAATTTAATTAAAAATCAAATAAAATCAAATAAAATTTGATAAAATTTTCGAAAAAATAAAATTTTCAAAAATAAAATTTTTGAAAATAAAATTTTGTTGGAAACGATATTTTAAACGTGAAATTGATTGCGTATACACTAGGTTATGTGTATGATTAGTGTCTCGGGGCTGTGGTTATGCCTTAGAACCTTTGTAATCAGATTTAACTACCATTTGAAATGGTGATTGCGCGGTAGTTGCGTCTGAAATTATATGCATAGTGTGTCGTATGGAAAGGAGTGAATGCTAAGGTTAGGGATTATGACCTTAGGGGATTTGGAATGCGATATGAACAAAAGCCTAGAACCTTATTGAAATAAATGAATTGAGTGGTTGAATTTAACACCACTTAGGAAATGGTAGATTGAGTTCATGGTTGTCAAATCTATTAATGTCCATCGCATTCTTGGATTAATTTGAAATGAAAACTAAATGGTTCTTGTTGCCATGTTATTCGTGTAAATGGCTAGTAGAGGACGGGGCGAGAGGACATCCCGCGAGTCTGGTCGAGCCTGTCGGTGTTTGATTAAGCGGACTTTTCTTGAAATTTGTAGGTATTCTGCGAATGCTATAGCCTGGTGTGGTATAGCAGTTAGATAAGAAGATCTAGTAACTAGCCCGGAGGTTTAGGGCGTATCATCCTCGGAGCATTCATGGGAAAGATCCGATGGTGGTATACCATTGGTTCATGCCGATCGAGAAAGTGTTAGAGGCTATGGAGATTACCTCTGACGCGACCAGGATTAGACTAGCTGCGTTCTAGCTAGAGAATGAGGCCCAAATAGGGTGGAAATGGGCAAGGACCTCACAGGACCTTGGGGGCCGTGATGCGTGAATCTCCCTAGGGATTAGGGCGAATAAAACGATATGTCAAGGTTGCGGAGTTTGAAGTCTCGGGAACTCTACTCGCGATGGACTGAGATTATGGACATGTCAGTTCGATGTCATCCTAGGGATGGGTAGGTGATAGCTTACGGGGTCGTTTATCGATTGTGAGCGTAGGAGATTTCGCCTATACGCAGGACGGTACTTGTATGGTATTTTTAGGGACGGGCGCGACGTTTGCCCCCCGAGACGGGATCACAGTCCCGAGTGTCGGGACGGTTAAAGCGCGGGTTGGCTCGCGAGCCTTACCCAGAAGGACGGAGAGATCGGACTTGGAATACCTCAGTGGTTTGCAAATGTGGATCATTTTTCAAGCCAGGCTACCTGGACTACCTCCACGGAGGGTGGTAGACCTCGGTATCGAGTTACACCACACAGTACTTCACCCGTCTCTATGACTCGCATAGGATGGCAGGTTGAATTCGCGGGGAACTCGAGTCCGATTCACGGGAGCTGTGTGGACAAGGGATTGTGGAAGCCAGAGCACTTCACCATGAGGCGCTTCGGTTCTAGTTAGAAAATGAGGAGTAGGCTCCTTGGCCGGGCATTGACTACGAGGGCGGTTGAGACGAGTTACGATTCGGAAATCGGTATCTCTTCACAGGGGCGATGATTTGTTTGACCAGTTGAGGAGTCTGAGTCTACTCCCGAATGGAGCATACTTCCAGTTACCCATGGTAGGGGTTAGGGATACGGATATCCCTAAGACAGCGTTTAGGACGCGTTAAGGGCACTTTGAGTTTACGGTGATGCCCTTTGGATTGATGAAAGTGCCAGCGGCATTCATGGACCTCATGCATAGGGTGATCCAACCTTATCTAGATCAGTTGTCGTAGTCTACCTGGATGACATTTTGATCTACTCCCAGTCAGCGTGGGAGGCATGGGTATCGAGCGAGTTGTTTCTGATGGTAGAGACCATCGGTTATGCGCTAAGTTCGGTAAGTGCGGTTTGAAGCTTGCGAGGGGAGATTTTAGGACACGTGGTATCGGCTTCATGGTGTTAGTCGACTAGAGAAGGTTGAGCGAGATGAGTTGGAGAGACCGAATGTCAATCTTCGAATCGTAGCTTCTTGGGATTAATTTGGGTATTAAGGAGATTCGAATGGTGAAGTTGTCCATTCGGGGCGAGATTGTAGGATTTAGCTGGGACATGACTCAATGGATTGGGACGGCCAGACCATAGAGAGAGAGATTGAGATCTTGGAGCGACCGGGATCACGGGTGTTGGTAACGAGGAGGGAGGATCGGCTCTCCCCAGTTCGGGGAAGAGACGAATCTTACGCTTCATCTAGTTTCAAGACTAGGGCCCGAGTTGGGCATGTGAGATGGGATTGCCCACTAGAGATGGGGATCCCGGGGGGCTTTGGGATAGCGAGTCCCGGATAGCGTAGGGCGGGAGAGTATACGGTTCATTCCTCCACACCTGATGCAGATTCGGAGGACCAATTTCGGTTCGGGACTATCTGAAGCACTCCCGGCCCAACGAGATGAGCGGAGGGGCCGGAGTGTGTGGAGTGAAGTCGGGGGACGGATCGAGGAGTTGCGCGACGTAAAGGCGTGGTGGACACTTAGAGATTGGTAGGCCTTGTGGTTATGGATTGTCGGGCTTGACATGGATGAGTTAGTGACCATTGGGTTGTCGATGAGTGGGACCTTAAATAGGGTTGTCATCTTTGGACATGACATTGGATTTGGGCTTAGAGGTTAAGGCCTTTAAAGAAGCTAGGTATAGATGTTCTTCCACACTGGGTGTAGGGTGAGAGTTGACTGATAGGTCGGGATTATGAGTGAGAGATCTCAGTCACGCTCATGGTGAGAATCTGGAGTAGGGTGTAAGGGCAGGGGAGATATCCGAATTTACGTGAGAATGTAATAGGCTTGAGTGTAAGCAGAAAATTATGTTCTTTCGAGATGAAAACCTGCTTGTTAGATTATCACGGGGCCCGAGTTAGTGATAGAATTCGGGAGTGACTCGAGGTTTGGATACCTTTTAGGAAATTGCATTGAGTGTTGTTGAGCTGGCAAGTATATGGATGTCATTCATGACATGGACTAGGTTGACGGTCCATAGGACTGTCAGTAATTGTGACCTTGGAGAGGTCAGCGTTTTACGCCTGGCGAGGGTTGTGTAGGGATCGTCTTTGTGCAGTTATACAGGTGTTAGGGCCCAGCGCGGGAGGCGTGTGTCTGGGTCATAAGGGTGAAGGATTTATTGCATAAGTGGAATTAGCTAACAACGATTCTGAGGCGGTATACGATGTATAGTGAGGCATTGTATGGGAAGGCCATGTAGATCCAGTTAGGATGGAGAAGTGGGAGAGAGATCCATCAGATTCGGATTTGATTAGAGGCGCTCTGTGAAGGAGAACGTCTGATAAGCGTCTTACCATATTTCGGGAACTGCGGTATGTAAATGTGTCGACCCTTAGGGTTCGAGGTTGGTGATCATGTTTCCTTGAAGGTGAATCCCCCAAGAATTAGTCAGTTCGCGAGCACGGGGAAAATTTGTCGCAGAGGTTTATTAGGCCTTCGAGGTGCTCGAGAGGATGGGCGTGTTGCGTCTGCGGTTAGGTGCAGCCCGGTCCTCGGGGTGCTCACGTCTCCATACTCTTGATATACATACACCGGATCCGACTCATGGTGAATTGAGACAGATTGAGTTGACACTGATGGGACCTATGAGGAGGATAGGGTGCATTGTTTGTAGCCCGTGATCAGGGTTTTGCGGCCTTGAACCGTGAAATTTAGTGAGGGCGTCTTTATGTGACCTTGTGGGTGGAGGTGCGTGGGAGCGCGGGGACACGATGCGGCTACCTATCCACTTCTTGTTTAGGGATGAAGGTACGTGGTTTGATCGTTTAAGGTTTAAATGACTAGTTTACATGCGGTGGGAGTCTCGTGTTGCGAGGCATGTTTGATAAGGAGGGGAGAATGTAAGACCGAAAATTCCAATTTACGGAATAAGAGGCCAATCATTAATTTTGATTACAAAATTGCAATTCTGGTTAAAAATCCGTAATTAATTCTCTAGATCTTAGATGACGAAACGGATTGCACCGTTGGAATCGTCTCGCGAAATCTGGATTAGCGTAATTTCGCGAATTTTACGAGAGACGGTCGGGTTGGCGCGTTTTCGAGGGCGTCGCGTTTGAATTGCCATAAATCGGTTTTCGATGAAGCCGAAAGCCATATATAATGTGCTCATGTATAAGTGGTATGAAGAAAGAGTGAAATGATAAGTATTGACCGAGGTAGTCATAGAATATCAAATACGGTAAGGACTTAAATGTCATTTAAAGATTTGATTTTAAGTCAAATAAGACAAATTAATGTATAGTGAGTACTCTTCTCCTCAAATTCAAAGGAGCTAAAACGTAAATGGAGGAACCCGGGCTGCTGCCGGATCGAATGGAGTCTTTCTAGAGAGAAGGTCTTCCTTCTCTCTAGAGAAATAGAGCGATCGGGCCAGTTGGATTTCGACGGAGCAAGAAGGGGAAACGTTCTACGCGGAGTAGGCTACGCGTGGACCCCGGGTTTGCGAGTTTTTGACAACTCCAAGAGGTAGGATTTTCTCCCTACTTGTGTTTTACTCCCATTTAAGTGTTTTGAGCGTGAAGCCAGTTCAAATCGATCTGAAACATGGGACGGTGTAGAATTTTCTTGCAGGATTTTGGGTTGGCCGTGACTGCCCAGAACTGTGGAGCTATTTGTGCCAGTGTCATTAAATGCATGTTTGAGATGATAAGGTCGAGAATAGGCCGTATGATCGGTCCCAAAATATGGGGCCAAGATTGATCTGGGTTTTTCTTTAGGCAAAGTCGTGTGTGCTTTCATGTTTGTTTGGGTGTAGTTTGTTTAATTTGTATTAAATGCTGCTTGGGTATGCTTTGGGCGGGGAATGGCGCGTTGGGTTCTCGGTAGACGATGTTTATGTTCAGAATAGTAACGAGAGTTTAGCTATTCAGGAATAGTCTCTAAAATATATATTTTGTGAAAGTCGTATTGTAGTGAGTTTAATTAAATTACAGTGTAGATCATTCTTAATGAAACTAAAATTTTGATGTAACAATTTAAGTTTTATGTAAATATATTCATGTATATATATTGCATAGTCATACAGATTAGAGCTGGCATGTACATTCAGTATCTGACGAACGTCACGAAAGAGTACCGGAGTTAGTGCATTATAAGTCTAAAGAGGCGGTTCAGATGTCTAAAATGTAAATCTCATCAGAGGGTGAATTACAAACTAAAAATATCACGTGGTGGGCGTTGTTTAATGCGGAAGGTAGTCACAATAAATTATATCAATCATTCGGATGACCCGATTGATATATATATACATGGGTTGTCAACTAATAAAAAACGATAATTCTCATACAAGGCTTAGGCGAGTGTGAGGAAAGTGATCAAGATTCAGGATTTGAGTTGGTCATGTAGACATTCGTGGATCAACACATTTTACTTGAATCTTGTGTTTAAGTGAACATTGCACTACACTTGGGTGGTGAGTAGCCCGGCTTAGGGGGATTCTCCTCTTGAGCTTCCGCTCACAGTAGTGGGATGCCCCCTTTTCGGTGCGAGGCGTGCGAGGGAGGCGGCTCGTCCACGGGTTTATTGTGAAGAGCCGGGATGTACCTTCCTTACCCAGGAGGGGAGGAGGGTAAAAAAAGAAAGAAAAAGAAAAAAGAAAAGCACGGTGGTTTATTTATATAATAGAACTCTGCAGCCCCCAGTATAACATTGTTTAAGAGTAATCTTAAACTCTTAGAGCTATAGGTTCTGAGAGTTGGATCCATAGTTGGTATTTTTATTAAACATCATTTACTTATGAGGCTGAGTGGCCGTATTGGACATATATTGCATATATTTGATTGTTTTGGGACAGGTATGTAAGATCTTGTTTTGGAATTAGAGCTCCCCGTTACAAAGGAGACTACGCCGATTTTCTAAAGTGGGTGTAGATGGCGGGCATCCATATTCTTGTGGGTGATCATGGACCCAAGTTTGGGCATTTACAAATTATAGAGAGTTTGACTGATGATTATGTTCTACAGATCAGCGCCTGCCTTAATTCAGCTCAGCAAAAATGCGTGTTGGTGAACGATATCTTTTTGGATCATTATCACGAAATACCACGATTATAATCCATCTGCACCCCTTTTTGGTCAGCCGATTGGCGGGTCTGAGCCGTGAATCTTTCGATACCACTAAAGTGTAGCACCCCTTTTCAGTTCGACTCGATTGGCAGGTCCAGTGGGATCCAGGGATGCTCGATACCCGCATATCCTTTAGTAGTATCGGAAGCGTCACGGATCGATTGGACTACCCGATCGTGAACTGAGAGGTGTTATAATTAGTGGTCGAGAGCTAAATTTAAGCGTTTACGGAAAAGGCCTAAGCGATTTGTAAAGGATTTTGAAAATTTTGCATTTGACATGTCTTGGCCCATATAAAGGATGACGACTCATCGGATCTTGCCAGTTATATAAGTAAGATACGGTTCCAGTTTTAACTAGAGATTGGTGACCGGAGAGTGTCATGATAGTCCTGCTAGTGTAGTAGGTGGACAAGCATCTCATGCTCCACCAGTAAATGAATCGGAACAAGTGGCAGGAGGTACTATAGAGGTATCCTCATGTTAAATCAGCATTACAAGAGGCGGGCAACCGGTGCAATTGCCATGCGATCAATAACAGAAATACGGAAAGTCTGGCCAATGGGCACCTGCAGAAAAAAGACTAGATCCTTAGATAAATGAAATTGTTTCAAAGGCCAAGCGAATTCTGTACAAATCATTACTATGAAAGAAGTTGGAATGTAAGGCCTCACTGCTACCAACACTAGGCTTATAGATTTAGCAGTTTAGTGGCAGAGCCTTTGCTGAGAGAGGATTACCAGAGTTCTTCGGATCAGTTCAAAGAGAAGCAGCCCTCTTGGTACATCTCTTTAAACATGGTATCTGAGTTCTATGTGAATAAACCAATTCTGATACTTAGATACTCAGGAGAATTCTTTGATTGAGCAAGTATGCTCCACAGGATGCTAGTAGCCCAGAAAGAGAAAGTGTAATAAGTTTGAAAGTAGCCTAAGCCCAATAAGACTATATCACAGTTCCTCATGATAGTTCTTGAGTATGAAATGTATATCTAAATATAGACAGTAAAAGGAAAATGAAGAAATATAAGCGACATCCAGTAGTCGATTAAATTACTCCATCACCCAATAAAAATGAGACCGAGATTGGGGTTCAGGTGTTCTGACTTAGGCCATATAGATAGAGAGACTAATACACCCCGGCGATCGAGCTGTAGTCTTGAGGTGCTTCTAAGGGACAAAATGTTCCTCATTGTTCTTAGTGTGGGAGAAGACATAAGGGAGAGTGTTGGAGATTGACAGGTGCTTGCTTAGGTTGTGGATCCATGGAGCCTGAATCTGTGTGCGAGGGCACGTCCACCAGCCACAGGCAAGGGGCAGACCAGTATCAGTAAAGAAAATGACAAAGTGTTGCATCGGAGTGTTAGAGACAAGGGACCTGCAGGACTTTGGAGTAGGCAAGATGGTCGTGCTCGATAGGCATATGTAATGAAGAGCGATGCGAAATCGATACACGAATGAATGGTTGCGTTGATTCCACTATCACAGTACTATGTGTACTTGTGCGATCAGGGATCGACTCAATTCGTACATATGTCTTGACCTTACCCGACTTGGGTGAATTTGGGGAGTGAAACCGAATTATGACTTCTTGGTGACAAACCGGCTCGGGACATGGTGTTGTGTGAATAAAGTATACCGAGATTGCTCTATCAAATAAGAAATACCGATTTATGGAGCACCAGTAGAGTTATCCTTGAATTTGATGCTTGGTATAGGATGGGTGGTTGTCAGGCCTTCGCGATAGTGATTACCAAATGAAAAGAAGTAACCTTAGAAGGCCACGAATGAGGATTCATTAACTTTCATAGTGAGAGATTAAGCCTCTGTCTGATGTTCCACATTATTTGTTAGAACAATGGTGCCAAAGGATGTGAAGGCGCGAGCTCTTAGCCGTTGCTGGTTCGTAAAGAAATTATTCAGGCCCGTGCGGCGTGAAGTATGCGGCGTCGAGGTTCGCGTAGTATGAGTGGCTCGTCAAGTGTTTTTCCCCGCGGCGTGTTGAATGCGGCAGCGTCTGGTCATCTTGGTCATATCTATAGTAGTGCAGATTAAAATTTAACTAATCAAAACCTAACATCATCTTGAATTTAAGTATTGATGAGAAAACTGAATTTTGCCTTCACACCCTTACACGATGGATTTTAACCTAGATGGTGTATTTATTTAATATTTCATATGATTTATGTTAGCGGGTTGATCGTGCCTACAAGATATTCTCTCTCGAGATATATCTGCCTATCTCACCAGTGGGGTGTAATGCATCTCTACCTCGACCCCTCGAACTCCGAGATGCATAAATATGCAAACCTAATGCTTGCCCAGGAACCAGGATATCACATTTGATTGTTAAAATGTTTACTTTGCTATCCACCATAAGTCATCTTCTCTCAATCTCTGCTTCCTAATAATAACTTCATTATTGAAATAATAAACATGTGATTAAATTCAGAGTAAACAATCATACTAATTCCCTTATATCATCTTAAACCAGCCCAATTAATACATTAATCATAATGAATTAACACTAGGGTTGACAAAACCCTAGTGAGAAAAGGATAGTTCATAGTGATCATTCATTCTGATTGAAGATTTTTTGACATAAGCCCGAATCGGGGAAGAACTATAGAAAAAACCGTCCTCATGATCTCTTGGAGATAAAGTCTCACGTCGATCTTCCTTTCTTCGTATGTCATACTCTGCTTGAATCTACCTTAGTTCCCCCTCGCACCATAAGAAAATGCCTCCCTTTTATATCTGGACCAGTTATATTCATGCCCTGTTTCAAACTCATTTAATGTCGATTCTAGAAAACATAACACCGTGGCGTGGACCCCTTGAAGGACTCAACGTGGCGGCTGAGTCGCCATCAGCGTGCCAATTCATACCACTTTGCTTCTCACTTCCAGTCTCTTCTCTGTTTAGCCCTTTTTAGCTATATGTTTGTGTCTGCAAACTATTATAAATATATGGAGTTAAGCCTTAATATTCATTAGATATGAATTGAATCATACGATTCATTGTAGCCACACATAGAAAATCTGTTAAACCTTCCTCACACACAGTCATACCCCAAACTTATTTCTTGCTTGTCCCTAGCAAGAATAGAGCTCTCTTCAGGCCACACTTAGAATAAGTCTCTTCTGCGACGATGTGGTCCATTACCCCGCAGTACTAAAGAAAGATTAAACATAAACCAATTCTTTAGATACAGGGACCACCTAGGTTTGTTCAACTTTCAAGAATCTGCACTGAGTCAGTCTCAGTTAACCAAGCAAGTCAACCCCCTTTTTAATGTTCAATAACCTTTCCCAAGGAGTCTATAGTGCGGTTGAAGTGTGAGTCTCAATATGTAACAGACTTGGTACCCCGAGCTTGAATTTAGCACTGTTGGAATAACTAACAGAGGATAAGAACACACCCATTTATTCACTTCAACTAATCCCTGGGGATTAACTCACAAGATAAAATTGAAGAGCACTAGTGCGAAGTTTTAGGTGAGGGTTTCTCGCAGGGGGATCCATTGTTTGACTCCCCACCCAGTTGGTTAGGCCACAGGCATTTCATTCCACCGGGAACTTCGTAAAACACCAATGAACTCGAGGCCCTATATGGCCTTAGCACACAGGTCAGGCAATCCATGCGCCGTGAATGTGTGGATCTTAGATTAACGGCTTTGACCATCATTGTCAGGCGGAACTCTCAACGCACCATACAGAGTTGCAAATTTGCATCCGATCACCTTGTGACGACTATCTGCTTCTTTACAGACTTCACCAGGTGTCCCGAATAAAAATACGTTAAAATGCCGCCAAACCCCTCCATTCATCTCTAAAATTACATCTTCTTTACCAATAAGTCAAAGATTATTACAATACTCTTAACAAAACATATATCAAATTTGAGGTTTAATACATATTCTGAAAGCGAATGCAAAAAACATCAAAGCCCGCAAACCCGGCTTTCTTAAAATAAATAAAGAAGTGCAGTCATACCAGATCGCGTGCGCGAAATAATGATCACACTCGGCAGTTGAAGCGATGTGATGGTGAAAATCCCTACACGGTTTCTCCATTTTTATGATTACACCCGATTATCAACATAAACCACCAATACGCTGATACTACTTGAATATCTACATGCAATCCGGTGTCTCAGTCTTCCTGACTCACCGCCTTCCTAATAATGCGAGAAAAACCTCATTTTCATTTCTTTCATACTTTTTCACTAATTTTCTAGGTTGCCGATTGCATATGAAATGCATTATGCCATTCCAAACCACGTACCAATATATCCTTACACATATATTAACAAAATTTACATACATGCCACATGTTATTTAGTTCACTATCATCACCCTTCAGTCAGCTCACTTGAGCTATTACAATTCATTTCCATTGTGACTTACACACAGTATCTTTATGTGATTCCATCATGTAACACAGCTTAATTACATGCATTAACATATTTATTTCTCAAACAATTCCAAGCCATTCATTAACAACCATTTTTAGCACAGTACATGAACCTTTCACCGTAACTAAACTGACGGAACTCTTTCCTGGATATGGCAGCGATCTGTTGTAACTCCTTTGGCTTGTCGGTTCCGCTTTGTGGAGCAAGAAATATGGTCATTTCAGCCCAGCCTAAACCGCCAATTTATTTATGGTGTGCACATTAATGACTAAACGTGTCAACGGGTTTCATATATTACGACAATTGATTAATGGTGGTTTGATGGTAACCCTCATTTCTGAATCAACCAAACCACCCAAATTAGCGCTCAAACCATCGCGGGTGGGACTGTTGGGTTGTTGAAACTCTAAAGGTCGATCCAGTAGCTCACCTCGTGAAACTCAACTGCCACCAAAGCCTCGGCGGCCCAGCGGTCGAGGCGGGTGCCGATCTGAGATAAAGTACTTTCCTGTCTCTAAAATTGGCCAAACTGTTTCCCCCTCTGACGCGTTTGCCCTCTACTGCGTTTCAATACTACAGTGAAAAAAAAATTCATTCATCTTTTCTTCTTTGTTTTTAACTTTATAAAATTCTTCACCTCCACTTTGTGTGGATTGACGCCAGCTCATCAGCCATTCATCCTATCCTCTCTCTCGTAATCTCTCTTTATATAATCCTTGAGTACAAGTAGGTATGTGATAGCTTTTTGTATACATCTCTCTTACAAAGCCCAGTTTAAAAATACGTTTCACCTTTCAAAATGTGAAATTTTGGCCTCTTCTCCAGTGTATTAATGTATAATTTAGATTTCAAAATCTGGGATTTTAACTGGTGAGTCCGTTTCATCATCCGAGATCTGCATCTTTGGTTTGTCATTCCCCTATTTTACCATTTCAAAAATTTGGATTTTCTCGGGTTTCACCTACAAACCCGCTTCAAATCATTCATCCCACATCCCATGTAACTTGACGGTGAAGTCAATGGCTCTGACTAGTTGGCTCAGGGGCATTAGGCTTTG
This sequence comes from Tetrastigma voinierianum, assembly GCA_016808115.1. Taxonomy (NCBI): domain Eukaryota; kingdom Viridiplantae; phylum Streptophyta; class Magnoliopsida; order Vitales; family Vitaceae; genus Tetrastigma; species Tetrastigma voinierianum. The sequence continues at coordinate 308,605 of JAEQBH010004232.1, read as the reverse complement.
AAGGCCCTCAGATGTGCGGGTTCCGATTGGATGCGATCCTTGTTAATACTTTCTTTGGCTTTGTTTTACTTCTTTATATCTGCTTCCCGAGGCTCAAAGCGATCTCTTTTCACAAGATTAAAGCCATTGCCAGGTGTTTAGACTTTTTTTCAAGGGTCGCTGAAACCTCTTGTGCTGAGTCAGGAGTCTAGGCATGCCACAGAAAGTCACGTATGCCATACTTCATGTGTCTTGCGATAGCTTACTTTGGAAATGGTTTCTTATCAAAGAGGTGACGGTTTCTGGTCATTTTAAATGATGGCCATCTAAGCCTTGATGGCATCCATATCCTGACTCAGGGCAACACGATGCTCCTGAGACTCATCCCATCTTTCATTAATACCTTAAGTGACGTATGGTCTGATACCTTTCAGTTCTTGTGAGTTAAGCCCGAGGGACCTGAGTCGCCATTCTCAGGTCCTCTGCTGGGGTATTGTCGTGACATCATCGTTAACCTCTTGCAGAATATCAGGAGCTCCCAAACCGCCTTGGCAATGGTGCTTTGTTAAGCTCACACTGAAGTGCTCACCTGGGGGTGTTCTGCCAGTTGATGTCGCGTGTCGGTGGATCAGGGCCTGATCATCTCTCAAATTATTTCAAGTGATGCCTCGAGTAATGGTTTGTCTAGCCTCCGGCCTAAGTCATGGCGGCAGAAGGATCGTCTTGTCATACGGCTTCAATGCTTCAAAGTGCGGGTGACTGGATTTTCACCCTTTATATATTGAGCCTGCCAGCAAGTGAGAAGTGCATTTGAAAATTAGTAAAGTCACCCGTCGATGGTTATGTTTCCCCCACGAGCCTCGTGAAATCACCATGTTCTGTCTGTATTCGCCTCGATGACTCTATGTATTAGTATTGTCGTCATCAATGGAGGTAAATACGGTTTATTCAGCTTGACTCGCTTCCGCCCTTACACAGATCAAGCAGTGTTACGGCTGGATAAGCGAGATTTGGTGGAATTCCGCCTGGCCGGGGCTACTCTGAGAACAAGAGTTGCACATAGTGTCTGCCCATTGACGGTTCTAGATGATGTGAAGTTGAAAGGCACGATCAAGGGTTCCAGACTTCAGGATAACCAGCTTCGATTCGTCAGGGACTCATGTTGAAATTAACAGCCTCAGAAGCTAGACACCGTGAGGATCCTCGGAAGGAAGTGAATTACGCCCGAAAGTGTTGGATCGCTATCTTTTCCAGGCCAGCTTTTGGTGGGCCATTACAAGTGCAAATCAGGGTTGTTAAAAGTTGGGTAAGCTTGTAAAAGCGAGAGAGAGAGGCGAAAGGCGACCGGGAATTCATGTGGGAGGCTTCGGCAGCTTGCGAGTTTCAAAAATCAAAAATTTTGCTTCGCTCCCCATGGCGCGTCAGGGCTCTCTGCTGTGGCGAAACGCCAACTACGCGACGTGAGATCTGACTAAACGTCTTCATAGAAAAGAGCTACTAAATAGCTGTACCAAGTTTTCCCACTGCTGTATTACCTCTAGTTAAATGATAAAAAAAATTCCCTTACGATTGTGTACAAAGGTTGGAAAAGTTTATAAAACATGTATTTATATCTCAAACTATAATGAACATGTAGGCCCTTTAGTTATAGTGCTTGCACCCTTTACAAAAGCCAAAAACTCACAGCTTTGCTCAACTCAACCAAGTAAAATTCAACAAAAAAAATGAAATTCTAGACGAAATAAATACCAAGTTCAAGAAGGGGATCTCACAATACTTGGTTTCTCCAAAGCACTATATTAAATGTCGTTAGCTAGACATTTCTTTGCTCACATTACCACAGCGCCACCAGCGGAAAAACATTGAGCTGCTGGTGACCTTCTTCCTCCCATCCTCTCAGTTGTTAGCCCCAGTGATATCTTGTTTCTATACGATTCCTCCTCCAAAATATGGTTTCAATCTATAGGCATTGACTTTATTTATCTTCTCTGGATGCATTATTTCATCCCTCCATGAAATACTTTGAACCCAACACTCATAAACATTGTTTGACAATCACCACAGGAAGAGTTTAGCTGGAGGCCCCAGTTCTCAGGCTTCCTTGGCTCAAACTCTTTCCTTACAATATGTTTGTCATGCCAACCTTTCGTCTTTTCTTTATAGATTCAAGCATTCTCATAAGCCTCATTACGGAATTCTTCTAATTCACTAAGTTGTAGCATCCAGCTTCTCAGCTACTTTTACTATCAGGTTGTGACTGTTACCGGTGTATCTGTTCCAATTCACCAATCAAGTGGCATGCTTTCCCATAAACTGTTGGATGCGACATACCCAATGGGGTTTTAAATGTTGTCTGTATGCCCCAAAGTGCATCATCAATCTTCTTGAATAAGTCTTTACTTGAACTATTAATTGCTTTCTATGATCAGACTATACCTGGTTTAATACCCTCTACTTCCAGTTTCTGTGAATTGCATTATCAGTCATTATGATTCATTAAACCATATTTTTACAAGAACCTTATCTTCATCTTGTTGAAGAATGAGTACCTCACATACAATAATCAATATACGTGGAGACGAGCGGAGTGTAAATATATGGTGTGTGAAGAACTGCACTTCTACTGGCATCATTAGTGCGTGTCGGTATTGCTTGCCATTTACAGAATGATCACTCTGAGGAGGAATACTCTGAGTTACTAATGAAGGGAATGGACCAAGTCGCCCCACAGATAAATAGCTCAACCTCGGTGTGCATGGGTGGTTCATCTGTTTGGCTTCCATTCTTTGGCATTTTATCTGGGTGATCTAGCCAAAGTGACATCAGCCAGACAAGGTGAGCCGTGAGCTTCAGGTCAGAAATGCCTTTGTCGCTGTCCTCTGGCCTCCAGAAGTGCCCCCACATGATAATGTGTGGAGTGGTCAGAATCCTTGTTTATGCCCCGATCCCAATTCGCCTGCATCACTTAATCCTTGTGATGCTTGTATAAATAGGTTCTTCCCGGTAGTAGTGCTTGAGTGTTGAAGAACCTCTTAACACATTATTTAGCCTTCCAAATCAGAGATCTCTTGCTTGTCAGCCAATTCCACACCGTGTGAAACCATGAGCAGGTTTTGTCTCTTCGATTACTAAGAGCTGCTCATGCAGAATATCAGCTGGCGTATACTTCATCTCTAAACCCTTCCAATTTCTTGTGAATGTGCCTTCAGTTCCTACGTTCCCTTCTTCATCTTTTATCTCTAGGTCAAATTCTTTAATGGGTACTTACCATATTAATCTAAACCGCGTCCTTTTTATTAGTCTTCGGTACCAGTATTTGAAATTGGTAAAGTCTCACCTCTTACCTTATTGCCCGATCAGTAAGGACTAAATTTGTCAAAGGCAAAAACAATGGCTGATAGCTCTTTTCGGTGGTGGCGCCAGGTTCACCAGGCATCGCCGTCCCATTAGCATAATAGTGGATGTCCCAAAATATCCCTTTCTCTTCCTCATTGCTTTGCTCTAATCGCATAGTCACCTAGCGTCCTTACATTAGCTTTCGAAGCAGGGGTCAATCCGTCACACAACTATGGGGGCCGATGTAAATCTCACTTGTTTGCTTACACCTGCGCTCATCGAAAATCAAATGACGTTCCAGCAAACTGGACAAAGGCTTTGCAATACATTTGCAACACTAAATTTCAAAACCTCTCAAATTAACATATTACAAAAATGCCACACTTCTCACATCTATATCCACTTCGGATAATTTCGCTGATAAAATAACTTTTTCTTGAATGTTTCATGATTTTAAAAAATAAGGGGTCGAGTCTATGACTGCTTTGCAAGTGCCTGGTCATTTCCCGTAAAATCTGAATGTAAATTACACAGGTATCATTCCTCGAGAGATTGGCAGCGAATTAAGATCAACTACTGACTACTAAATTTCCATACTATTTGAACTAACAACACATAGTGAAGGTTTATCTAAACTATGAAAAAATTAAAAAGATCACCACTATTGAATGTATAAGCTAAAATTAAAATAAAAGTAATTCGTAAAGTAAATTGCAGCTATAGAAGAATGGATTGAATCAGTTTTCTGTAGAAACCTTGCTTTATCGATAATCTGATGACGATCGTTCATACCAACCACAGCATTTGCTCTGTTTATATGTATGGATCTAGTTTTGTCAGATTTTCTCATTCTTGGAATTGGTTCTCCATATTCAGGTTGGATACCCTTGCTTCTCTCGAAGACAAAGATTGAAACCATTCCTGTGTGTAAATTCCTCCTTCTAGTCTGATTAATTTTCTTTCTCAATACTTCACACCCATTTTCTTATTTGTGAAAAGTTCTTTATTTCAACCTAGGATTTGTAAGTTTCCTTAATTGGTGCTCAGCTCGAATCTGTGGGTTGTCCCTTTCATGATTAGATCTCGGCTAACAGGGGATGGAACTTACCTTTAGATTAAATTGAACTCTACAGATTATCCTATATTATTTAAATACACCTCACTTCAGTCTGGCGAATGAGGATTTATAAATGAACTCCTCGAGCTTAGTGGTTCATCAATGGTAATCGAGCATACCAGAGAAAAGAATTTTCGGCTCTCGGGAATCTCCGGAGTCTACTGTGTCCTTGTAAAGGCATCACGGAAATCAGTGAGATAAATTTCCTCAGCGGGTATTCGGTACTACTATTGGGAACATCCATTAACAGCATAAATTAATTAATAGACCCAATTAATTCTCATAATTGTGCACATTTACTTAACTAATACAAGTCAATCAGAAGCGTAGTAGATTCTTGTGTTGCGAATTAAGAAATGTAGACATAGATCCGCGTCTGACCAACATTAATTACCGTAAAACTGCAGAAAAGCTAGTTCTGAAAATTTATAAATTTACTAATTTCTAAGCGCATTATTTGAAGAAAAAATATAAAATAAAATGAATCGGCTCTCGTCTGCATGGTTCGCGATTCAATGCCGGAAAATATTAAAAATGAAATAAAATAAATAAAATCTATAGCTATACCACCGGTTCCACTCTCACTTTCCCTTTCTGATGGCGGCTAGCTTGCTACTACCGTTCTTTATCTTTGGCAAAGGAAGTGGGCGGAATCACAAAAAAAGTTCGGTCTGAATTCGAAAAGCCCGACTCGCGTCACGTGTGCGGCCTCAGTTAAATTAATCTGCGTACCGGTTCTCTTCTTCCTCAGTTAATTCAATGACTTGTTACTTCTGTTCGTATTTTCTTCTCGTACGCCGGATCGGTGTGCATTCATTTATCGTCATTGACTTGTTTATATCACTACCAGAGTTGATGTGTCGCGACCCCGGTTTCATCGTGACATCGTTGTCTTCTCTTCTTCGGCTTAGTTGCGACAGCGTGCCCCAGTTTTAAGCCACTTTACGTTTGTTGGATACCGACTTATATTTGTGACTCTCTTTTCTGACCAGGGATTGTGTTGGTGGGTCACCCCACTTTCTGGTTTAATTTTACGTGCGACCCTCAAAGTTGATGCAAGCCTCTTTCAGACCATTCTTCTTCTGAGTCGCGACCTCCAGGTCGTCCCCGCAACTTTAATTTCTTGCCGCTCCCACGGGAATTCCATGCGTTTACGTACGTTATTAAAATGGTCACAACCTCGGTTTTCCTTTAAAATACTTATTTAGCCTTCACCGTTTTCATTTCCTTTACGTGTAAACTCTTAATGTGATTTTAAGCGTCACTTTTATGTTGAACTCCGGTTCCTATTTTTATGTCGCGAGCTTCCCGAGAGCGGCGTAATAGCGACGCCTGAGCCTTTCATTAAAACTAGTTACAACAGTTTACTTGCAAAGACCTACGTCCGCGACGCCGAATTGATGTTGCAAACCTGATTATATTAGGTTGGTGTCGTAACATCAGATGAATGTCATGCCTGCGAAAATTCACTTTTTGAATCTTTATACAAATGCCGACCACATTTCCTTTATCATGCCTCTTTCTTCAAGTCAACCCACTTGGTAAGGTCTTATTTCTTCCTCAAAGCTGAATTTGGTGGATAATACGTGACTTAGCTTCGCCTTAAAGCTAAACTTCTTTGTCGACTCCGGAATTTAGTTCTTGATAAGCTTATAGTCTACATTTGTAAATTTGGTTTCTAGATTTTCTTGAGATTTGAGCACGCTATATTTTCATGAAATTAAATTTGGGTAAAATATCCACATTTAACGTAAATGCCTTTATCACATATGCTTCCAGAAAAATGGATTAAAATCATGAAGTTTTAGACTCATCAATTCCCCCCAAACATAAAATTTTGCCTTCCTGACAAGAAAAAAATTGTTTGTCCTTGTCCTCAAACAAATAAGCTTAAAAATTTTTAAGGACATTTTTCTGATTCATACCACGGTCTTTCTTATTCCACCTTTTAACTGGAAACAAGAGATACCAACATCATTTTTAATTTCAGTTTCGATTCAAGAATAAGAAATGGTATACTTCTATCACAAATTTCTTGATGAACTAATGTATTTAAACAGTTTATTCAACAAGTCTTTTTTCTCTCGTGTGTAAAAGTGTGTCTTCAATCATTTTCATTTTAATGCGAATTTAGTTAATCTTTCTCGGGAGTTTTCTTGAATCGTTGGTCAAAGTCCCATAGGCTTGTTTTTTCATATTGATCTCCACTAATGTAGGTGTTCAACCTTCAAGATCAATGAGGTCTTTTAAAGTTTGTAATGTTGGGCTTAGGTAATCGGGGTAAATAATGGGAAAATTTTGCTGCAAATCACCCATGGGCTTTTTCACATTTTCACGTACTTGTTGCCTCTAACTTTCACCCTTTTTCTTGTACTTGTTGATTCTCAATCTTGGCCTGATTCATCTTTTGAATTCTTTTATGGAATTTCACCTATATGCACTTTATTCATGCCAGTTCCTTTTTCGAACTTTTGCTTTTGTTTTTCTAAGGTTGGGAATAGTGCAAATGTTTTGATCTCTTAGGCTTCTATCACTCTTAGAGAACGTTGGGCTAGTAACCCATACCGCTTGGTATTAGGTTAGGTGTTAAAACACCCCTACGAGCTTAATTGTTCAAGGGAAATAGGCCACAAGACAAACTTATTCCCTTTTTCATTAATTTATGCATCTTTACTTCTTCTCCTCATTCCTCGTAACATCTAGAAATATTTTCCCCCTAGACTTTTTCTGAACTGGAAACTGGATAATTTGGGCTCTTTGTTGCAGGGTTATTGCAAGGAAGGGAATTTAGGTTTTCAATTGTTGTTTATTGAAGAAATAAGGCTTAATTGGCTCAAATTAAGGAACTAGAGAATATGCTTTAGCATATATTGAGGGTAGGCTTAGAAAAGCTCAAACTGCCAAGGATGGCCTCCATCACTTCTTGTTGGCTATTTTTACCTAAGATTTCGCCTCAATCAATAATCTAACAAGTTCTAGGACTCTGGACTCTTAATCCTGAATTTCCCAAAAGATGTTCCTAATTCCTCTCAAAGTTTCATAAGTTTTGTTGACCCAAGTGTATTATTTCTTCAAGACTTGTACTTATTTACTGTCTACTTACATTATTTCAACCAAGTATTTTGTTCCATCAGCAATAACCATTTTTTCAATTTTTGCAAACTAAATTGAATTTAAACATGCAAGCTGCAATTCCTAATTTCCAGTTTACCAATCTACGCTCTTATTTTTCCTGCAAATTTGTTCTTGGGAAAGAACAGAATTGTTTATTTGATCCTGCACGTAATAAGGCACTTATTCTTTTCATGCTAAATGTAAATGACACAAAACAGTACCATCAAGTCATGTCTATCCATCAATAAATATCTAATTATTCCTAATCAACTTTTTCATTCAACAATGGAGAAGCAATCCAACAAGTGAGGAGAGTAACTATAAAATGAAAATTCAATAAAACATCGGACAGGTTTGGATGAACAAATTGTTTTTCTATTAAAATTTTTGGGAATATGGGGATTTTGATAATATGCTAAGAAAAACTTTCGCTCTCTTTCTTCTTTGTAGGCCTTTAGCATTATGTCGAGGCTCTACATCAAACCGCCATACTTGGCCCAAACTCGGGAAATCTCATTTCTCGGATGTTTGTCTCTCAACTCGCATGAGGAATTTCTTCGCTTTTGCAAAGAGGTATATTTCATTGTTTATTGCACCGCATGAATAAGCGTGTCCCGCCTCTTCCACCCGATTAATCGTTCCTTCCACCCCAGATACATTCTAGCAAATCTTGACAAGTTCTCGATGATCAAGTCCATACTTAAACTGTGTTTTTCTTCTATACTCATCATTGTCTTCCAACCGCTGATCTCTCTTTCTTCATTAATCTCGAACTCTCACAGCTCGTATAAATGCTTGAACCCATCAATCTTCTCCTAGCATGTTATTCTCCATTGCTTCTTTCTCGCTTCAAGATGTTCAAGAAATCGCATCCCTTTTGAATTGATTATAAAAGGCTTGCATGCTTGTCTTTATTCCTTCCATCATCTTTTCTTTCTTTTCTTTCATTCCTCCTGTGTTCTTCTCTCCGATTCTCCAGCTTCCCATATATGCTCCTTTCTTCCGTCGCACTTTCCATAAATTCTTTCTTTTATCTGCTTCTTCCAATTTAGCTTTCCTCCCATCTCCCTTTTCATTGCTCCGAGCATTTCCATGATTTTATTTCCTTCCCCGCCCTAGATCCTTCTACTCGGTGCGTACATTTGCTCGTGCATCTTTTGGAAATGAAGGATAGTCAGCTTACCTCGAGAGGTTCTTCTTCTTCGCCTCCTATGACGCCTGTCCGAACTTCCTCATTTCTCTTTATCATTTTCAAAGATTTGTCTCCCGCTCCGTTTCATCTACTACCATCACCTCCTTTCGCCTCTTCCTTCAGTCCCTTCACACCTCAAGGTTGGGAGGGAACCCCGAGGACACTTCTTCTTCTCCTCCTAATTTCCCTTCACCCCCGCCGTAGACAAAGTCTGGTAATAAAGAGGTAGGTGAGGATCATCCTCTTTATTACTATGGTATCCTCCGATGGATTCTTCCAATTAGAATGCCTATATTTATTTTCAGATCCTTTCAAAAGGCATAAGGTATGATGGCTTCCTCGCCTCCGATCGAGCAAAGGTGTTTAGGTAGGCACTATTACGTAACATATGAAGTAAAACTAACTTTGGCTTCTTCAAATAAGAGTCTCTTTGATGGCATGATAAAATTCTTCTTCACAATTCTCCCATTTTCCTTTTCCTCCAGTCAACCAATTCACTATCTTTTCATAATTTGGGTTTTCCAACAACTTCTTATATTTCGACCCATGTTTAAAATCTCTCAATTTAAACACTTCATTTATTATTCTATCACCGAAGGGCACCTAAACACCTCTCACATAAAGAGAGTCATCCTTCATTCCCACCATATTTGCATAGAATTCCCTGGAAAGAGCCGAGAATCCTGGTGCTTTGTGCTCGCAAAAGAATCCCCAACCTCTTTTCTCTATTACTTCCAAAAATGGGGAAATTAGTTTGCCAAAACCTCTTTCACAAAATTCTCATTAAACATCACTAGTTCCACAATTCTTAGCTTCGCTTGAAATGAAGTCTTGTTCTTCTTCTGTCATTTTCACGTTGCTCATCCTCCTGCTGGTCTCCTTTTCAACATTTATTCTTCTTCGTGTCGAAGCTCGGTCCTGCATTCTCTATTGCCTCGACACTTTCACGCATGATTTCACGATCAATCTATTAAGATTTGCGACGCCTTCTTGATTTGCCGCCATTGTTAAGAATCATGAGGTATTTCTTAGCTCTTCCGGTTCTAGGTTTCAAGATTTCCGTAAAGATGGATGTGGCGGAAGGTTGGGATGAATTGCGCTTAATGACTCATGGGAAATGTATTAATCGTCTAATGTCATGATTGCGATATGGGAGTCGCGACATTAAATATTGAGCCTCTTAATTAATGATTTTCAATGAATCCTACTTTCAATGCTGGGACGCCCAAAATGAGAGGTTTAAAATCCCACTTTTATTGAATTTTGGATTATTCTGGTCGCAACTTCAAGATTTTTGTTGCAACCTGAAATGTGGTTACGACAGGGAATTTATATGTCACAACTTTCTCTTTTCTTTCCTTTCTTTATTTTAGTCGTGACCTCAGTTTCACTGTTTCGACTTCCTTTTCTATTTTATTGTTTTCACATCCAACATTCTTAGTTGCAACTTTGATTAGTGTCAAGGACTTAAAAATTTTGCAGTCTTCCTAAACAATCAAATCTGCATAAATTTCAATTCTATTCAAATCCAATCAAGATCAAGCATAACTCAATTCATCTTCATCATGCAAATATTCAAAAAAATCATCCACTATGCATCACATTCAAAATTTAAGCACCTTAACAAATTAAATTCCCCCAAACTTTCAATCATGCCATATAAAAGACAAAATTTAAAATCAAGAAGAGTATACTGCTCCTTTGTCTCGATACGATTGTGCTTTGATTGTAGATGCTCCCCCTTTTGCACATCTTTCATTGTTCTTCAAAACTAACAAAAATATTTACCTACTTTTCAATCAAATATGAATCAAATTACACAAAGCTATTAGAAATTTAAACATCAAAAATAAAAAAAAAATTTAACAAGAAAAACTTAAAACAAACTGATGTGGATTGCCTTCCACAAAGCTGCTCAATTTTTAGTCTTTAGCTAGACTTGTTGCTGCCATTGTTATGTTTCTTCAATTTTTCTCATTTAAAACTGAGGGTTATTCTTCCAATTGCTTTCTCCCAAGGTAGTGCTTTAATCTCTGACCATTAACCCTGAATTCCTCATGATTACTGGTTCTAAGTGTCACTGCCCCGAATTGTGTGCCTAAGGCTACTGTATATGGTCCACTCCATTTGGATTTAAGCTTTCCTGGAAAGAGTCTTAGTCTGGAGTTGAATACCAGATCTCGATCTCCCGCTCAATTCCTCCTCAAAATTCTGATCATGTCATTTTGTTTTATCTTTGTAGATCTCCCGTACTATCATATGCTTCATTTCTCAACTCTTCCAATTCATTTAACTCGAGTAGCTCTTCTTTAGCAGCCTTGAAATCAAAATTTAGCTTCGATGGCCCATAGCTTTATATCTTAGCTCAAGAGGTATGACAAGGTTTTCCAAAGACAAGCCTGTATGGGGACATTCCAATGGGAGTTTTAAAAGCAGTTCTGTATGCCCAGAGTGCATCATCAAGCTTCAAAGACCAATCTCTTATGCTGGAACTTATAGTCTTTTCAAGAATTTTCTTTATCTCCCTACGAAATTTCTTAGTCATTTCCATTTTTCGAGGGTGATAGTTGCCTATAATGTGTTTGATACCATATTTGCCCATGAGTTTGTCAAACACCTTATTTGCAAAATGGCTCCCTCCATCATTAATTATAGTTCTGGGTGTCCCAAATCTGCTGAAAATATTTCTTTGTAAAAATCCCACAACTGTATTGACATCATTCTTGGGACAAGTCATCACTTCACCCATTTTGATACATAATCCACAAATAGAAGTATGTATATTTCCAAATGAAGTCGGAAAAGGCCATGAAATCCATTCCCATACATCAAACAATTGCACCCATCAGATATACCTTGCGGCATTTCCATGCCTTTGGCCGATATTTCCCATTCTTCGCATCGATCACATAATCCCACCCATTCAAAACAAATTAAAAATAGTAGCCAAGAAAATCTGACTGAGAATTTTATATCGTTTTATCTCCCGCAAAATGTCTCATATGGTGATGCATGACATTCTAGTAAAATCTTGCTTTGCTCACCTTCCGTACACATCTCCTTATAATCGGATCAGCCCTTTAAACAATAATGGGTCATCCCAGACGTAGACTGCCACCCTTTTCTACCGTAGCCAATTCGTGCATAATTCCACAAGCTAAAAAGTTCACACGCATACCAAGGTGTTTATGACAGCTAGAATAACCGCTCATCCGAAAATTCTCGCTATTTCTCTTTCTTCTTCAGACGCAGGTTTTCCACTCTTGACAAGCGACGTTTATCACATCATTGCCAACCTCTCTTGTCTTTTATTTCTAAATCAAATTCCTGCAATAACAATACCCACCTGATCAGTCTTGGCTTTGCTTCTTTCTTTGCCATTAGATACTTGATTGATGCATGATCAGTGTGTATAATAACATGGGACCCCAAAATGTATGGCCTAAATTTTTCACATGCAAATACTATCGCCAGCATCTCCTTTTCAGTTGTAGAATAGTTTTCTTGAGCTTCGTTGAAGGTTTTGCTGGCATAGTATATGGCCTTGAATACTTTTTCATCTCTCTATCCCAATACAGCTCCCATTGCAAAATCGTTGGCATCACACATGATTTCAAATTCTTTGTTCCAATCTGGTTTTGCCATGATGGGAGCTTCAACTAGTCTGAATTTGATTTCTTCAAAAGAATTCTGGCAAGATTCATCTAAACAGAACTTAGTATCCTTTTCTAGCAATCTGCATAGTGGTCTAGCAATTTTTGAGAAATCTCCGACAATCTTCAGAAAATCCAAAGATGTCCTAAGAAACTTCTAATTCCCTTACTGCAGGGTGGCATCAAATTTCTTATAATTGAAACTATTGTCTACCTGCTCCCGCCGCAAAATCATGTGCCCCAAGACAATTCTTCAGAACCATAAATGGCATTTTTCCTAATTCATATCTAGATTTTATCCTTTCACCTTGAAGTAATCGTTCCCAAGTTATGCATTGTTCAAAAACTCGGATCCATACATCGTAAAATCATCCATGAAGATCTCCATAACTTCTTCTCGCTAAATCGTAAAATATGACATCATGCATCTGAAGGTACTGTGAGCATTACATAAACCAAATGACATTCTCCTAAAAGCAAAAGTACCAAATGGGCATGTAAAAGTGGTTTTCCTAATCTCAAGTGCAAGCCGGAAATTTGTTATATCTTTGCATCCATCAAGAAAAAACAAAGTGAGGGTGTCTCGCCAATCTATCCAAAGATCTCGATCAATGAAAGTGTGAGAAAATGATCCTTTCTTGTTGTTGTATTCGCTTCAGTCAATACACACCTCCATCCCGTCACGCTCTGTAGGAATCAATCTATTCTTCATTTCGATCACGTTGAATCCACCTTCGGGAACCACATGCACTCGGCTCACCCAAGAACTATCCACTACATAGCATATATAAACCCGCATTTAACCATTTCAGAACTTCTTTCCTGACAACTTCTTTCATCACTCGGGTTCAAATTTCCTTCGATGCTCAAGAAGTTTTGCATTCTCATTCGAAGCAATATTTTGTGCATGCAAATGGAGGGACTGATACCCTTCAGATCCTCAATTGACCAAGCAATAACTTCCTTGTATTTTCTCAAAATTTTCAGCAACTTCTGTTCTTCAGCTTCAGTCAATGCAACTGATATGATGACTGGTTTTCTCTTTTCTGGTTCTAAGAACTCATATTTCAAATGACTGGACAATTCTTTCAATGTTAACCCTTCTACACTAGTTTCCTGCTTGTGAGTTTTCTGTTTCTGGCTGCATACTTCATCTTGACTGTTTTCATTTATGCTTGAGACTATTTCTTTGTTAAACAAATTTGAAGGGGGTAATTCACAATCAAGACTCTCAAGATACTGAAAATTCATCTCAATTTCATTGATAGGATGTTGAAGAATACAAATGTAATTCAACTCACATCGAAGACTATCGCTTTTCTATACCATACAACTTTCTGCATCTACATCGGATGTTCCAAACCCCCTATTAAGATTAAAGTACACTCGCTCTTACTTCCCACCCTGTCGCTCACCTTTCGTACATCTATCAGCAGCCTAGCCATAAGAAAGGTCTTCCAGCGAAGAAAGGAATTCCGGTATCTTCCTCCATCTTCATGATAACAAAATCTACCTAGCATGAACTTCCTAACCTTGACAAGCACACCAAGAATACCTTCCACAGCCATCGATCCTCATTTCGTACCATTTGCAAAGTGTAATTACAATCGTAAGTTTCCTGAAACTAAGTCTTTGCACAACTGATAGAGGCATCAAATTTATACTGGCACCGATTTTAACACATAAAGCCTTCTTGAATTCATATTTCCTTATGGAGCAGGGAATGGTGAAACTGCCAGGGTCCTTCATTTTGTCGATCTGGCCGATAATCGCACCGCAAGTAGCGCCAAGTTCACTATTCCCTCCCCGCCCATCTTCCTTTTCGCTTCAAGATCTCTTTCCAAAAATTTTGCATAAAAGCGCTTTTGGTAGATTACTCTCGTGAACGTGGATATTGATTTCTATTTTCTGAAATGTCCAAGAATCTAGAAAACTCGCTCTTCACTTTTTGCCTCAAGCCTCCGGGAAATGGCACGTAGGTGCATGTTTCGGTACTCCTTCCTTCGTTTCTACTCATTACTTTTCAGTTGTTCACCAGAGGCTCTTCTCCTTCCTTTCCGCCTCATATGCCTGTACTCTTCTTTCCTTTCTTTCTTTCCTTCGTTGTTGTCACTCTTTCCCACTTCTTAACCGAATTGCCATGCCTTTTGGATTCTTTTGAGTCAATAGGAATGCACCCTTGCTCGATTTGGCATATTCAGTAATGTTTAATTCACTCAGGTCTCCCAAGCCTTTCAACGAGGTACTCAGATTCTTCCTCAAACACTCGAGGCCGCACGGAAAGCTTCCAAGTTAGGGATAGTTTTGTTCATGGAAGTGTATAAGTCTCTTTGTTGTCCCCTAAGAAGAACTCGGCAAAGATTTGTTCTTCAAATGGCTGAGTCCCCTTGACCCCGATATTCATTTCGCTCACCCCCTCGATGCCGGCCGGAACCCTTTGGTGGCCGCCGATATCCCTCGTTGAGATCTCCGTCCATGCCTGGGGCCTCCGTAATGCCCCTCTCCACCATATGAGAAATTCATGGTCTCGCTGTCGGACTATGGGCCGTAAGGTGTTAGGATTTGGGCTTGAAATGGTAATTTCTGTTCATTCATGCACTTAACTCCTTAGCACCATGCTAATCTTCCTCCTGGTACACGCTCTTCTCATTTGATTTGTTCTTCCATCGCTCTATTTCATGAGCAAAGGTGCAACTTTCTTCTGCTTGCTTTATCCATCCATGCATGATGGCGTCTTAACTTACCTCCCATGGATGTCATTTTGTCACCCATGACCCCTTTCCTCTCGCTTATTACACCTTGAAAACTCGGGATTGAAGTTTATATCGTATTTGGCTGTGTCTTCTATCAAATCTCTAGCCTCATCAGCACTTTTTCTTTTGAATGCTCCACAACAAGAAGCATCAATAATGCCTTTAGATGTATCATTTAAAGCATGATACACTATATCCATCTGGGTTTTTAAATCAATTCCATGCATGTACACCTCTTCAAAGAACCTCGAATATTCCAAGTTATATATAGGCCCTCATCTTCCCTGTTGAACACTATTATCTCTCTTCTTCTCCTCCGAGGTGAGAGATGGGAAAGAATCCGCCCAAGTATGTTCTACCAAATTCTCTTCCCAAGTATCAACTCGAACCTATGGTAATGATTCATACCAAGTGGTCGCTATATCTCAGAATGAATGGGAAGAGATGCAAATTTTATCACTTTTGGCCTCACACCATTCGGGGCCTTCACCGTATTTGCCATCCCGAGAAATCTACCTGTGTGCTCATTTGGTCTCTGTGGGTGACTAAAGGAACTGGATGGCCGTTGCACCATTATTATCAAGGCCGGCTTTAGCTCAAGCCATTGCATCCACAATAAGCCGTCCGATCGTTGCATCATTCTTCTCACACAGCCCCAAGAAATCCTCCATTGTGTCAAGTAATAGAGGCCTTCTCGCTTGTCCTCCTGCTCCTCCGTCAGTCATGCCCCCATCCGCCATAGCCGCGCTTCGCTTTTCGCCTTCTTAAGCTTCGAGTGCTCTTTCCAATTCAATCGCTGAATCGCCAAAACTCGCTTTCCTATGCATTAAAGGATTTCCTAAATAAAAACACACCAGACAATAGGATTAGCCTGGAACTAAAAACATTTTCAACATGGCTTGTTAAAGATCGCGGGTTGCAGGTAGCCACCGCTTGAAAAACTATTTTAAGTTCTTCTTTATAAAATGTCCAAATTAGTACATCTTCACGTAATATCGGGACTATTTAATTCTTCAACCGCAGAATTCGCGCCATAAAAACTTGTTTGCCTTTTCTATATAGACTAGAAACCCTCAAATTAACATAATTACAAGAGCCTTACACTTCGCATCTATGTCACTTTCTGGATAAATTTCCTTGATAAAATAACTTTTTCTTAATGTTCATGATTTAAAAAAATGGGTGGTCAAGTCTACATAATCGCAGTGCACAGTCAGCGCAATAAAATCGAACAAGTCCACGTATCATTCCCGGCCGTAGATTGGCAACGAATTGTTAACAACTACTCCCAACTACTAAATTTCCATACTATTTAGACTAAGAACACATAGTGAAAGGTTTATCTAAACTACGTAAAAAAATTGAAGATCATAAACCATCGACTAATATCAAACTAAGATAAAATAAAAGTAAATGAATAAAATAAATTGCAACTATAAGAATGGATTGAACTGGGCCTCGTGAGAAACAAAAACCGGCAAAGTGAAATACAATGAAACAGCCTTCAATTTTAACTTAAACACATCGCTTCCGTTTAATGTATGGACTGGGTTTTGTCTAAGATTTTCTCATTGTCTAATTAGGATTTTCCATATTCACCGGTTAGATACCCTTGCTTCTCTCAAGACAGATCAAAACCGCCTACCAGATTCCAAATTCTTCTTATAAGATCCGGGTATTTTTCTTTCTAAATACTTCACACTCCATTTCCCGTTGACAAAGAAACCTTTACTTCTTCTCGCATTTTCAGAAGCTGCAATACTTAATCGTGGCTCAACCTCCATATCCGTGGGTTTGTCCCTTCCTTAATTAGACTCACTTAACACGGGATAGGAACTTACCATTAGATTAAGGTGAACTCTCTGATTATTTATATTGTTAAATACACCCCTCCAACTTCAATTCTGAGCGAATGGGGGATTTATCAAAATGAACTCTCAGAGCTTAGCAGTTCATCAATGGTAGTCGAGCATACCCAGAAAAGAATTTTCTCAAATTCTCAGAATTTCCGCCTTCAGGTTTACCAGCGGCACCCTGAAATCAGAGCGAGATAAATTCTCAACTGCATTCTGCACTTACTATCGGGAACTTATCCATTGAAAACGACACCAATTAAGTAAACTAACCCAAATTAATTCTCCATAATTGTGCAATTTAAAGATCAGAATTAAATGTAGATCAAATCCAGTAAGAGCGTGTTCGACATCAGACAGTAAATTAAGAAATGGAGCACCGATCACGTACAACCACTAATTGCAAATAAACTAAGAAGAAAATGAATCTGCAAATTTGTCTAGATTTCATAAATTTTCAAGCAGTAATTTTAAGAAAAATAACATAAATAAAATGAATCCAGCTCTACTCGTCACTGCACAGTTCGCAGATTCAATACCATAAAAGAAATAAACTAAAAATAAAAATAAAGAAAATAAAATAAAATAAATCTACTCTAAACTATACACTGAGTTCCTCTCCTTTCCCCTTTTCTCGTAGAAGACGAAAAAAACTACTTTACTCTTCTAACATGGTCTATTTATAATCAGAAAGGAAGTGGCCTAATCCCCAAAAAAGTTCCGTGTGGAATTCTAAAGAAAAGCCTGAATTATCAAAGTCCCATGTCGCGACCGTTGTCGTCAGCGACATGGATTTCTTCTTACCCAAATAAATAATGACTCGTTGTTTCTCGCTATGACCATTTTCTTATGATCGCTTGGATCAATTGTCGCGACTCGCTTGTAGTCGCGACTTCATTTGCTCAATACTTTCCAGAAATGATGTCGCGTAATTACGCTTCATGTCGCGACATCGTTGTCTTTCTTCTTCTCGCTTCGAGTTATGATGTTAGCTTAGTTTGCAAACCACCTTCGCTTGTGGGATGACTTCGTTGTGACTTTCTTTCTTGGTCGCTATTGTGTTGGTGGCCTTCTTCACCGGTTTCACTTTCGTCAGACCTCTACGACCATTTCTTTCACTGTCGCGACCTCAAGTTGATGCCGCGACTTCAATTTCTTCTGGTTAGCTCTTCTTCAGGTAGCGACATAAATGAGTGGTCGCGACATCGTTTGCTGCCTTTGATCATTAAATGGTCACAACTCGCTCTTGTTACACCTTGTTCGCTTTCCGTGTCACACCTCCTTCTGCTCTAAAACTCTAATGTGGCTGCAACGTCACTTTTCTCGTTTGAGACCTGGGCTCTTTTATGTCGACCACAGCATGCGACCTCATATGGAGCCCATTAAAAACTAAACAGAATCTCGCTACTCTGCAAAGACCTCTGCGCTTTTATTATCGTGATCCACGTCGCGGCATCGGAATGATGTCGCGACTCGGGCCTGTATTCAACAGGTCACAACATCGGCGGTGTCGCGGTTACGAAGATCTTTCTTTGATATTTCCTTTAGTCTCGAATTACTTTGTCGCAACTCCTTTAGTCAAGTCACGACTAATTTGTTAAGGTCTTCTATTTCTTTCTTCCTCAAAGCTGAATTCAGCATGTCGTGATCTCTTAGGAAATAACTGATAATTGCTTTCCTCAGAGCGATCTCGATTTTCAACTATACTTCAATTCACAGAGGGTCAGGTTTCTTTCCGATTTTGCCGAGATTTGAGCTCGCCGTATTTTCTCGTGAACAATTTGGAGTAAAATATCCACATTTCGCATACAAACTTCAACATTTATCTTGTAATATGTCTAAAATGGATTAAAAATCTATCGAGTTTTGACTCATCATAATCCGAGAAAAATCTTTATAAACCGCCTATAAAACCCCTCACAAGTGTCCTAGAAAGCTTCTATGCCCTTAATTACGTAATACGGTGGAGGTGAAGCCTATTGCCTCAATATTTGCTTGTCTACTCCTATTCCTCTTACAAAATCCGTGCCTACTATGCCTTCACTCATAAAGTGGCACTTCTCCCCAATTCAACACAAGATCGTTTCTTACATCTAACCAAAGACCGACTTTAGGTTTTTTAGGACAATCACAAAGGAGTTCTCACACATCAGAAGTCATCCATGAACACCTCAATTGTCTTTTCTTCAACCATATCTCGAGAATATGGCCATCATACAAATACTGAATGTGCCTGTGTATTACACAGCCTCAAAGGGCATCCGCCTCGACGCGAATGTACCATAAGGGCAAGTGGAATGTTTCTCCCGATCCTTTTTAGTGGTTATAACGATCCGATTGTAACCGGAATACCCATCCAAGAAACAGTAGTATTCATGCCCTGCCAGCCTATCTAACATCTGATCCAGAAATGGCAGTGGAAAATGGTCTTTTTGGGTAGCCTTATTCAATTTTCGGTAGTCGATGCAAATTCTCCAACCCGTGAGTATTCTAGAAGAATGCAATGTATTATTCTCTGTCTTTATCACGGTTATTCCTCCTTTGTGCAACAACCTATACCGGACCGTACCATGCACCGGGCCGTAAAATAGGATAAATAACCCCAAGATCCGTACCACTTAAGTACTTCCTGCACTACTCTTTCATGGTTGATTCGGGCCCTTTATGCTTCCACATAAGGCTTATGACCATCTTCTAGCATAATTTGATGCATACACATAGAGGGGCGAATCCCCTTTAAATCAGCCAGAGACCAGCCAAGCGCATCCTTGTGATCTCTAAGTACTCTCAATAGTTTATCTTCTTTTGCTACTGTAAGGATGTCAAACAATCTGTGTAGAGGCGCCTCAAGATAAGCATACTCAAATGGTCGGTAGTGGCTTTTGCCTCTATCTGTGGTTGTTCGGGCTGAATGCACCGACGCTTTAGTATTTTTTTGCCTAGGGCTCAGAGTATTTCTCATTAGGCTAGAAGGAGTCCATCCATTTCACATACTCTTCCGCCTCTTCTCCCGCCTTCCGATTCACTGCACTGTAAAGAATCCTAAAGGGTCAAATGAGACCACTTGCCTGCACACTATACCCCATGGCCTCTACTACGGCATGTGTATCACTCTCCTCCGTGTCTCACAAATTTCAAACACATTGAACTTGACCTCATCATCCTGCACTCTCAATTTCAACTCTCCCCTCTGCACATCAATCATTGCCATACCAGTGGTGAGAAATGGTCTACCTAATATTATGGGTATTTTTTTATCTTCTTCCATAACCAAAACGATGAAATCCGCTGGGAATATGAATTTATCTACCTTTACCAAGACGTCTTCTATCACCCCCCCCCCCCCTTCGATGCTTTAGTGACCTATCTGCTAACTGTAGTGTGACTGTAGTTGGGCGAGCTTCACCTAATCCCAAGTAACCAATATGAATAAAGGCATGAGGTTATTATCTCCCAGTCACACAAGGCCTCCGCCAAAGATGGAGTTCCCGATATATATGAAATAGTAAAATTGCCTGGGTCTTTCAGCTTTTGTGGCAATTTCCTCTGAAGAATGGCACTACATTCCTCGGTGAGATTCACTGCCTCGAAGTCCGACATTCTTCTTTTCTTTGACAGTATATCCTTCATGAATTTAACATAACTGGGCATTTTTTCTAACGCATCAGCAAATAGAATGTTGATGTGCAATTTCTTGAACACTTCCATAAACTTTGTGAATTGCTTATCCATTTTATTCTTTTTCAAGCGTTGAGGGTACGGAATTGGAGCGATGGTTTCAGTCGTGGCTGGTTGATCTTTAGCCTCAGTTTCTTCTTCCACAGACTTTTTCTCTTAGGGCTGCTCCCTTTCTATCTTGTCATTCTGACTGGCCTAGATTACTTCCTCAGTTTCTATCTCTCCTATCATTGGTGGCTGCCTAGGTATTGCTAATTCTCTACCACTTCTCAATAAGACGGCTTTTACATGTTCATTACCTTCTCATCTCGAGTTCACCTCGTAGTTACTAGGTAATGATCTGTGCTGCCTCTCAGTCAACAATGTGGCCATTTGGCCTATTTACACCTCCAGGTTTCTGAGTTGGGCTCCTTGATTCTGTAGCTGGGTGGATTGGTTTTGCAGCTACTGAGCCTGGTTTTGGAATGTGGCCTTTGTCTCATTCATCAATGTGATGTGGGAAGTCATCATATGAGCTAAGGCTTCTTCCAAATCTACTTTCTTCTCTGGTGGTGATTTGCTTGCTTGAAGTGATGGCATATTATTTTGGTTGTTCCTCCAACCATAGTTCCATTGGTTCGATTATTCGGTTACCTCTCCAACCCCGGCCTTGATTCGACTCGATTCTAATTCGCATCTGCTCCGTAGGTATTACCTCCACATCGCCGATGTTGTCGGGTTTGACTTATTCTACATATTGTGTTTCGGGCTTCATTGTCGCTTCAATTCTCAACTAATACTATAATACTATGTTGTCCTCCTGTAAGACTGCAGATCTCCCTGCACAAAGTTATTCCGAATAAAGATTCACCTTTACCTTGCTGCTTTTAGTCTGCTTAGTTAATCGTGGTGAGCTATTGGTTTACTGTGTTACCGAACTTCTATGTCTACTCCCGCCAAGGACTTCCTAGGTGCTGATCTATCTCGAGGCCACTGATTAGTATTAGTGGTTGTATCTTTCAATATCTCATAGGCTTAATCTGTAGTCTTCTTAATTAGGGCACCTCCTGCTGAGGCATCAATGATTGTCCTAGCTGAATCGCTTAAACCGTTGTAGAACTTGTGCACCTGCATCCACCTAATTAACCTATGATGTGGGCATCTCCTCAGTAGCTCATGAACTCTCTCCCAAGCCTCAGCTAAGTTCTCCCCCTCGAATTGTCTGAATGTGTTGATCTCTTGCACCAGTTGTACGATCTTTGCACCAAGTCATTCCATGAGGTAATGGAATCCGGTGGTTGGCTAGTCAACCAATGCTTAGCTCGGTCACTAAGTGACAATGGAAATAGACGCAATCGAGAGCTTCTTTGTTACTCCATTATACTCTGGACTATGTCAGACTTCCAATAAAACTTTGTCGATGTGCATTCAGATTCTCACTAGGCAACCCATGAAACTGTATATTGTGGAGCATTTGCAGAGTTAATCCTTTCAGCTCAAAGTTGTTCGCTTGAATGGGTGGTCATCGTATAGCTGATTGAACAACTGTAAGTGGCAAGGCGAACTCCTCAAGTAGCATATGAGGATAATCATGCTATACAAACGATCTAGTAGCCTGATTTCTATGATTCTGTCCATTCTGGTCCACCTATGGTTCATTCCCATCATGGAACTGCCCTTCATCTTCCTGATTCTACATGATTTCAGATTAGGTTGCGTGTGCTTTTCTACGTAATCGATGTAATGTCCTTTCTGGTTTAGGATCGAATGGAAGTAATTCCCTGCAATCTTTTCTTCACATGCACACTATTTTCTTTCCTGAAATCACAAGTATGAAGTCGAGACCAAGTCGCAACACAGATGGAAGAAGGAAAAATAACTAACACAAATAAAAATAAAACTATTAATAAGTGACGGGCTCTTAATGAGTGTGTGAAAAGTTACGTTAGTGCCGCAGCCCATACGCCGCAAGTATACGAAGTCGAAGTCTACGTAGTATAGTGGCTCGTCATGTCGCTCCTACCGAAAAGAAGCGCATCGACATCGCTTGAAGGTCCTAGATAATATTTGGGTTACATCTTATAGTGAATTAGGATTAATTTAACTAATCTAAGGAAAACCTAATATCAAAATATTGATTTAAAGTAATGATGAGAAAACTAGGGTTTTTCCGTCACCTGCCACATCTGATGGATTTTTTAACCTAGATGGTGTATTTATTTAATATTTCATATGATTTATGTTAGCGGGATGATCATGCCTACAAGATATTCTCTCTCAAGATATATCTGCCTATCTCACCAAGTTATAATGCATCTCGCCTCACCCTCGAACTCCGAGATGCATAAATGTGCAGACCCTAATGCTACACTTGGAACCCAGGATATCTCTATTCCTCGATTGACCAAATGTTGTTTTACCCATATCCCTATGAGCCATCTTCTCTCAATCTCAGACTCCTAGTAATAGCATGCCAGAATTGGCCAAATAATAACATGTGATTAAATCTTGGCAGCAATCATACCAATTCATATCAATATTAAATAAACCACAATTAATACATTAATCCATAATGGTGCGGCTAAGGTTGACAAAACCCTGGTAAGAAAAGTTAGTTCATAGTGATATTCAGTACAGACTAAAAGGTTATTAACATAAACTGAATCAGGGAAAGAACTACAGAAGAAACCGTCTTCGCAATCTCTCGGAATTAGTCTCCGTCGATCTTCCTCTCTTCGTATGTCCTTCTCTCGTCGTCTACCTTCCATTCCCCCCTCCCTTCCTCGAAAATGCCTCCCTTTTATATCTCGGGACGCAAGCCCATCATTGGCCTAGAATTCCAGGCCACTTCGTGCTCCTGATTCTAAAAGAAAACCTTGCTATGCCGTGGCGAAGAGGTCTTAAGCTGCGGAGTACCCGAGGCTACTAGACTCCTTCCTCGCTGGTTCACTGCTACTTAGAACCTCCACTCTGCTGCAAAGGACTACGCCGTAGCGTGGAGTGCTTCACCACGATGTACCCAAGGCTCTGCTTTCCTTCTCATTTTATTCTCTGCTTCGGGTCTTTCCTTCACTTTATTTAGCTTCCTTTTTGCTTCTTATATCGACGTGCCCTACAAAACATTATAATATGGAGGATTAGCGCAATATTAGTTAATATGAATGTGAATCACGCAATTGAGTTATAAAAACACATAGAAATCTTACTGAAACACATGCATAATTCACACCGATCAGAAGCCTACTTGGCTTATGTGATTGAAACGGAAAAGGAAAGGCCTAGTGTATCCAATATCCCTACCTTTAGTAACTTTCCGGACGTGTTTCCGGAAGAGTTGCCAGGATTGCCTCCATAGAGGAAGATTGAGTTTGCTATCAACGTTGTACCAAGTGTCACATCGACATCCATTACACCGTACCGAATGGCTCCATTGGAGTTAAAAGAATCGAAATTGTAGTTGCAAGAACATTAGAAAAGGGATTTATTCGTCCGAAAGTAGTCACCACAGGAGCTCCTTGCTTTTGTTAAAGAAAATGGTACACTTCGACTATGTATTGATTATAGATAATCAATGTTGACAAAAGAAAGAATAAGCCACCCGCTACTCCGTAGATTGATGATTTTGTCGAATTAACCGGGAAGGTGCAAGTATCTTTTCAAGATAGATCCGCGACCGTATCATCAGCTTCGAGAATTAAAGATGTGGATGCACAAACGCGCTGAGAATGCCAGGTGACACATGAGTTCCTTTGTAATGCCGCTTGGTTTGACAAATGCCCAAGGGCTTAAGTGGACCTAATGAATTGTAAGCCCAACCGCATGTGGATCAGTTTGTCGTAGTGTTCATAGACGACATTCTAGTGTATTCAAAAGATCAGGAAAATCACAACACACACCTTCGGGTAGTGTTAGAGACTTGAGAAAAAAGCAGTTGTATGTGAAACTGGGCAAGTGTGAGTTTTTGTTGAATGAAGTGTCCTTTCTTAGGCACATTGTATCGAAAGAAGGAATCCGAGTGGATCCAAAAAATATAAGTGGTTGTTGAATGGAAGCCAACAAGAAATGTTACAGTAGTTTCTCGGGACTAGTGATATTACTACGTATGACTAAGTATGGGTTTTTTATGATCAGAACACGACAAGATTGCTTCAAAAATGTGTAAAGTATGAATGGGAGGAAAATGTCAAAGAAGTTTTGATATTGAAAGCATTCTAACCGAGGCCCGATTCCCACTCAACCGACCAAGGTAAAAAAATATGTGAGCTTTAGTTATGCGTCACTAAATGGACTTGGATGTGTCCTAATACAAGAGGGTAAAGTGGTAGCCTATGCTTCAAGACAGTTGAAGTCGCATGAAAAGAACTACCCCACGCATGATTTGGAATTAGCCATAATTGTATTTGTGCTGAATTTGATAAATTTAAGACAACGTAGATGGATGGAGTTGATAAAGGATTATGACTGTATGATTGACTATCACCCAGGAAAAGCCAACGAGTGGCGTATGCTTTCAGCGTAGTCGATGCAAATGCTTCGAAAGCGTTGAATGCCCATTTTCAATATTAGACGATGGTACCATAGTGGCGTATGATAGCTAGACCGAAGATAAAGTCAATCGAAAAAGAAGCACAAAAGAGTGATGAGAAAATTTCTGCCATAATGAAATAAATTGGAGATGGTAAGGAAATCGAGTTTGAGGTAAAGGAAGATGGAGTTTCGTATTATAAGGATTGAGTTTGTGTACCCGATGATAATGATTTGAGGAAAGCCATACTTGAAGTGTCACACAATGGATCTTTTGCTATCCATCCCAGTAGCACAAAGATGTATCAAGATTTGAAATGTTACTTTTGGTGGTCCGAATGGAAAAGAGATGTATCAGCTTGTAACCAAGGCTCGTGTGTCAAAAAGTAAAGGCAGAGCATCAAGTTCCTTCGAGATTATTGCAGCCTATCAAAATACCGGAGTGGAAATGGGGCCTAATTACCATGGATTTTGTGGTCCTAAGTAATATCGATGCAGAGAAAGATGACTAAGCTCGGGTCGTAGTGACCGACGACTAAGTCGGCTCACTTTCTACTGCTGAGAATCACCATTCACTGACAAGTAAGCGCAGCCATATATCAAGGAAATAGTTTGCTACATGGGACTCGTATCCATTATTTCGCATCAAGATCCGAGGTTTACTCTAGAGATTTCGGGGAAAATTGCAAGAGTGGACTCGGGCACTCGACCGACTTCAAGACAAATGTTCCACCGCAAATGGATGGACAATAAGAGATAAATGATCCAAATTCGAAGATATGTTAAGGATTCGTGTGATCGATCAGTGAGGGTACTGGGATCGATGACATTCCTTAGTTGAATTTATATACAATTACCGCTTCCAATCAAGTATTTGAATGGCGCTTCCGAGCTTTATTTGAAGAAAATGTAGAACACCATCATGTTGATAGAATTGAGCGAAAAGAAAAGTGATTGGTCCCAACTTGGATACAAGAGACTCCAAGAAAAGGAAAATGATTAGAGAGAGATTGAGTGGCCACCAATAGATGTAAACGATGTCAAAGATGAAAAGAAAAGATATTCACATGAGATCGGCGAAAGTGTTTAAAGGTCGCCAAGAAGTGATGAGATTTTGGGAAAATGGCAAGTTGAGCCCTGGGATTCATCGGGTCCATATGAGGTGATCGAAAAAGGGTCCAAAGTGGGCATAGCTTTGGTATTACTCTCCATACTAAAAAGATCCATAATGTATTTCATGTCTCGATGCTGAGGAGGTATAGATCCGACCTGTCGCACATAGTCTCTTCGAAGACAAATGAGTTGAGACCAAATTTTACCTATGAAGAAGAGCTAGTGGAGATTTTGGCTCGCGAAGTGAAAGAATTGCGGAATGTGAAGATTCCGCTTAATAAAATCTGTTGGGGAGGAAACTTACAAGATCGAAAGCCATTGGAAAGTAGAAACTGATAAGGCAACAATATCCAATCGTCAATGAAGGTAATTCTTGCAAATTTTCTTAAGTGGGGGAGAGTTGTAACGCCCCAAAAATACCCTAAAATTTTTATAATAATTTTATTATATATATCGGGTATAAATAGAACCAAACTTGGGTTTTTCCGGGAATTTGTTAAATGTTATATGATTGTATGACTAAATAATGAAAAATGATATGATTGAATGTGACATACTACATTAAGTGATTGAACCTGCAATAACCCAAGTGTAAAATGGCAAAATGGAAATTTATAAATTATAATTTAAGGGTCAAATGATAGTTTAAATGCTAATGTGAAATAAATGATAAGTGAATGTGCAAATAAGGAGACTAGTAAGCTTTAAGTGAGAAAAATGGAAAATGGGATTTAATGAGCAAGCCAAACAAAGCTTAATGAAGGAAATGGGAATTTAGACTAAATGTGGTCTAAGAAGGGCTCATTTTGGGCAAAATCTTTTTTGGAGACAAGAGAGAGAGGGAAGAGCTAGGATTAAGGAGAAATCAAGGTTTTGGTGGGAGATCATCCCCATTTCTAGTTTTCAAGTGATTGAGGAGGAAGAAGGAAGCCAAGGCAAAGAGTTTCAAGAGATCAAGGTATGAACCTAAACCCTAGAAAGTCGTATTTGATGTTTGAGTTAGAAAAATTATAATCCACCCATGGGTTTTGCTCATGGTTGGTTTAGGATGATATTAGGATGTTATTGGGAGTGATTCTCATGTTTTGTTTTGGGATTTTGGGGTGATTTTGGAAAAAAATCGCAAAAGTGCAAAAAACTCTGAAAACTGGGCATTATCAGTTCCTGACGCCACAAACATAGTGGAACCCACGCCTGTACGGTAACGAGCCGGAGCCGAGCCGAGCTTTGAACATTTTGAGTTAGGTTTGTTAATTTATGAACGAGTCTTGAGCCCGAGCCGAGCTTTGAATGAGCTTAAAATCGCCCAAGCTTGGTCGATTTAAAAATAAAAAGCTCGTTTCGAGCTCATTAGGCCCATTTTCCATGAATCCAGCTCGAGCTTAACTCGAGCCTCAAGCCCAATCCCGGAGCCCTCTATACAAGTTTGTATTGTAATCAATCCCAAGCTCACCCATATACTTTTAACTTTTTGTAATTAATTTGATAACAAATACATCAATTAAGAAATAATTTTCTACGGGATTTGTTTTACCTTAGTTGATTTACAATCGATGCTAAAGTCGTTAAAGCCACCCTTCAACATTTGCTCTTCTCGATTACACATGTAATTCCACTGGCCAAAACAAATTTGGGTAAACTAAAAAATTATGAGATAGAATTAAAACAAGAGGAAATTGCAAGAGTTAAGAAATACATACTTAAATCAATAATAAGAAATATGATTGGTTTTAATCAATTATCTAAATAAAGAAATAATATATCAAGATCCGCAAGCAAACTCATTAGTAACAATAGAAACTATTCGACAATATACTGCTGCATTACGGTTAAGTTGGCCACCACCTCCTCGACTACCAAGTCGCACGATTAATTTCAAGACTCCATAGCTTCACCACTACCTGACCTGAGATCCGTGACATGCCCACTATGTCGAACCGGCTTCTGCCAAATTTTCATACCCGCACCGGACGGCACCTGTGCCATAATCGTCTGTTCCGGGCAAACCCGCATGCCGGCCCTTGTTTCCCTCTATGAAACCCCCACCCCACGATCACCCTTGATGTTTTACTCCATACCCACGCCTGGGGATGCGCCAAGTCCAAGATCAAGATCCAAAGGGGCCCTCAAACACCCCGCATTTGAGATTGATCCTAGTTCATCAGCTGAATTGATCGTGACGTTGTCCGTGCATTTGCCCTCAATGCTACTCAAGATCGGAAACTCTGTCTAAGCTCATGGCCACCAGCCTCTAGCTCACAGGAGCCCAATACCCCATTTGTAACGGATTCTGTACACCGTGATCGATCGATCATACCAGTGGGTCATACCCAACATCCATGTCCCTTCCCCAACCCATCCCTCACCGCACCTTCTTCACGCCATCCACACCGGAACATATCGCCGCCGACACCTTCGCTGGCGATCGTGGGTACCATTTACACAAATGACTAGATCTAGACAATTTCACGACGGCGGATTCGGCCGCGAGATCCGCACAAGTGTCGCTCCCAATGGCTTCGTGGAGGATTCACGCATTTGCCATCCATGTCGATCGGATCTGGTTTCGGCATCCATTACATCGATATCCGGTATCACATGACTCGGGCATTTCACCCCGGCCGCTCGAAACGGGATCGCACCGTGAAAACCAGATCCTACCGGCCGGAGATCGTAGGCGGAAGCCTCGTTCCAGCGACGGATGGATCCCGCGCCCAGCCGAAGCCGGTTAAGCCCGAGTCGAGCCCGAGATTTATCGCTTTCCAAATTAAGGTCTGCTCCCGCCTCGCTTAGCTCACGAAATGAGCCCTAGCCGAGCTTTTTCGAATGAGCCCCGAGCCGAGCCCGCAGCTTGGCCTGCCACACCTCACCCACGCCGTGGCGTAGACCTAGGCCAAGGCGTGGGAAACCCTTGCCGTGGCAAGGCTGAGGTGCCAAAATGGCACCCCTGCACGCCACAATACATTGCCGCCGCAGTCAGAAAGCCATCGCTCACAATGAGCAATTTTAGGATTGTTGTTCCAAAAGTCTAGTTTTTGAACATCGATAGTATAGGAACCCTAATAAATGATTAATGGGGGTTCAAATAAGAATGAAACTAAGTGAAAAACGCACCGTGATTCGTTAAGTGTGATAATTGTTTACCAACTAAAAGTGGTGTATTTATGTTTGACTAGGGGCTAGTGAAGATCACCTAACCTAGGACCGAGATCGAAGAAAGAGAAACGAGAGTCGACGGCTTCGGTTAGTTCTTCGGACCTCTATTCCGATTCAAGTATTGTTAGTTCTTTGTTCACCGTAATTATATTCATATTTCAAGTGTTTGGTAGTTTGCTAAATAAACCTAAAATGAGTATATGGAATGAGTATATCTCTGAAATGTTATTAGGAAAGTGCATATGGATTTGAAAATATGATATTTGAAATGTTGACAATTAATTGCATGAGAGTGATTAATTGAATTATAAACGAATTAGTCAATTCTTGACATCTTGAATTGAATCGATATACCGAACGACCAACATGGCGGGATGCACAAATCGGCATCTGTCGTGTAGGCAAACCAAATTTGTTCAATGTCCCACATGGAGGGATGCACCAATCGGCATCCGTCATGATGATGTATGACATTGTTAAAATGTCCCACTTAGCGGGATGCACCAATTGGCATCCATCATGATGGGAGACCGAAATTGTTAAATGTGTAAGCACATTACCGAATGACAAAAAGGACGGGATTCATCGAACGGAATTCGTCACGAATGTGAATTGTATAGACAAAGTGAAATAACAAACTTTGATGAGCAAAAATGAGATTTGTAAACTAAATACATCCTTGGGAGTATATGTTTGAATCTCATGATTTGAGCAACACCTATTGTGATGTGAAAAGGCATATTTTGATATGATCAATGATTCAGAAAGTGAAAGCATGAAAATGAATAAGCAGAGTATAGTTTGATATAAAGGTTTTATGGGATAAATGGCTGTCGTGGTTAAACTAAAATTGAATATAATCGTATAGAACCACTACATGAAAATGCTTAGCGTGTAGTTTTTATCTACGCAAGGTGTTCTCGGTAAACAGAGCAAGGCAAGATCAAGAAGCGCAGAGTCATAGAGAAAGTTGCAGCGTATAAGTACATACCCCGTCATATGCATACCATTCTTTTGAACGTGTGACATTTTGTGAACAAAAGAGTTAATCTCTGAACTATTGTTTTGTATATCATTTTGTAAAGGCATGATTCACCATTTTGTGAACGTATTGTATAAAAGTAAATGTTTATGGGCTTACCATTTGAAACAGCTTTTGCGTAATTGAAAACTCCAAAATGAAATGACATAAATAAAATGTTTTGATAAGATAAATGAAAATGGTCAGAGTAAACAGGGCTTCGGTTCGGATCCGCCATTCGGGTCGGGTCGTGGATTTGGGTCGTGACACTTTTGAAAAAAAAAAGGGTGATACACACAAGTACTTATCATCATAATAATGTCTTCTTTTTGTCCTTCGACCTAACACCACCATAGGTCCCTACATGAGGAGCTTTATGTTTTGACACAATTCAACATCATGCAGCCAATAGGGTGGTAATACGGTTGTAGTTGGACATAGAATAAATCATGTAGAGGCGTGAGTGGATAAAGGGATTTGTCCCTCATTTTTAAGAGACTGTCAGTGGGCCCCTCAACATGTGGGGCGGAAGTGCATGGCCATGCTCGAATGAATTAATAAGGGTTATTAATGTCATTTGTATTATCGGTTTATATGGAGGTCGAAGAATTGCATGAGTTGAACTTTATAAGGGACATAGTCCATGACTTGTGTTGATTAAATATCGTGAAGACGAAGGGACTCGACATTTATTATGGATTAGGTTATGTGAACATTGACATCCACATAATTTGGGTGGTCATAATGCCTTGTTAGGGTAAAACATGATGCAATGGCTCGAATGGGCACGAGCCACGGCTGCCAGCACATTATGTGGACTATGGGTCACATACATAGATTGGCTGGAAACCAACCGCCCAGGCTAAGGTGGTGTTGACGAGGATCCACCAGGCGAATTGAGTCATTCATTTTTCCACTGATTGAGAGAGGCGGTAGGGGTTTTACCGTGAGACTCGACCGGTGTTGCTTTGCTCAGTTTCTCTCGATTTTCAAAGAAGGCTCATTCGTGTGGATAGTTGTAGAGGGTGGAGCAATCTGCTGCGCCTTTCAGTTCTGAGAGGTTTAGCCTTTTACCGTATTTGCGAAGCAAGGATCTTCCAACAAGAATAAGGTATTCTTATCCGCCAATCTCGATCAATCGCATATGGATCCACGAATTCGAGTTAGAAAAGGTAAAATTTTTAATTTTTCCGTTGTGTATGTATGCTTAATCGCTAGTAGGAACCCAACACCCTTTGCCAAGGATTGATGATTTATTTGATCAGCTGAGAAGGGCGCGGGTTTATTCCAAGATAAATCTCTGCACCGGTTACCATCAGTTGAGGGTTAGGGAGGCAGATATCCCTAAAACGGCGTTTAGGACACGGTATAGGCATTTCGATTTCATAATAATGCCTTTCAGATTGACGAATGCTCCAACGGCATTCATGGATCTCATGCATAGGGTATTCCAACCCTATCTAAATCAGTTCATCGTGGTCTTCATTGACGACATTTGAGGATTGTGCTCCAGGTTTTGAGAGACCATCAATTGTATGCTAAATTCAATAAGTGTGAATTTCGGCTTACTGAGGTGAAGGTTGAGGCAGTTATGAGCTAGAAGAGACCGTAGTCGGTCTTCAAGATACATAGTTTCTTGGGATTGGCAAGGTATTATAGGAGATTCATTGAGGGACTTCTTGAGTGGTTGCTTTATGATGAGATTTGACGGGAGGAGGTCGGTTGGAGTGGAATGACTTGTGTGAAAGGGCATTCCAGGAATTGAAGATGAGGCTTACTTTAGCTCCTATTCTGATAGTTCTAGAGAGGGGACAGAGGTACACAGTGTATTGTGATGCCTCTAAGGACGGACTTGGATGTGTTTTGATGTAGTCCGGGAGGGTAGTGGGTTATGGTTCCCGACAGTTAAAGAACCACGAGTAAAGTTACCTTACACATGACATGGAGTTGGCGGCTAGTGAAGGTATTGTGGCAGCGTCGAAGAGTGGAGGAGGAAACATGAGAACACAAAGACACAATACGTGTCAATTATCTTTTCTTATTTGAGGATGAAGGTATGTTCTTTAGTCATTTGATATTAAAATGATTGTTGCATATGCATGTGATTATGTGTATGTGTGTGTGAATTTTGGGGACTAAATTCTTTTAAGGGGGGAAGAATGTAAAACCTAGGTAAATTTGAATTTTTCCAAAAAATGGCAAAATGGTAAATTGTCACTACAGTACAAGCTGTAGACCTGCAATTTTCTAGATCTCGGCTGATGAAAAGAACCTTGCTATTTGATTCGTCTCGCGAAATCTAGTTACCTAGATGAATTTCGTTGAATTCTTGGATGGTCGAATTTTTCACGATTTTTGGGACAATGAGTGTTTGGTGAACCCCAAAAACAGGATTTTTGAGAAAAATCTTGTTTTTGGAAAATAATTTAAGTAAAGTTCATTTTAAAATAATTTGAACTTAAACTGTGATGAAACAAATTGTTTCGAGGCAGAAACGGACCCGAATAGGTCGCGAACATGTGGCACGATGTGAGCCACACACTTAAACTTAAGTGAGGGACTTAGGACAAAAGATCCCATTATGATTTCCTGTTGGAAACCGTGAGAGAGTAGAAAGGGAGAGAAAAGAGAGAACTCCAAGCTTCTCTCTTCGATCTATGGAGTTTCGTCGGTCGGATTTCGTCGAGCCAAGGCTTAAAGTTCATCGTCTATACGAGGGCTACGTGTGGGTACCATAAAGGAGGGATTTCACTGAAAATCCAAAAAAGGAGATTTCTGAAAATCAAATTTTTTGGGATTAGGAGGTGTTCTTGAGACCTCCTTCGGTTCTACTATGCTCCAAGAGGTCAAAGAGGTAGGGATTCTTCCTACTTTGGTTTATTATTACTTTTTGTGGATTAAAAATCTGTTTGGGTTGAAAAATCGGGTTTATGGCTCCTTAGTGGCTATTTGGACTGATAATCCGATTTTATAGCTTCTTAGGGGTTGTTTGGGTTGAAAAATAAGGTTTTATGGCCCCTTAGGGGTTGTTTGGACTGATAATCTGGTTTTATAGCTTCTTATGGGCTGTTTGGGTTGAAAATTTGGGTTTTATGGCTCCTTAGGGGTTGTTTGGATTGATAATCCAATTTTATAGTTCATTAGGGGCTGTTTGGGTTGAAAAAGCAAGTTTTGTGGCTCCTTAGGAGTTGTTTGGACTAATAATCCAATTTTATAGTTCCTTAGGGGTTGTTTGGGTTGAAAAATCAGGTTTTATGGCCCTTAGGAACTGTTTGGATTGAAAATATGTTTTTATGGCAGTTTAAAGACCTATTTAAGGGTAGTTTTGCATTAATTCTACCCTTAGGGGTTGTTTGGGGCTGATTTAAGGGTAGTTTGGAATTAATTCTACCCTTTGGGGCTGTTTGAGGCTGATATATGTGTGTTTATATATTGACATTGAATTGAATGCTTGTTTTGGAAATTATATGTATGTAATATAATTATCCATGATACAAGGTTAAATGTATGAGATAAATTGTCCATATGGCATTCATTACATATGTGGTATGGCATTGACATGCAATGGTACACTACATTGCATATGCACGAGAACATCTCATTTCATGGTTGTGAGTGCATGGTTGAGATCAACACCACAATGGGTGATCGATGAGTGGGTTCGGTACCATTGGACAAAGACCAACAGAGTCGCATTGTTGAACAAAAAGGTAAAAACTTGTGTCAGGTAATAGCAAGAATGACTAGATACTCCCTCGGGTAAAAGACCCAGACTGATTCAGACACTCCAACAGTGAAAGTCCAAAAAGTGCTAGAAGGCGTGCGAAGCCTGATATAGGACCCCAAAAATTTGTTGTTCACAAAAGACACATGGTTTTGTAAATAAAACAATCATTCAAGGTTTAACATTTAAAAAGCTTTTGGTTTGTAAACAAATGATTTTGGTTTCAAAAATGATCATTTGATGTGATCCATCAATGACGGTTTATCACACATGGGCATCACATAGTGTGGTAAGAGTCGGTAAAGACTCGGGTATGATGGGAGTTGGTAAAGACTCGATTATGGTGCACGGGTGGGTCTCATCTCATTTCATGGCATGACATGACATGTAGAATTCCAACATAGGATTGCATATTCTTGCTTGAAATTGTGGATGTGAATGTGGAAGGTGAACATTGCATGTGCACTTAGGTGGGGAATAGCCTCTGTGGGAATTACTCTACTAGGCGTGGCTCACCTTATACGAGGAAAAAAATTTTAGGTGCGAGACTTGCGTTGGTGGACAATTCTCATCCAGGGCTGTAAGGGTGAAGAAAGCCGATGTGTGGCTTTTATAATTACTTTTGTAATTATTTTTGCAAAATAATTTAGAACAAATTATTTTTGGCATGTACTAATATGTAAAGAGTTGTAATTGAACTCATGTAAATTGTTTTTAATGTAGTCTTGGATGTTTTTATATAAATATGGATAAATGGGCCCACTGTGGTCAATTTTTACTTATAAATAGACCCGGTGTTGTCATTGTGTTATATTGGGCCTTGATGGGTCATGTTGTTGAATAATGTACAGGTTGGGAATTGGATAGAGCTTCCCATACAAAGGAGACAATGTCTAATTTTTTGTTAAATTATGGATCCAGGTGAATGGGACACACAGAGGTATGCCAGATTTACATAATATCTGGTTTCTCGTGATGGGTGATCAATGGACCCCCGTATTTTGGGGCATCACATAACCTACTTGAGTTCACCGGTTTTGAGCATTCTTTTTAATTCTTGCGTGTGTTCCACCTTTTTTCTATTTGCAACTTTTTCTTAAATGTCGTTCATTTAAACCAAATAAGTTAATGCTAAATCTACTCTCTTTGTGTTTGTGTAACATCTTTGGGACATATGAGTGTTCCATTGTATCTCAAGGTTGGGTTGCCTAGTAAATTCCAAGTCCACAAGATTGCATCAGCCAAAGTTGGTTATTTTGGGATGTTTTAGGTCTAGGTTGGGTGACAAAATTCAAAACATGGACCTCTTTTATACCAACTTATGTTGCTTCTATAAGCAATATCAAGATATAGATCAAAACACAAACATCACCATTGGTATTGGAAAATAGATTTGTCATATAGGAAAAAAATTAAAACTTAAAACAACTATAAAGTAATTTTAAAATATAAATTTTCCTCTTGTGGCTGGCTCAAGTTTTAAAAGGTTGGGGTGGAGTCATGGGAGGTTCAATGTGAATTAAAACAAAGAAAAAAGAAAATATATACATTTACTTATAAAAAAATTTTAAAATATAAATTCAATATCTTAAAGAGGTTAAAGTTAAACACCAATGACTTGTGTGACACCAATGACTGGTGTGACACTAATGACTTACTACAGGTGAGACGACCTTGCAAATCCCTTAGTGTGTTTGTTTTGTAAATATTTGCATTCCACTTGGTGTGTTTGATTTGTAGGTAAATAATGTGTGACTCAACTATTCCCGTCATATGTTTTTATAATGGAAAATCTGAAAGAACTGAAACATATGTGAAATATGTTGGGAACAAAGTTGTTATTGTGCCTTTGGATGTACATATTGATTGCACATTTGATCGATTATTAGCTATGATATACTGAAGAACATGTATTGATAAAGAGAGGTTTAAATTAGTCTTCACTTGTAAGTATCCATTGAAAAAAGGAAATAGGTTCCAACCTTGTCAGATACTGGATGACAATAGTGTGTACCGAATGTTGAAATTGGTTGACATAGTTGGAATAAAGGAAATTGAATTATATGTTTAGCTAATGCTTGTTAAGCCACAAGTGAATCAATCAGCTGGTACTTACACAAATTTATTACTTTGAGGAAATTTTAATGTTGAGGAATTGGACTATGGGTGTGAGCCTAGTAGCGCTCAGGTTATTTGTAAGCGATAGATGTGAGTAAGCGAGATAATTAAAGATTACTTGAGATAGTAGGTGATGAAGATGGTAACGATGAAAGTGATGGAGATGGAGATATCCAAGCTGATGGACATGTTCCGCCTTTCTTAACTATTAACCAACTTATAGAGAATGAGCAAGGGAGAAATCTCTATGTGGATGTGCCAAGTTGTGATGTCTCAAATAACCTAGATCCTAAGGACCTTGATCCCGAGGACCCAGATGAGAGGGGAACGGTTAGTTATTACTTAGCACCATCACCTCAGTTTGAAAATTTGGAAAACTTTGGTAATGTTGTTTCAAGTTACTAGACTCCATCAGTGAACTATAATACTGCAAACTCAAGTGGAGATTTTGATGTTGGCCAGGTTTTTAATTCCAAAGTTGCCTTGCAAGATGTTGTTAAGTTGTACTCTATTAAAGCACACCAACAGTTTGTGGTTGTTGCATCTTCAAAAAAATTGCTAGTGTTAAGATGTAAGAAGACCGGGGAGTGTCAATATACAAGGAAGCTTCATGCTATAGTTGTGAAAGATACATCTTTCTTCACAATCAATAAGTATAAAGGTCCACACACTTGGTTGCTGATCAAATCAAGACAGTGATTAAGGCACAGTCCACTTTGT
The DNA here is from genome assembly GCA_016808115.1 of Tetrastigma voinierianum. NCBI lineage: Eukaryota > Viridiplantae > Streptophyta > Magnoliopsida > Vitales > Vitaceae > Tetrastigma > Tetrastigma voinierianum. The sequence continues at coordinate 271,575 of JAEQBH010004232.1, read as the reverse complement.
CAGTAGCTGCTATCCAAGCAACCATTATGGAGAAATTTGGATATGAAATATCATACAAGAAGGCATTGGTTGGAAAACATAAAGCACTTACAATCTTATTTGGGGACTTCCATAAGTCACATGAAGAATTACCACGTTTCTTTATGGCATTGGAGAGGTAAATCTTGGATGTGTTGTAACTTGGAAATCATTTGACAGTCATATGCATAACACCGAGGTATTTCAACAAGTTTTTTGGGTGTTTCATCCATCTATTGAAGGATTCAATCATTATCAACCCATCTTGAGTATTAATGGAATACATTTGTATGGGAAGTATAAAAGCACGTTAATGATTGCTATGGGCTGTGATGGAAATAAGCAGTTGTTTCCATTGGCATTTGCTATTACAAAATGAGAGAATATTGATAGTTGGGGATGGTTCTTGGCATGTATTAAAAACAAGGTCACTCAACGAATGAGACTTTGTGTTATAGCTCGTAGACATCCAAGCATTATGGCAACAATGATTGATATTCATCTTGGTTGGACTGAACCAAATGCATATCATAGGATTTGTATGTGTCATCTTGCAAGCAACTTTATGTATCGTTTCAAAGATAAAACCTTAAAGAATTTGGTGTGTAGAGTAACTTTAGCAACTAAAGTTGGAAAATTCCATAAGCATATGGACACAGTTGGGAGAATTAATTTAGAAACTTCGCGATGGTTGGGCCCTTAATCCCTTTTGAGAAATGGGCACTTTCACATGATGGAAGTCGAAGATGTGTGGGATAATGATACAAACATGTTTAAGGTTTCAATAGTGTTCTTAAAGGAATCGGAGCTTACCACTCGCGCATTGGTTCAATTGACCTTTTAGGCTCAATAGGTACTTTTGTTTGCAAGAAGGAACATGGTTATTCTGATTGACATCGAGATGGCTTCGGTATACTCCATATGTTGATGCTAAGATTAAGGCACATGTGGTTAAAAGTTGGATCATTTGAGATTGTTCTTCCACAATTCTTGTAATGACACAGAAAATACCCTTGAGTTTCATAACATGTTCGGGGTGTAAAATAAAATAAGAGTATATTTTCCAGTATTTAAATGACTAAAAGCGAAAAATGGTAAAAACTTAGAAAATTTACAGGGAACCAAATAAATTTGGTAAAAATGTCAATGGACTGAGGTCATAAATGAGAAGTGTAAATGTTAAAATAAAAATAAAAATGAAATGAAGTGAAAAAATGAAAGTGAAATGAAGAGTTAAAATAAGAAAAATGAAAAGAGGTGGTGAGACTAGCCAAACAAGGTCTTATGAAAGAATAGGGTATTAGGGCAAAAATGTGTGGTCTTTGAGAGCCTGTCTCATTCGTCAAGGGAAAGAAAAGAAGAAATTTAGACATCCGGTTGAGTGAGAAAGGTAGTTGATGGGTGATTTTTGCTCCATGTGAATCAAGGAAAAAGCGATCAAGAAGAAGGACGAAGCTATAATGTTTAAGAATCAAAAGGGTTTTTGTGGTAAGGCTTAAACTCTAACCCACTTTGTTTGTGTTGAGTTGAGTAAAAAACCCCATTTGGATAAAAAAAAGTGTTTGTTTTTTATTGGTTATAAACGAGTTTTTGGGTTATATTGTGTTACATTTCGAAGTGTTTTGTTGGTTGGAATTGGTTTTTGCGCATTAGGAGAAAGTTTATTTAGGTCAATAGCCCAGGGTTTCGTTTCTTCTTGCAAGGTAAAATGAATCACAGTCTAAACCCTCGAAAATCTAGTTGTATTTGGGTAGAAATGAACCCTAAACCGAAACCCTAGAATGGCCGACTGATTTTCTTTTGTTTGTTCTCTATTTTGAGCCAAAAATGGATTGGTTGAAATGATCAGAAACTGATTGTAAATGAACTACTGCATGTGTGTTCTATTATGAACCACAAATGGATTGATTTGAGTGTTTGGTAACTGTTTTCAAGTGGATTAAACATGAAAAAGTAGAAAAGAAAATGAAAAGCAGAATCTCTTGAGGAAAGTTTCGCAAACACACCCAAAATTTTTCGTAAGGTTGCCGATTTCCCGGCCCTTGCGAAAAAAATTCGCAAAGGCCCTACATCAAAATTTAAGCGAGGAGAACTAATCGGCCGTAGCTTTTTTAAGTTCTAACTCCGATTCATGAGTTCTTGGAATCTATGGAAAGATCTTTGAGTCTAAAATCTAACCACATGCCATTTAATAGCATTTGGTTCTCACATATTTTCTAAAAATTTTATTGTTGCACCAAGTGTACTAATCGTTTGGTTGTGTTAAGGGTTAAGTTGAGTTTTCCTTTCCTGAATCCCCCTAAGTGTAAGTGAACCGTGTGGGTGTTCTATAACCCAAAAATAGGATTATAAATGAGGCATAACAATGCCTAAAACAAATGTTAAGGATTTTCTAAAGAAAGGAAGAATGTATGGAAAATTGGAGTCGGGTAGAAAGTAAACCTGAATAGAACTCCTAGAATACCCAACTAATAATATAATTGTTAATTGTATTGGAATAGGGGCTGACAATGAGGAAAGCCTAAATTGATCAAGATTCCGATGATTGGAATCAAAGTACAACAAGCTTTTTGGTTTGTTCTTCGAATATATCTTTTGTTTTCCATTTTGGAGTTTGTTCTCCATCCAATCTCTTCTTATTTCAAGTCTTATGATCATTGTTCTATTATTGAAATAATTTTCAATAAACTGGATATTGAAGTGTTTTAATTGATTTGAGGCAATTAATTGTAAAATGATTTGCATATGAAAAATTGCATGAGTATTGAAAAATGAATTATTTGTATATAGATGTATATATTATATTGTATTTTGCTATGAATGATTTGAACGCCCCTAATATAATGTTAACTGTTAAATTCGAATTAAGGATAGATTGGTATACCAATAAGGGTCAAATTAAATCTGTGCGAGCGTAATGATGTGTCAGCTCTGTCAAGTAGACCCGATGGGACCCGATATCGTGATATTTACGAAATGATTTTAATAACCAATCGGCAACCAGCGGGATGGAAATGTTGTGTTATAAAAATTTTTTTTATCTTAGGCCTAGAGACTTGGCCCGGGTAGAAGTCACCTTAAAATGATGATTCGATTATCTGTGCAAAGCACTTAGGTTAAATTAAACAAGGGAAAAATAAAAAGAAAATTGTGAAATGCATGATTTGTGTTTTGAATGATTTATTGCATATGAAAGTGCATATCTGGAATGATCAATAAATTGTAAATGAATGTATATGAAATGAATATATGTATTATATTGCATTGATCATTCAAAAAGGTTAAAAGGGCATTGTTTTAGAAAAATGCATGACTTGATTTAAATTGAAATAGAAGAGTGTATTATATAGAACCACTAAGCATGAAAATGCTTAGCGCGTTGTTTTTATCATCGCGCAGGTATCGAGTAGAAAGTGGCGGGAGAAGATGGAATCGGCGTAGAGTCAGATCAAGCAATTGGAGTATAAGTAAGTAACAAGATCTCAGCATATCATTTCATTCATGATATTTGTAATTATTTTGCATTGAACTCAAAGATGTAAAGTCTTCATAAGAAAGATCACATTTGTTTTATATCTTTTTTGAAGTAGGAAATGTATTTTACATATGGACAATGAGAGTGAACTCCATAAAAATTTTGTAATTGTATTTGAAAAGGCATGGAATGCCAATTTGTACAAATGCGTTATTCAAGAACAGTTATGGGCTCTATTTAAATTAAGGAATGTATATTTTGTTTTATCAAAGCTACAGTTAAATTGTTATAAAAGGGCGCGGGTGCGTCATAATTACGACCAAGGACGATTTCATATCAAGTCAAAGAGCGGTCGAACACATCGCCTTAACTTACATGACCATAAATGCACTTGTGGTAAGATACTTATATATGGATTTCCCTGTAGTCATATTATAGCAGCATGTCAGTTTCACTCTGTAGATTTTCAATCATTTTTTCAAGGCTACTATAGTGCTGAATTGTACTATGATACATGGGCAACCTTGTTTCATCCCATCTTCGATGAATATGAATGGCCTCCTTATGAAGGTCCAACCATTGTTCCTTCTGAGTCAATGAAACACACATCATGTGGACATCCTAAATCAACCCGTTTGCATAATGAAATGGATGTTAGAAAGGGGAAGTCTACTATCACATGTGGGTTTTGCAAACAACTTGGTCACAATCCCCGATCTTGTCGAAATAGGAATAAAGTGGATTGAAACATGTATGTTTTTTGCTGTTACATTGCCTTAATAATTGCAATGTATCTATATACTAGTACTTGCTCATTTATTTATTGTTATTGATTGTTATATGTTACAAATATGGCATTCAGAGGGCCTTATGATGTCGATCCGTTAGATAGATATGTCTTGGTTTTACAAGACAGACATTGGATCTCATTTAGTAGACACTACTTAGGATTGCATTTTCCATATCATAAAATATTGTTTTCGAGTATTGTGTAATGCAAGGGCATGAATTTATTTATTGTTATCTTTGTAGCTTTCATTGGTACTCACATGTCGACAACATATGTCAAAGTTCATGCAAGAGTGGCATATGGATCCTCGTATTTGCTCGTATTTGATCCAATCTGGTTTTTATGGTATGTACCGCATCAGACACGCCACACTCGATTGGGCCCTCATCACAAGTCTAGTTGGGAGATGGCGTCCTAAGACACACATTTCATTGACTGGTTAGGGAGATGACGATCACATTACAAGATGTCGCCATCATCCTAGGCCTCCGAATTCATGGACAACCAGTCACCAGCACATGTGACTTTGATGTGTCGTCACTGTGTCAGAAGTTGCTATGAGTGATCCCACCTCTGACTGGGCTTCGAGGATCTACTGTCTTGACTCGGTGGTTGTCTCTGTTAGTGATTTGCCCTAAGGCAATAGTGTAATTGTTATTACTTTCATACTTCAATAATAAAGAGGCATTTTCATTATCATCTTACATTTCTAATTTGGTGATTTACTCGATGAATAGTTGATTCCTCCATGGTCATCAAATTGTGTGACTTGATAGTGAAACCATGGAGCTTCCTTTATTTGTGGGCGATAGTGAATTAAGACTAATTATGGAGTTCGACTGATGATCATGTTCTAATGATCATGCATATATGATATTAAGTCAGCTCATAAGTACATGTTGGTGAACATTGTACTGGATCGACCCATCATGAGAATACTACATGGATTATAAGTCACAAATACTTCTCATCATAATAATGTCTTCTTTTTTTCCTTCGACTTAACACCGCCTTAGGTCCCTACATGAGGAGTTTTATGTTTTGACACAGTTCAACATCATCTGTAATAGGGTGGTAATACAAACTGTAGCTAGACATAAAATAAATCATATAGAGGGACGTGAGTGGATGAAAGAGATTTGTCCCTCATTTTAGAGAGATATCCAGTCGCCTTTTTCTAACTTGACCAGGGATCCATGTGATCCGATCAGATGATTGCATGATTGAACTTTACAAGGGAGACATAGTCTATGACTTGTGTTCAATTAAGATATCGTGAGAAAAAGAGACTACGATATTTATTATGGATTAGGTTATGTCGGGCTATTGACATCCACATAATTTGGGTGGTCATAATGCCTTGCTAGAGGCCGCTTATGATCCGTGGGCTCGAAATGGGCTTTTGAGCCCACTACCAACATTATGTAGACCTACAGGGTCACACACATTGAATGGACCAGCTACCAACCCTTGGGCCTAAAATTGGTATTTAAACCCAAGGGATCTCTATGTGAATTGATTTCATTCGTTTTTCACAATTGAGAGAGGCGGCTAAGGGTTTTCGTGAGACTCAACTCGGGTAAGGCGACACCTCAAGCTTCGCTTCTCCAAGAAGGCCCGCTTTGTGTGGATAGTTGCAAGGGTTATAATCTACTACGCCGGGGCGACAAGGAACTGACGACACACGACGCTGCGGAACAAGGATCTTCCAATGAGAATAACGTATTCTTCTATCCCTAAATCATCTAATCGGATCACATGGATCCCTGGTTGAGTTAGAAAAAGGCAACTGGATATCTCTATAAAATGAGGGACAAATCCCTTTCATCAACTCACGTCTCTCTACATGATTTATTCTATGTTAAACTATAATCTATATTACCACCCTATTACAGATGATGTTGAACTGTGTCAAAACATAAAGCTCCTCATCTAGTGACCTATGATGGTGTTAGGTCGAAGGACAAAAAGAAGACATTATTATGATGAGAATTACTTGTGACTTATAATCCATGTAGTATTCTCATGATGGGTCGATCCAATACAATGTTCACCAACACGTACTTATGAGCTGACTTAATATCATATATGCATTATCAATAGAATATGATCATTAGTCAAACTCCATACTAGTCTTAATTCACCATTGCTCCACCAATAATGAACGACCAGGGACAATTTAGAATAGTATTCCATTTGAAGTCCAAGGTTCTACTATCAAGTCACACACTTGATGACCATAAGTGGAATAAACTATTCATGGAGTAAATCACCAAATTAGAAATGTAAGATGATAATGAAAACACCTCTTTTTGATTGAAATATGAAAGTAATAACAATTACACAATTGCCCTAGGGCACATCACTAATAGAGACAACCACTGAGTCAAGACAGCAGATCCTCGAAGCCTAGTTAGAGATGGGATTACACATAGCAGCTCCTGACACAGCGACGACACGTCAAAGTCACATGTGCTGGGGACTAGTTGTCCATGAATTCGGAGGCCTAGGATGATGGCGACATCCTATAATGTGATCATCATCTCCTCAACCAGTAAATGAAATCTGTGTCTCAGGACGCCATCTCTCAACCAAACTCGTGATGAGGGCCCAATCGAGTGTGACATGTTTGATGCGGTACATACCATAAAAGCCAAATCGGATCACATACGAGCAAATACGAGGATCCATATGCCACTCTCGCATGAACTTTGACATATGTTGTCGACATTTGAGTACCAACAAAAGCTACAAGGATATCAATAACTAAATTCATGCCCTTAAATTACACAATACTCGAAAACAACATTTTATGATATGGAAAATGCAATCCTTGGTAGTGTCCACTAAATGAGATTGATGTCTGTCCTATAAAACCAAGACATATCTATCTAACGGATCAACATCATAAGGCTCTTCGAATGCCATATTTGTAACATATAACAATCAATAACAATAAACAAATGAGCAAGTACTAGTATATAGATACACTGCAATTAATAAGGCAATGTAACAACAAAAAAACATACATGTTTCAATCAACTTGATTCCTATTTCGACAAGATCGGGGATTGTGTCCAGGTTGTTGGTAGAACCCACATGTGATAGTAGTCTTCCCCTTTCTAACATCCATTTCATTATGCAAACGGGTGATTTGTGTATAATGCGGTAGGTGTGCCGAAATCAACAATATTTATAAACCTAACACCTCCTACTGTCGTAGCGTAGCTACTGCAGTATAGTGGCTCTAGGGTCGAACACAGGGATGGGTTTTCTTCGTGTAAATGATTTGTAGTTAAGTTCTAATTGGTGAATTTAATTTGGATTTTAAGGTTTGGTAAAAACAGTGGGGTGAAATAAGCTCAGAGGTCAAAATAAGGTGAAATAAAATATAAAAAGAACTCCTTGAAGCATCAAATAATCGTCGAGGTTCTAAGGTTAATGAGAGGTTCTCGAGTCATTTTCCTCGCGTTGGGGAGGATGACCTATAGTCATTTCCTGAATCGGATCTTCATTTGGCTATAAAAACTGAACCCTAATAATTTTCCTTTTGAAATATAGCATTTATTGGACATTAATGCTCCCCGACAGTGAAAACATATCTTGATCTACCCTATAGTGACAAATAAAGGGCAACTAGAATCAATGTCGCGGATCTATAATAAGCATCCACTGAACCCTAAAAGATTACCAAATACCTGGTCAATCAAGGTAGATTTAAGGGATTTAAACATAGAATGAGGGATAGAAACATTAATGGAAATAAATGCTTGCGTTAAAAACAGAGAACCATAATTTTACCTCAAAACCATTGCCTAGTACCCTCCTCTTCAAGGAGAAAAGCGGTCTAGCCAACCATCCCCTGAGTTGTCATCCTCAGAGGGGTGTTTGGCAGCCAAGAAAATGAGAGAAAGGAAAAGAAAATGAGAGAAGAGGGAAGCAGTGGGAAAACTCCCACCCAGTGCTCTGTATATCAAATGCAGAAAATGAAAAGTTAAGATCCTCTCTACAAGATTTGGTTTGAGCTTATATAATGCTCCAATAAGCAAAAATACAAAATTACCCTCAATACCCATAATACATGAAGGGCAAAATGGGAAAAAAAATCACAAAAGGGAAGTCAAACGGGGGTCCAAAGGGCAAAAAATCAAGAAGCATTTTCACACCCTTATGCGAAATTCTCGATTTTCCAACTTTTTCTGCTCTTCTTTCCTTTTGCTTTCTGATCTATAATGTTGAGTTTGACTCGAATTCTACGTGCTTGGATCGACCCGACAAGTTTGGCATTAATAGCTTGCAAAAACTAAAAAATTAGCCACAAAATGCGATCAGTAGAATAGCCGGGACTTTAATGCGCAAATCAGGTTAATTCTGTTGATTAGTACACAAAAAGTGCTCAAAACCTACAATAAATAGGGCTCAAAATAGCACTTTTTGGGCACTAATCACTCCCCCCAACCGACACATTGCTAGTCCCTTAGCAATAAAAAAAGAAAGAGAGAGCAAACAAAACAATATCAAAACCGTGTTCACAAAAATGGAATTTTCAAAAAGTATGTGGATGAGTAATGCCTAACCCTCAATGAGAATCATCGAAACCCTGCCCAATAACCATCACGAGAGTGGATGTCATACAAAATTCGCAGACAAAGGAGTTTTCTAGAGAATCAACCTGAATTTCCACCAAAATCTAAGTGTTTATATGATTAGTTTTCAACAATAAACTCATTAAATCGCATCAGCTTCAAACTAAGCTACGCTCTAACATAAGATAATTAACCGACCTAAATAAATCAGACCTCGCTCTTATTCCATAATTTCTTTTGTGTTACAGGTGCACACGAGGAATCGACTTCACCAAAGTCCATGTAACGGGGATCCACCGATGACTCCCAACCAATTAAGGCTTAGGTCATCAAGTCATAAGGATTTCTCAATCACAAACTCTTCAGGTTTCACCCCGGACTTCGAATGACTTCGAGACTCCAGCACCTACAACTCGCTCAACCTCACCCATTCACCCATGTAGTGAGCACTAAGTCGGTGGCTCCAACCGGGGCTTGGCTAGCACCAGTTTTAAAGACTTTCACCATATACCCCTGACTTCAAGGCCGGCTTTCACAAGAAAGAGATTGCAATTTTTCTTCTTTTTCTTTGTTTTTCTTTCTTTATTTGGAAGACCTATCGTCTTCTTTCCCCGGGGGTCCTTAACTCATCAAGGTAAACGAAACTACAGATATGCTTTTGCAAGATTAGGAGGTTAGGCAGCTTTTTTCAAATCTTACTGCTGAACTGATATGTAGCACAAAGGTGTGATTATCTAGAGGTGGGAAAAGTTGAAAGCACTAAGAATTTAACCGATCATCCACTTAATTACATGGAACCAATCTAACATCAACAACATTGACAATGTCGGGCTTTTCAAACTCAAGTTAAAAGAAATACAAAAAAATGGGTACTGCAACTATAAGTGTGAGTCAGATGGTATGTATAAAAAGATATGTGGCTATATTTTCTGGTTTTACAAAAAGAAACTAACAATCTTCACAACCAAAATGAAACAACTACGTAAAGCAGAAACTAAACAAATAAGTCATTAATCTTCACAAAAACTTGCTCAAAATAGCTTACAAAACATAAATGTAAAAGTCACTTCCTCTTCACTAAATTCTCCCAAACTAAATGTCACATTGTCTTTAATGCCGGACGGGAAGCTGTATAACGGCTCGCTACTTCCTTAATGGTGAGCAACTTGTGGTATGTCATCCTCTGCATGGGCAAGCTGAGGAGCTACTAATGAAACTGGAGGAGAGTCTGTTACACCTGTAAAACAATATTCCAAAAAAAAAAAAACAATGTGAGAATGTGCATAAGAGAATGAGAAAATGCGGTCAAACCCTCTTTTTTAAGTCTTAACCCTCCCAGTTCATGTCATCATATGCCTGAACCAGCTCTATGTTCATAAACCTCTTTCAATTATTTCGTTCCATCCATTCATTTTATATTACAAACTCGAATCTGGTCCTTAATTCCTTTTCTATGCTCCGTCCAACATCTCTCCAGCATTGAGACAGGTAATCGGAAACATGATTTTTGTCCTTATTCTCCCCATCATAACAACACTTGTCCTTCCATTTTCAAAACCCTAGTAAGTGTTAAAGTTAATAATTCTTAGAAAATATCAACTTTGTGTGTCTAGACTACTTTATGAGGGAAAGGGAGTAATAGACACGTGCCAGTTGGTGTACCATCATGGTCATTAATGACTTTTTTGAGTTTTCACCATCTCTACTTTGTAGGGTCTCTTTCTTTTTTTTTTCTTTTTTTTCTCCATCTTGTTGTTGTTTTGATAAATGTTTTGTTTTATTAAAAAAAAAATTCAATGTTTTGTTTGGTTCACAAGAAATCAAAGAGAAAACTCCATTGCTTTTACTCACTTTATCATATTTTGATTTCTTTGAAAAGGAAAAAGAGTTTGTGTGATTAGAATTTAGCAGAGAGAAAATGCTCAAAACGATCAAAGCCTTTGTCTCCAAAGTCTCCAAATACGGTAAAAGCCATCTTCAAAAGCACTTATTTCTTTTGCCTTTTTTCTTTTATGTTAAAAAAAACAAATAAACAATTACTTTTCCTAAGATTTGTTTTCCTTTTTAAGGATGAAATTTTATTCATCTCTTTTACGTGATATTGTGATTCACCATAATTCATCGTATATTATACGTATCGCCATAATTCCTCGTATGTCATTATCGATTTTTTGAAATAAATGTGAAACAAAAAATATTTTTTTTAAATCAAAACAGAATTTGTTGAATCTCATTATTAAATTCATATTCATTTCTATTTTTACTGTTGCGAAAAAAAAGAAGTAAAAAGTCCAAAAAATGTTTTGGAAAATGACAGCACAACTAGCTGTTTAAGTCCTAACTGCTAAGTGTAAAGATCACTTGGGTTGGGTATAACCTCTGGACTAATAGTCTTAAAAGTTCAGGCCCAAATTTCAGGCCCGTTACACTGATAGTGGATTGGGCCATGCAAACCACATCACATTGATGGATGTTAGTTGGGCCCATTTGGTTTTTTTTTTTTTTAAATTAAGCATGTCGTTATAATATAGTAAATTGTTCGCAGTAGGATTCAAATTTCCCAGGATGTCCTGCTTTTTAAAACTTTAAATGCTCTACCAACTAAGCTAGAGATATGATAAGTAATATGATCATTTTTGCAATTTTTATTATAATTTTCAACTATTTTATATTACTCAATTTGCATGTATTAAGATGGGTCAAATTTTGGAGAAAAATAAAAAATAAGTTTAAACTCGTTATATTTGTTTCTTTCTATTATATAAGGACTAAGAAACTTTAAAATATCTAAAATTTTGAGGAATTTTGATTATATTATATTTTATTTTTTTCATATGTAGGCGTATACGCCCGCCTGCTAGGTGTCCCACTTTCGCTCATATTTTTTGAGCACCAGGTTGAGAAATAAAAGGTTTGAATAGAACTTAGGCCCCCATCGCCTACTCGACAGGGCCCGCGAGCCACAAGTTTTGGCCTGGGCCACAAAGTTTAATTTAAATTTACATTGTTTTTTATTTTAAATTTTTTAATAACTACATATAATTATTTTCTAATTATTAAGAATATTATTTTTTCTATTATAAAAAAATATAAAATAGTTGTTTATTGAAAAAAAAAATAGTTAGTAAATAATTGTTTTTAATAAAATAAAATAATATTAGTATAAAAATAATTTAAAATAAAATAAAAATATATAAATGTAACTATAATAATAATTATTTTGTATAACCTTTTAAGAACATAAAAATAAACTACAAGTATTTCAAAGAAACTTTATTTTACAAGATATAAGATATGTAAAATTGTTATTTATTATTATTTTTAATATTTTAATGTCAGGCCCATTTGGACTCATTTTGGCCCGTGGCCCACAAAGGATTGGATTGGGCTAGCCAAAGCGGGCCCGAATAAAAGTGGGTCACCTGTCTATCCCAAACACACTCGCTTTCCCACGTTATAGCTTTTATGGTGAAATCAAACATGACAAAATTATTTTCCTTAGTATTTTTTTCTTTCCCTAGTACTTTTCAGGTTCCAAATGAAGCCTAAGTGTTTTGGCTCCCCTAACTTATTTCTGGTTTCGCCACTCTGAAATTACTCATCGACACCTCTTTTCATAATTTTTCTCTTCAATAAAGTTGTTATTCCACAAGATCTATGTTTTCATTTGTTTTTTCATGTTTTAGTCATCATCTTAATGCAACGTTTGTTTGTTGTCACCTTGGTGTGACGTTTATTTATCATCGAGATGTGACATTTATTTGTGTGAGGGAAATTCAAATGAGCAAAATATATTCGATCTGTGACAAGAAATCAAATCAATGGTCATCAATATAATATAAAACTAAAGTCATAGATATTCTAGTCACAATAGTAATATCAGATGTATAGTGTCACACCCCGATTTTCGGGACGCGAGACCAAATATTGGGACTCTTGACATGATTTTTTTTTTTTTAAAAAAAAAAAAGCAAACGGGCACCTGTGGGTATGGCCCACATCTTATAACAGAATCAAAAGAACTACCACCGGAGTGGTGTCCATCAAAATCTATACACATATATCGAAGTCCCTTTTCAAATACAAATCGTATTTCTTACAAATACAACCAGAGCACGGAACCTACATGTAGTGAACCCTTACAAGTGTGCTTACCAACCTCGCATGCTGGGACGCTTGTCGACGTTTTCTCTCCCGTACTCACACTGACAAAAACTGCGGCTAAGCTTTACTTCAGCTTTAAACATTTCTTATACAGTAAACACAAATACGCATAAATGCAGAATGTGTACGAATATTCGGCATTCACATAATGGAACTCATACAATTACTTAGCTTATACGCATTCAATACTTATCACATTCGATCTTATACTTTACTCAAGAATTACACTTATGGCGTACTTTATCCTTATTCGATCTTATACTCATATAGCACTCATTCCTATCCAGCTTATACTTATAGCAATCGGATCTTATACTTATAGCAGACTTATTCTTATTCAGATCTCCCAAATGACATATACTTGAATCTGCCAATCATACTTATCTCCGTGAGGATACATATTTATATACTTATGTTTGTACGTACATAAACTTATTTCTATCTCCATAGAGTTATAGAACCTATGCTTATACGTGAGGTACTTAAACACGTATTGATATTTGGGGATTCATTCTGCATTCCCAGGAGCTTATTAACTCATAATTATCCTACTAAGCTTTACACTCGTTTCTGGGTACCATAGGTATTACGTAGATTACGAACGATACCGGATTTGGCGGAACTTAATCTTATAATGAGTACTGTATACTTACTGATTAAATGTCCGATCTCGATACCAACTTGTGTTGTACTATATCCCAACAAAATCCTATGTTAACGTGATACCTAGACTTATATGAGTACCCGTGAGGTAATACTCTGAGTTTATCCTTGTCTTACCTGACTTCTACTCGCATTCACGTGAGTTTATTCCGTATTTCTGATCTTATCCTCGGTATTACTGGAGCATATACATGTATTTTTGATTTTATACATGTATTTCCAGAACTTATACATGTATTTCAGATTATACATGTATTACAAGTATATACTTGTCTTGGCGTAACTTATACTGGCCATTGAACTTATACTCGGTATTTCTTGGATCTTATATGTGTTACGTGAACTTATACATGTATTTCATCTTACATGTATATTACGGAACTTATATTTACTCTAATGAACTTATAGTTGTGTACAGGACTTATTCGTCTTACGCATCTTATAATTTGTGTTACGTAACCGATTCTTGTATTTCGGATCTATTCTTTTATGAAGGTACCCTGTAGTACGTATAAGTCGGAAATTGCATCAGATTATAGCGCTGCATAAAGGCCTGATCAGACTTATACAAATACGAACATTATTCTTTCAGAGGTACGTATCACGATTCATTATAATGCAAAAGACTCGTAGGCAATGACCGGGATTTATACTTATTTTACGTAACTTATACTTATTTTTCGATACGAGTACCCGCGGGTACTACAAAACTTATACTATTTATGATACTAGAGTACCCTTAGTACTACCGGACTTATATCGTGTTACAGATACGAGTACCCGTAGGTACTGCATCGACTTATACTGTACATTGACACTGAGTACCGTAGGTACTCATCGACTTATACTGGTGTTAATGACATTTAGAGTGTCTGCAGGTACTAACGGGACTTACATTTGTCTGGATCTCCATAGGAGGTACAGTAGTTTCTTAGTACAAAAGTGTTCGTAGGTACTACATAAATGTTAAGTATGTACAAAAGTACCGCAGTACTACAGAAAGCAAATACGTGAGGTACCCGTGAGGTACTTTAACATATACGTATGTACCCGTAGGTACATTCGCAATACATACGTAGGTACTGTGATGTACATCTCAGATCTTTACTATATTCATTTCTTATTCATTATTCGCAGTCTTATCATAATTGTTAGATCGCTTAAACCAAAGTAATAATGGAATTGCAGACACAACATAATAAGGCACCGGGCGTACGACACAGACGTAGAGCCGCCGTCGACTAATCGAGAGCACCTGGCACACTGTGCCGGCATTCCATCGAGCGCCACAAGACTAATCGTAGAAGACCGGCGACTAATGTGCCAAGCACGATCGAGTGTCGTCATGACTAATCGTGAGAAAGATCAAGCATCATTATACGCGCTTCTTCCCACGTAAATATGGTGTCATGTCATTCAATAACCGGACTTGTGCAATTTTACAATTATAATGAGCCATAACTTACTATCTTATAATAAGTAGCCTTCTTAGCCATATTATGCTTATGACATGTTGTCATTCTCAGTTCATATTTACTTTTTCATCTCATATTCATAGTTCATGCCTATTCCATACCAAGATTTCATATACTTGTGCCGATATGATGCCTATCCATCATTCATTATTCTAATCCCCATGACCCATTTTTCTTATGTAATTAGAATCAATCCAATTGGGATCATCCAAATCCCGTTATGGCATTTCATGCCAACTAGTCGGTTTTACCGATTTACCGAGGATAGTTTGAATTATTTATTTTCCAGTGCCTTGCTTCCATTTTTACACTGGTTCTTTGTGCTCCTTAAAGCTAAGGTGCTAAGGGTTCATTTCCAACTGACCACCCAAATCGAGCACTTAACTCAACTTACGTTCGAATCAATCGGGAATCCTCTATAATCAACTGATGCAGAAGATGGGCTTGCACATGTCTTCACTTTGATTAAATTTTTTGAGCTATCTAGAGTCAGAATTTGGATACTTATTAAATATGGTTTAATTCTCCTTAGTCTATTTTAAGGGCCATTTGAATCACTCAAATCGATAAGAATATAAAGGCGCCAAATACAAAAACTGGTCAAACGAAGAGCAAAATCCAGAATGTGTTGTACCAGAGAGTCAACTGCACGTACAAAGTTTCGCCAAAACGACCAGAAACCGAAATTGTACTGGCACAGCTTCTCAACTTGTACTAGTACAAGGACCTAAAGTGCCCAAAATGTATATTTTTGTTCCATATTTCCAGTGAGCTGATACCTAATCAACTCTACTCTTCAAACACACATCAAAACACTTCTAATTCACATCAGAATCTCCTTTCTATTCAAATTCATCTTTCAATTTCATATGTTTCTTCAAAATTTCATGAATTTCTCCCAAAATCATTCCAACATGGGTTATGATCCATCCTCAAACCAACTATGATGATTAGTTAGCCTATTCTAAACCCTAACTCAATCGCTAATTAACCATGAATCCAACCCAAAAGGGAGATTCCACATTTCATTTGTTCCATACGTTTTACCAACCCTAAATTCAAGAGATCCGCTACTAGAATGAATTTGAAGAGAAACCCCAGCTTTCTTTGAGACAAGCTATTAACCAAAACCAAGCCTTAGAATTCCATAAATCCATACTTAATTCATACCAAAGTAGTTTCCATACCTTTCAAGGCTTGACTGCTCTCAATCCTTCCTCCTCTTCTTCTTCCTTTCTCTTCTTTCTCTTCTTTTGCTTCCTCCTTTCCTCTTCACTAGCTTTGTTCTTTTTTGGCCCTTTGGAGACCAAATTGTCTTTAAATCCCATGTGGATTTGATAAGGCCATGTTCGCCCTTAACAAAAACCCATTTTGGGTTAGTTTAATTAAAAAAAGGTCCCTCTATGTTTGGACCATTTATATTTCAAGTCTCAAAATTGTATTTTGGCCCATAATCTTTCAATTTATAACTTTTAGTTTCCTCTTTTCTGGACAATTCTATATATTTGTCCTTAAGTTTTGTAACTTTCCGGTCTTCTGGCTTTCTCGTGTTTCGCATTTATAATCACGTAAACAAATAAAATTGATGCTATTAAATAATTTTCTAAACATGTCGAAAACGACTAGGGTATATTTCGGGGTGTTACATATAGGCTTAACTATCAAAATTAATTCATTATGCTATTAACCTGGATATTATTTCATCCTCTATAGTTTTTAACGATTTTGATTATATGTTTTTATTGATATATTACTAATTTGAATCAACAAAATTATTTTTCCCTTAAAAAAAAAGTGTATATAGAACATAATTTATCAAATACAAAACCAACATATACAAAGTACTTTTATGGATTACTTTCAAACAAAAAAAAAGTACTTTTATGGATTCAACAATATAATAGAATATTTTATCATTCAAAAATTTAAAAATTTATGAAACATAGGGATGTTTTTATCATATAAAAAATTTGTCTATGTTTGTTTAAGCAGTGAATAAATAAAAAATATATTTGGTTAAATTATTTTTGACTTAATAATGTGACGGGGAGTGATTTTATAAAGTTTTCTAACAAGTTTTTATTCTAAAAATACTTTCTAAAATCAATGTAAAACACTCTATAAAACTATTGTCAAGATTTATGTATAATTTAATTTGAATGAAAAACCCTAATAGCCTTTCCCTTTCTCTCATCTTGTTTTTTCTAACCTCTTTTTTCTTAAGCAATAAGCGGTAATTTTTTTTGTCATTTTTGACTTGAAATGATCCCTCTACATCTCTTTAAACCTTCTTTTTTTCTAAACAAAGTGGTTCTTCCATAAAAATCTGGATTTTTAATTTGTTTTTTATTGTTTTTGTTGTTGTCTTATGCAGCGTGTTTGTGTTGTCGTCTTATGTGGCGTGTAGTTTATGCCCCCTTTTAGTATGACAGTTTGGCTTTTGTATTCATGTTACGACAATTTCTTGTGCGTGAGTGATTCGAACGATAAAACATATTCGATCAGGAAAATACAGAAACATCAAATCAAATCATGGTCATCAATATGCTACAAAATTAGAGTCATATGTATTCCAGTCATCATATAAATATTAAATATGTAGGCTTTGAACTAATTCATTGTGCTATTAACCTACTGGATGCTACATTATCCTTTAGAGTTTTTAGCGAATTTGATTGTGTTTCTATCAAAGTATTAGTAGTTTGAATCAATAAAATTATTAACTTTTCAAAAAAAATGTATAATTTAATTTTTCATTTTATTTGAAATTTTAAATTCATAAGTTTGAAAAATATGAAATTATTGAGTTATATATTTGTTTTTCTTGTAAATATGTCACTCTTGCATTTTTTTTTTACATTCATTCAATTTGCATTACATTATCAGAATACTGTTTATGCGACTGTGCCTTAACACTTCCTATACACTCATCCTCCTTTACCACTTGAACCGAGTTTCTAAGGCTGCATCCATGCATTTAAAAATCTTATTTTATCAATTTTTTTTCCTTTAAAATATTTTCCCCCATGCATCATTAGATCAAGAAATTTGATATGCAGCATACCCAGAATGGAGTTTTGGACAAATATATATTATTTTAAAAAAAATTACTAAAATAAGACAAAAATCAAAATAATGTCCAAACTAGTACGTCCTAGCCACATCGGGACGGGTGATAGAATGCCGAATGCTGTAGCCTGGCTAACTCCTGCGCATTGTAATTTTTTTAACCACGACATCAACTTTTTAAAAAAATTATAATGCCGTAGTCATTGTCGCAACACTAATACGTTTGTAGAGATACTGCAGTCGTTGATCGGGTCTTGGGGCGCTGCGGATATTGTCGCGACATTCTTGCTCAGAAGATCCGGTAGTACCCCCAATTTTCTTTAGTAAAAAGGGCAAATCGTAATTTCAGTAAAATCCGAAATTTTTTCTAAATCTCAAAATGACGAAACGGACTTCACTGCTAGAATCAAGCCGCGAAATCTAGCTACCATCGCCGACCTCGTCAAATTTCAGATAATCTAATTTCATCGCTGAGGCAACTAAGAAATCCGCTGGTAGATACGCGACGCGATTGCAAGTCACCTACTACATGTTCTCTTGCGACACAAGTCAAAAGATTAGAGAGACGATTGAATGACGGCCTGGGGCCGCTGTCGCAAATCTAAGAAGTGACATGATGGGAATGTTATCGGGAATTGTTAATGATAATAAGATCGATGAAATCGGGCGGTTCATATTCTTCAAAAAGACCAAAACGGGCAAGTATCGGACGGGAAGAGATGCAGTGGCTGGATTTGAGATTTTGAGAGAGAGAAAGAGAGAGAGCACCTTTCAGATTTCCCCACATTAGACCGCTTCTGCCGACGAGTAAGAAGCAAAGTCATTTACGCTGAGGGCTACGCCAGGACACCGATTCCGCTGAGTTCACAACCCAAGAGGTAGGGATCTTTCCTACTTGTGTTATTCTCGCAAGAGCCACGTAAATTCAAGCAGAATGTTCCGGTGACTGCTTGGCCGTGAATCTCGGGCCCCCCAAAAGCTTTGAACCGAGTGGAGAAAATTCCTATTTGATTGGCCGTGAACAGTGCCACCCGAGGGTTTCACTGTTCACGCGAATAGTAACATGAATTTGGTGTGATTTTTATGATTTTGAGTGATTCAAAATGAATTGCTTGTGTTTGTAAATTAGCTCATGTGAGCTAATTTTGGTGTTATTGATGTGAAAATTGAATAACATGATTGGCTATGAAGAAATTACGTTAATATATGCATGTGAATTGTATTAGCATAAATTATTTGAATTGGCATAATACATTCCATATGCATCGGGGTAAATCTAGAATATTAGGAATGCATGACATGAAATGAAACAAAATGAAAAAATGTTGTGAAAGTGAATTCTCACTAAGATTTTTCGAAGAATCTCCCGAGGACGTCCAACCCGATCACTGATGAGGACCATGACTGCTTTATTATCCAAATAATTCACGGAGGGTAGTCCAATATTTTTACCGAAACTCGTAGTAAGTTTCAAGAACAAAAAGCTTTTGTTGTGAAAACCGGATATTTTTACTCGCATATTGGCTTAGGCATCTGTGAGGGAGTCGGTGAGGACTCAAGACATGGGTTCGCAGCCGTGAGATCTGCAGGTTCATAAAATCGCTTTTTGAATGTAATTGTTTGTCATGCATGCGCACTTACATGAAAACCCGGCGTAGGAAATTATCTCATCAGGGCTTTGCTCACCCCGTCAGGACGCCATTTCAGCCAAAGAGCCGATCAGGCGGCACTACTGTAGGTCACAGAAAGAAGAAAAAGTTTCACTATGGCTTTGATATTGTTGTATAACATGTATTAGAAATTGCAAACTTTTAATATATGTTTGTATTAAGAGTAATATGTTAACTCTGAACCATGTAAGATAGTCGTCGATATTTCTGTGAGATTGACAGGCCCAAGTGGCCATTATTATACTCGCATTTTAATTCCTCTGTGGTCATCGAAACTTGTTTGGATATTTCAGATAAGAGTTAACATGTATAACATGTATTAGAAATTGTAAACTTTTAATATATGTTTGTATTAAGAGTAATATGTTAACTTCGAACTACGTAAGATAGTTGGTTGGATATTTTGTGAGTATTGGCGCAGCCCAAGTGGGCCATTATTATACTCGCATGTGGACCCTATGTGGTCATTGTAAACTTGTCGGGGACAGTGCCAGACTTCCAGTAGGTACCTCCCGTACAGCGACATCGCCACTTTTCATGAGTGGTGTTCTGCAACCCACATCCACAATATTTCAGGTCGACGGTTATCAACGGACACCCCAAGCCTTAGCTACAACTTGGCATCGAGCTTAGGTATACGTGCACCTGTGGCTCGAGGGACTCGCTTAGGCCATGGTCATGCGGGTGCAACATCACGTAGTAAGTACGTGGATTACCTAGGCAATCACGGGATAGGATTAGAACACTGCGTGCATGATGTTTTATGTGTAATTATGTGTTATGAATTGTATGATTTGTGTGCTTGGTGAATAGCACATAGGAAAAAAAAAATGTTGAACACTAGGGTTTAGTGTGAGAACAAGTGGTTTGAGGAATTTTGGGCAAATAGTCCGCACTAACGAAAAAAAAAAATTTTTCGACAAGATTCTATTTTTGAACATGAACAGATTGTGGTTGTGAAAATTGAGAAAAATTCAAGTTTTTTCAGACAAGAAAATAGTTTGTAATTAAACTCTGAAAATTTTGAGCCAGAATCTGCGTGTTCAAGCTATCAGATTTAGGAGTAGCAAGGAAGCTACCGAGATGAAAAAACAGGTGTTGAGGAGAAAATTTTTCCCGGGGTTTTACAAGATGTAACAGAAAAAATATTTAAAATAAATATTTTGGTTCTATCGAAAATGAAAAATATATATAAATAAATTTTTTTTAGAAAAATAAAATTTTATAAAATAAAATTTTTCAAGGTATATGATTTAATATATGAACTTATTGTCTTGCATTACCTATGAATGCATGGACATTGCGTATGAAATATTTCTAGTATGTGACTAGCGTCTCAAGGTTGTGTTTACACGTTAGAGATGTTGCATCAGTTGTGATAGAGTTGGGCTTAGAGGTTGAGGCCTTGAGGAGCCTCAGAGTGTGAATCTCCCTAGGGATTAAGGCGAGATGTGGATGATATGTCGGTTGCGAAGTTAGAGATCCGGGATTCTACTCCATAGTGGACCCGAGGTCATGGACAGGTCAGTTCGACGCTCATCCCTTGGGATGGATCAAGCACAAATTTACAAGGTCGCATCAATTGTGAGCGAGAGGGAGCACGCCACACGCAGACGGTAATTCGTGTTGTATTTCGTGGGGACAAACATGATATTTTGCCTCGTGATGTAATGAGTCCGTGTGTCGTGACAATGGGCGGGTTGGCTAGCAAGCCCTACCCCAGAGAACAAGGTGAGACCTAATTTGATCACCTCGAGTAGTCCGTAAGTATGAGGATGTTTTCCCGATGAGCACGATTGCCTCCAGAGGGTTGTGACCTTGGTATCGAGCTACACCTCATTTCGCTCATCTCTACGACCAAGACAAAGATGGCAATTCGGGCTGAAGCCATAGAACTCGTAGTCCAAATGCATACGAGCCATCGGACAAGGGGTTCATTAGACCGGCACTTCACCATGGGCGCTCCCGGTTCTATTTGGCGAAGAAAAGGATAAGACCCTTCATCAGGCATTGATTACAGCAAATAACGGTTACGAACAAGAATCTCCACTCATCACGCGATCGACGATTTGTTTGATCAATCGAGGAGCAGTCTACTTAAGATAGACCTTTCTCGCATCGTTACCATCACCGCGTTAAAGAGACAGATATCCCTAAGACATCGTTTAGGACACGTTATGGGCACTTTGAGTTTACGGTGATGCCCTTTGGATTGAAGAATGCGCCAACGACATTCATGGACCTCATGCATAGGGTATTCCAACCCTATTTAGATTACTGGTCAGAACTTTCGTGGTTGACATTTCTGACTACCCCACGAGTGGAGCATGAGTAGCACTTCGAGGATCGCTTACGCTTGTCAGAGATCATCACCGTGACGCCAAGGTCAAGTAGCGCGATTTTTGGCTTACCGAGATGAGATTTTTTTTGGGATTAATGCGGGTGTCGCGATCGCGTGTCAACGGACCCAGAGAAGGTCGAGGCCATGATAAGTCGGGAGAGGTCAAGTCGGCTCTTCGAGATACATAGTTTCTGGGATTGATGGGTACTACGGTGAGATCTCATCGAGGATTTCTCTCGACAGAGCACCTACGACGTGGTCAATCTTAAGGAGGTCAAGTTTGATTGGGATGATCGATGCGAGGAGGCATTCCAGGAGTTTAAGAGGAGGCTTACTTCAGCTCCTATCTTGATAGTCCCGGATAGGGGACAGGGGTACATAGTGTATTGTGATGCCTCGAGAGCCGGACTAAGATGTGTTTTGATGTAGTCCGAGAGGGTAGTAGCTTATGGTTCCCGTCCGTTGAAGAATCATGAGCAGAATTACCCCACACATGACATGGAGTCATGGCCATAGTCTTTGTGGCTCTCAAGATTCGCGCCACTACTTATATGGCGAGGAGTTCGAGGTGTACTCAGACCATACAAGTCTGAAGTATATTTTCACGCAGTGGGACCTCAATATGAGGCAACGCAGATGGATGGAGTTCCTAAAGGATTATGACTTCACTTTGCATTACCATCCCGGTAAGGCAAATGTGGTGGCTGATGCATCACTCGGAAGTCATGTGGAGTATCGGGTTAGCATAGCTTCCGAGTATGGATGCTCGAGACCGTGACGCTTTGGGCTACGCATCACCGAGCGCTCGGGTGGGTGCATTGGGGAGTTTAGTGGCTACACCATCTCTTTTGAGTAGAGTGATTGAGTCCTAGGGATAAGACCCGGAGATAGTGTCCATCAGACCGGTACAACAAACAAAGACGCGGCTGTAATCGCCCACGCAAATGGTAGTCTTCGTATAGAGGACGTATTGGTTCCCGCTGACTCCGATTTGAGAGAGGAGATTCGTGGAGTTTCACTGCTTCGATTTGCCGTGCATCCAGTGGCAATTTAAGATGTACCAGATCTTCATCAAGCAGACACGGGAGCGAGAGACGAAGAGACACGAAGGGACTTTGTTCGATGATGTCTCACGCACGCGGTGTTAAGGCTGAGCACCAGAAGCCAACATATCTACTTTAACCATTGGAGGTGGCTGAGTAGAAGTGGGAGCACGTCACGATGGATTTTGTGACGCACTTGCCACGGACACCGCAAGGACATGATGTTGTATGGGTGATAAGGACTGCCTCACGAAGTCTATGACATTTTTCTAGCCGCATGGATGACCTTCACATTGGAGAGATTCTGCCGGTCGTATATCCGAGAGATCGTCCGGCTATATGGAGTACCAGTACCCATAGTGTCGGATATAGACCCGAGGTTTACGACGCACTTTTGGAAGAGTTTCCAAAAGGCTATGGGCACACGGCTGACCATGAGTACAGCTTTCCACCCACGTAACGAGATGGTCGTGCCGAGAGAGGACTATACAGGGCAGAGAATATGCCGCGAGCATACGTCCCGGATCATAAGGGTAGCTGGGAAGAAAGCACTTTGCCCAGGAATTCACTTACAACAAGTATCGTGCGAGTATACAGATGGCACCATATGAGGCATTGTATGGGAGGCCATGCAGATCACCAATATGTTGGACCGAGGTGGGAGAGAGCTCCATCACTAGTCCTGATTTGATTAGAGACACCTCCGAGAAGATTGATACGACAAAGATCTTCTCACCGCCTCGCATCCTAGAAGAGATATGCTGATGTACGACGCCAACCCTAGGAGTTCGAGGTTGAGATCACGCCTTCTTAAAGGTGATGTCTAAGAGAGAGTAATGTGCTCTAAGAGTCGCTTAAGCTATCGCCAAGGTTTATCGTCCTTCGAAGATACCCGAGAGGGTATGCATCAGCCGCATCGGCTGGTTTTACCGCCCAAAGATCGTGTCCATGAGGTATTTCACGTCTCCATGCTCCTGAGGCAGGTACACCCATCCAAATTTCATGTAGTGGATTGGGGAGAGATTGAGGTTGACACTTATGGGACCTTCGAGGAGGACCCGCATGCATTTTGATAGCTGGATCGTGTTTTGCGAATGCATAACTGAGGCTAGTGAGAGTGCTATGGCGGCACCGTGAGTGGACGAGTCAACGTGGGGACCGCGAGGACACGATATGTGGCCACCTATCCTTCTTGTTTAGGATGAAGGTACGGGTTTTAATCGCTTAACATTTAATCGACTAGTTTACATGCATGGTCTAGTGCACGCTGCATATGCATCCGAGTTGTTTGATTGTCCGCACTTCAGACGAAATTCTTTATGAGGAAGAATGTAAGACCCGAGAAAATTCCAATTTTCTGAAAAATGGCAAAATCGTAATTTCGGTAAAAATCCAAAATTTTTCTAGATCTCGGATGACGAAATGAATTTCACCGTTAGAATCTTCTCGCGAAATCTAGCTATCAATATCACCTTCGCCAAATCCCAGACAAATGGACCACTGCTGAGATAAACTAGGTCAGGTTTGAGAGACATGTGATGTGACAAAAGTCACCTACTACATGTTCTCTTGTGACACATGTTGCAAGATCAGAGAGATGATGGAAATTGACGGCCTAGATAGTGACAAGTGTCAAAAATCTAAAAGAAGGGACATAATTTAATTATTTAATTTGAGACGATAATAGCATTTAAAGATGAACAAGTATTCATCTTCAAAAAGACCAAAAAATGGGTAGTGGCTGACAGGAAGAGATGCAGTGGCTGGATTTGAGATTTTGACAAAGAGAGAGCACCTTCTCTAGATTTACCATTAGATTGGTTCGCTTCACTGAGTAAGAAGCAAAGTCGTTTTACACACGGCGCTTACGCTGACATCGATTTTGTGTGAGTTCATTAACTCCAAGAGGTAGGGATCTTTTCCTACTTGTGTTATTCTTTGGGTAAGAGTCAAGTAAATGGTTATGAATGTTTTGAGGCTTGTTTTAGCCGTGAATTCGGTCTCAAAAGCTTTGAACCGAGTTGAGAAAATTCCTATTTGTTTGGTCGTGAACAGTGCCACCATAGGGTTTCACTGTTCACATGAATAGTAACACGAATTTGGTGTGATTTTTATGATTTTGAGTGATTTAAAAATGAATTGCTTGCGTTTGCTAATTAGCCCATGTGAGCTAATTTTTGTGTTATTGATGTGAAAATTGAATAACATGATTGTTGTGAGTAAATTACGTTAATATATGCATGTGAATTGTATTAGCATAAATTATTTGGAATTGGCAAAATGCATTCCATATGCACTGGGGCAGCCTAGAATATTAGGTATGAGTGCATGACATGAAATGAAACAAAAATGAAAATGTTTGTGAAATGAATTTCGACGTAAGATTTTTCCGAAGAATTTCCTGGGAGGGACGTCCAACAGATCACTTCGGATGAGGACCATAACTGTTTCGGAGAGTTATCCAGCAATTCGCCTCGGAGGGTAGTCCAATATTTTTACCGAAACTCGGTAGCAAGTTTCAAGAACAAAAAGCTTTTGTTGTGAAAACTGGATATTTTTACTCGCATATTGGCTTAGTCATGTGTGAGGAAGTCGGTGAGGACTCGAGACATGGGTTTGGGCATGTAGACATTCGAGTAGGTTCAGTGAATGCTTGAATGTAATTTGTTTGTCGTACGCGGCACTTAGGTGGGGAGTAACCCATGTAGGAAATTATCTCTACTGGGCTTTGCTCACCCTGCCAAGGGATCAAACATTTCTGTGCAATAAGAGCTTATCGGAAGGCGGCACTACTAGAGGTCATGGTTAGAAAGCCGACTTATGGCTTTTGAGACAGTATAAATATGGTTAGAATTATAAACTTTTAATATATGTTTGTATTAAGAGTAATGTGCTAATTTCGAACCATGTAAGATAGCTTGGTCGATATTTTGCAAAGATTACGCAGTGGGCCCAAGTGGCCATTATTATACTTTGATGCCGACCCCGCGCGTCATTGTAAACTGCTGGGACAGGTTTGCACTCTCAGGGCAGAGCTCCCGTACAAAGCCGAGTACTCGCCCGATTTTCATGAGTGGTGTCGGGTAACCCGACATCCACGAATATTCCGCAGGTTGACGGGTTGTCAACGGACACCCCGGTTTTAGGGTGTCACATTCTCGACGCTCCTTTTGAATAAATGTTGCGACAATTTTGTGAGTGTCGCGACATCGCTCACCTCGCTTCACTCGCGACTCTCTACGCCGCGCGACATAAACTTCACGTCGCGGACATGTTGTGTAAACTTATGCCATCCGGTCTATTGCCTGTTCTTATCATAAGTTGCATTGTACGCGGACACAACTTATGTCATCTCTGCCTTCGTTATGTCGCGACATATAGCAGGTGTTTGAACACAACTTATTCGATCTAGCCTTCGCATGCCGCCACACAACTTATATTATAGCAGTTTTCTTCGTTATATCGCGACATATGTTGAGGTGTCATTTGGTTCTTCCTGTTTCATGCTCATATTTTCTTGCTATTTTTGCTTCTTTTGATATTGATTTCTGCAAAACAATAATGTTGGTGAAGATTCCATAATTTTGCATTAAATTAAGCATTAAAGCCTCAAATATGTATGCAAAAATTGACTTAAAGTTATATGAGTATTGGTTGTTATTTTGATGCAATTAAATTGGTTTTGATGAAAGTTATTTAATTTTGATGAATTATTATAATGTGTGATGCTAGATTGCTGTATTTTTTACGTATGCAATATGTTGCACTTAGACAATTATTTGTAACTTAAAATTCTCGTTCTAACAAAAAAAGCAATGCCACAGTCACTGATTGATGAGTATGAAACTCATATAACTTTAAGTCAATTTTTGCATACATATTTGAGGCCTTAATGCTTAATTTAATGCAAAATTATGGAATCTTCACCAAAATTATTGTTTTGCATAAATCAATATCAAAAGAAGCAAAAATAGCAAGAAAATGTACTTAATTAACTAAGGCATGAAGCAAGGAAGATCGTGACACCTCAACATATGTCGCGACATAACAGAAGGCATATGTCGCAACATAACAGAAGGTCAGATGATATAAGTTGTGTCGCGACACCTCAGCATATGTCGTGACATAACAGAAAGCCAAATGACATAAGTTGTGTCATGACATTGCAACTTATGTCACGACATAACAGAAAGCCAGATGCCACAACTTATGTCGCGACATTGAAATTTATGTCGTGGCACAAACGTGAAGAGTCATTGAAAAAGCAACTAAACAATGTCGCAACACTCACAAAATTGTCTCGACATTTATTCAAAATGAGCGTCGAGCAAGAATGTCACGACAGTATCACAACACTTCTAAAGACCAACCAACAACTCACAGTATCTCGACAAACGTATTAGTGTCACGACAATGACTACAGCATCATAATTTTTTTAAAATTCAATGTCATAGTTAAAAAAAAAATTACAATGTCGCATTGACTTAAAAAAAATTACATTGTCGCATTGACTTACAAAAAATTACAATGCTGCAGTTAATGACTGTGGCATTCACTACAAGAAATTTGGTTTTCTGCGTCCAAAGTTTTTATGATCAGCTAATACTAGTCATTGATTCCAATTTTCTACGATGAACTTTGACAATTGGTCGCTAATTTTAATAGATAAACAATTTAAATATTTTATTTATTTACGATCAATAATTTTATTTATAGCAACCATTGCTCAGTCATAGATATTATAACTTGTGACCAGTTATTGATTGGTTGTAAAATGTATTAGTATTTATGATAAATCTTATATTGGTCACAAAAAATACTAAGATATATAAAAAATATTATAGCTCGTCCTTGGAAGTTTGATATTTTGTGAGAACTAGTTATTTTAGTCTCAAAACATCTTATAATATGTGACCTCACTATAATTGGTCATCTACTTAGCATATTAATTATAAAGAACTTTATGTTAGTCTCAAAAAAATTATAATTTATGAGAAATATTGTAACACATCTCTAAAAGTATGATATTTTGTGAGGAGCGGTAAAAGTGGTCACAAAATGTCCTATGATCTATGATCACTCATTGATTGGTCATAGACGAGTATAATAATTATGACGAAACTTATGTTAGTCTAAAAAAAAATATAATCTATGAGAAATATTATAACACGTCTCTAAAAGTATGATATTTTGTGAGAAGCGGTAAAAGTGGTCATAAGATACCCTCCGATCTATGACTACTTAATGATTAGTTGTAGAAAATTATATTAATTATGATGAAACTTAAGTTAGTCTAAAAAATATATATAATAAATGAGAAATATTATAACATGTCTCTAAAAGTATGATATTTTGTGAGGAAAAGAAAAATTGGTCGCAAGATACCCTATGATTTATTATCACTCATTGACTGGTCATAGAAAGGTGTATTATTTACGATACACCTTATGTTAGTTGCAAAAACTTATATATTCTACGATAAATAATTTAAGTTTATCCCCTAAAAAGCTGATATATTATAGCGAATCAAAGATAGCGGCAAAATGTTATATTATTTGCTATTAGTCATTGGTTGGCCTTAAAATCTTTATTATTTGGTAAACAACTTTTCTGGTGATCACATGAAAGACTTTAACATGTGAGAAAATTCATAATTAATTCACCTTTGAAATTTTAGTATTTTTTAGGACCGATAATTGTAGTTGCAAATGTCTAATAATTTGGGATCAATATTTTTGTGACTTTTTCATAATACAATTTCTAGTTTAAACCATTTTATATTATTATTAAAAGTTACCTTCTTAAAATACACACTTTATGAGGCTTTTTAAACACATTAAAATATCACTCTCAATATAAACCAATTTGTTAAAAAATATTTATAAAAATTATTTCTATAATTTTTCAATTAATTTTAGGATTTCCTTCATGTACTTATATAAAATAATTACAAAAATATCTTTAAAATAATCCAATTTTTTAAGGGCTTTGGACGATTGTAATACCTTAAGTCGATAAAATATATTACCAAATTATTTTGATAAAAATCTATAAAATATTTATTATTTTTAGTTAGACAATGATATAAAATTGGGTTTTTAAATTTTTATATAAATTTATATTAACACATTTTTAAACTATCTTAAATCATATCCAATGTTTTATTATTATTTTCCATTTATAAGATAATTTAAAATTATTCAATGATTAAGTAAAGAGAACAATAGATAATGATTGGAAAACTATATTTATATTGTATAAATAATATATATTTTATTGAGATATATATATATATATATATATATATATATATATATATATATATATATATATATATATATATATATATATTCAATAAAATATATTACCAAACTATTTTGATAAAAATCTATAAAATATTTATTATTTTTAGTTGACAACAATATAAAATTGGGATTTTAAATTTTTATATAAGTTTATATTAACACCTTTTTAAACTATCTTAAGCTTTCTTCCTTAAATCATAATCCATGCTTTATTAATATTTTTCCATTTATAAGATAATTTAAAATTATTCAAAAGACAAGAAAGAAACAATGTATAAATGATCGAAAACTATTTATATTGCATAAATAATTTATATATATATATATATATATATATATATATATATATATATATATATATATATATATATATATATATATATTACCAAATTATTTTGATAAAAATCTATAAAATATTTATTATTTTTAGTTAGACAATATAAAATTGGGTTTTAAATTTTTATGAAAGTTTATATTAACACCTTTTAAACTATCTTAAACTCCTTAAAATCATATCTAGTGTTTTATTAATATTTTTTCATTTATAAGATAATTTAAAAATTATTCAATGACAAGTGTTATAACAATGTATAAATAATCGAAAACTATATTTATATTAAAATAGTTTAGTAAACTATTTTTCTACATCATAGGAAGGTGCAAACATGAAGAAAAGAGTGCATGTTTTAAGTCGGATAAACATCATAATTTTAAAATGCATTGATATAAATATGGGCTTTCGGATTTGAAAGTATTAATAAAACCCAAATATATTAGTAATTACTAATTGATTTTATGATAAGTAACATGGGATTTGAAAGTTTATCCACTTTTCCTAAAATTCAATACGCGACTTGAGTTTTTAATATAACAATGATAGAGGGCATTGTAATTGGTTTCTTATGATTTTATTTTATTTTTAAATTTTTTCAAATTGTACTAGTAATGAACTTTTTTAGAATATATATTTACTCAAAATCTTATAAAATTATTATTATCAGTAACTTTTTAGGAATATTTTAATTAAAATCTTATAATATTATTATTACTGAATTTTTTTTTTTTCAACTACAAAAATATTATACTTAATTAAAATTTTATAATAATATTCTTATCTTTAAATATTTAATTAAAATCTTATAATAATCTTATTATTAAAACTTTGTTTTCAAATACAAAAATATTATATCTAATTATAATTATAATATTATTATTATCTTTTAAATTTTATGGTTTTTACTTCCATTTAAGTTACACACAATTCATAAAAGCTTTTTTTTGAAACGTAAATCATAAAAGTTAAAAGCAAAGTAAAAAAATTCAATAAAAATTACATGAAAAAAAATAATCCTTATTTATCCTAAGAATGTTTAAAAATTAAAATTTTATTTTATTAAATTAAATTTAAATATAAATATTCGTAATAATGAAGGCCCTAGTTTAGATTATCTCTAAATTAAATATTTAAATTATCACTTTTCAAAAAAAGTAAATTATCTTTAATAATTTAATAATATTATTATCATTAAAAGACAATATAAAAAGAGACACAAGCCCTAGTTTCTTTCTCACGTTTCTTCCAAAATATGTACAAACGAAGATTTGAGTTCGGGTCTTTCAAAAACTGTGCCAGTTGCAGCGTCATGGTTTTTTTCACTTAACGTCAATGTAACTTTTTTCAGCCTAATGTGTCGACAAGACGACCGTGACAAGATGTCGTTTGTTTTTTAACATTGCAGAAATGGTGCAAGTACAACAACCCGAACAAATTATTTTAGGTTAGTGCTCACGCTCGCTCTAACGGCACATGCTTTAATTTAATTTTAATCTGGCTTTAATGTTTGAGTTTATTTTCAAATCCGAACGAGTTCGTGTATTGTTACTCTTCCCAGAAAAACCCGAGAAAATTAGAAATTTCTCTCAAAATGTAAAACGTTAATAAAATAATAAATTGGCATGTTCGGTGGGAAGCTTTAGAAAATTTCAGATTCTGATAATGAAACGATCATGGGCCATAAATTCAGCACGGCGTAAATCTAGTTTGACTAAAAAGTTTCTTGTTTCACTCTCACACAAAACCAAATTTTTTTTTTTCGATTTTCTCGGTGATAAGTTATCATGACTCAAGGACAAAATTTTTTTCACATTCAAGCGTTAAAAAACTTAATTCAATGAATCAATATGAACACATATCCAAAATAATAATAATAAGCCTTGCCCAATTATATTTAAAAATATTTTTTTATTATTTTATTTTTTATACTTTAATATAATTAATAATTATTATTATAATGTTTTTTAATAAATAATTTGAGTAAAAATTCATAATATTTTTATTTTTATGAAAAAATATTAATTTTAATATAATAAACAAAAAGCAAAATATAAAAATTAAAATTTAAAAAAAAAAAATATATATATATATGAAGAGAGATATATATATATATATATATATATATATATATATATATATATATATATATATATATATATAAACTGGGCGAAGTTTGGGAATTTTTCTCCCATTTCAGCCCCACCGTTTAATTTAAACGAGACACTGGCACTGGAAAATAACGAGCCGGGTCGGGATGGGACCGCCCCTTCCCAAACCCTCCCGTTGTCATCCCTAAGAGGCAGAAGGTCCCATGTTAGGTTAATTTTTTTCTTAATGCAGTGCTCAAATAATTTTCACTTTTTCTATCTCTAACTTATACCTTCCAAATAAGCTCATAAAATTTTAAAAATGAATGAAGGTAACGCCTAAAGCTATTCACTTTCAAAGATAAGTCAAAACAAACCGCACCTAAGTCCTTCAATAAACTTTTTTTGTTAGTTTTATTGCATTCTTATTTGCACTGTGTCGATTATTCTTTCTCAGAAGAAGTTTTAATTGTAGTTAATTCTTGTTTTGCAAAAGAGTAGCATGATTAAAATAGAAACAAGCTATAGAAAGATTGCCGGAATTTCTTTAGACAGGGTAATATAAAATAATACCCATTTTCTTTTTTTTTTGTTCATTCCGCTGCACTTTTGTAAAACATTTGTTTCATAAAGACATATTCGGCGATGAACATAAATTATTATCATTTAATATATTTATCTTATCGCTGTATTATTACATCGTTATTTATCGCTTTATTTAAACCAACTTCTTGATTTTATTCCAAAACTTTATATACTAATAAATGATTTCTGCCATTTGAAATGCTATCATTATGGTTTATCGATGGGTGGTCATTGTCCTTCGATGGCGTGGATGAGTTCCTATAGGGGATTTGCATATGGGCCCAATCAATGTACCACAATGGACACAGCAGTAAAATGATAAACAACATTATGTGTTTGATCTTCGCAAACATTGTGATATCTCCAAAGAAGCACACTTGTTATAAAGGAAGTACCTTTTAAAACCAACATGCATCTTTGGGGATGTCATATTACTCAAGACATGTATATCTCAAGGTGACCTAGAATTGGGTTTTTAATTTTTACATTGCATTTATCGACTTTTCTCTAAAATTCTTGATTAACTAATTTTAATGGATCATTGAAATTCTTAATCTATAAAGAATATTCAAAAAGTGTAAGTTGTGCTAATGTTTTTCCAATTCCAAACCATTATAAGTAGTGAAAGAAATTTTGTTTGCTATTCTTATCATGTTACTTATTTTTTTTCTTCCTCCAATATAATACTCAACCTCAATAATTTTGATCTCCATTGAAGCAATTATTTGGTCAGGAATATGATTAATTGTCATTTTTATCTTTGAGTGTTAGAAAATATTTGCCTTGTAATTAGTAAAGATGTTCTTATAGATCAACATACAGACAAACTATCTTGGTAATTTTTCTTGCAAGAATAAATTTTGTAGCAAACGAGTTGTAAACTCCTAAAAGCATCCTTTCTAAATGGCTAAAACTTAAATGTTTTTTTGTTTCCTTTATTTAGAAGGTTCTTATTAAATTAATTTTTTCCCAGCCATTTCATAATATTATTTGAGTTATATAATATTATGTCCATGACTTATTCACCATTTGAAATAAATTATATGGAGATCTCAAATCTAATCAACTAGTCGTCATATTATTGTATCATATTATATTGTAAAGCAAGATTACATGGTTCCTATACCATCAAATATATCACCAACATTGTCATATTGTCCATCATCCAACATGATTGCATTGTTGTATTATTTTTTGTAAAAGCTATCAAAGGTAATTGTTGTTATGATTAGGCTTGTTTCAATCAATATAATCTCTTTGTTATTGTCTAGAGGTTCATCAACAAGAAGAAAGTATGGCTATATCCTGTAATCTCATGAAAAGCTGATTTGATGTACTATTATATAATGAGAGAATTTCTTATATCATTTACGGAAGAAGAAGGAGACCGCTTATGTGCTTATGTTGCAAATTTGCTAGTGAGATTGTGTTATGAGATCAATTTTAGACCATTTTATTTTTTTGCTATGGAACACCACTGCACCACATTTAATTCTCAATCTGCAAATATTTAACCTCATGTCTAAATTTTTTTCATCATAGAAAATTATAAACCATGACCAAGTTCTTCATTGTGCAAACGGAAATTACAACCACATACATTCATCGTAGAAACATGAAATTGTGACCACATAAATCTCATTACAGAAACACCAGCTGATCATTAATTCATCATAAAAACACAAATCGCGAACTATGAAAATTCATCAGAAATCCATTTAAATTAAGTAATTATAAATTCATCATATAAACACAAAATCGACCATAAATTCATCTGGTATAAACATGAAATTGCGACTCATGTAAATTATCATAGAAAAACATGAATTTGCGATCATGTAAATTCATCATATAAACAAACAATTGGAACCATGCAAATTCATTGTAGAAAAACGAAATTGCAACCATGTAAATTCATCATAGAAACACCAATTTATGACCATGTTAATTCATCGTAGAAACACGAAATTGTGATCATGTAAATTCATTGTAGAAACATTTCAAATGTGATCAAATGTTTTCATCACAGCAATAAAATTTATGTACTCAATTACCATCATGAGTTGAAAATTTACACCAAGACGCCGGACATGTAAATTTACATTAACCCACCAATATCATCCATCACACAAACAAATTAAGGGTTTATTGAAATAAGGAATGGTCGCAGTAAAACATCTCTGAATTTATTATACTTATGACGATTAGCGACCAACATTTCTGCGGCTTTCGTAGATTATTATTCACAATCAAAGTAAATTTTTCATGAACAAACTTAGTCACAGCTATCAAATTTAGTAGTGATTATTACGTGTAATGGTCGACGTGGTTAGACGTACACAGCTTTTGGCACATTTTTGATTGACTATTTTATAATTTTTAAATAACGTATATTTTGTCCAAATCAGATTCGAGTATGTCGTATATCAAATTTCTTGATCTAATGATGCATGGGGGAAAAGATTTTAAAGGAAAAAAATTTGATAAAATAAGATTTTTAAATGCATGGATGCAGCCCTAGAAGCTCGGTTCAAGTGGTAAAGGAGGATGAGTGTATAGCAAGTGTTAAGCTTGAATCCTTATAAGAACATAGTATTACAATAATGTAATACAAAGTAAATGAATGTAAAAAAATGCAAGAGTGACATATTTACAAGAAAAAAATATATATAACTCAATAATTTCATATTTTGCAAACTTATGAATTTAAAATTTCATATAAAATGAAAAATTAACATACATTTTTTGGGTGCTGAATAATTTTATTGATTCAAATTAGCAATACTTTGATAGGAACACATAATCAAATTCGCTAAAAACTCTAAAAGATAATGTAGCTTCCAGTAGGTTAATAGCACAATAAATTAGTTCAAAGCTCACATATTTCGATATTTTCTATTGTATTTGATCTAATACATATTAATTTCAATTTCAGAAGATAATACCCACTACGATTTGATTTAATGTCTTGTCTTTTCCTCGAACAAATACGTTATTTGCTCGAATCATCACAAGATAAAGCAAATCGCTGTATCAAAGCATAACAAAACCAACCGTCATAATGGAAAAGTGTGTACAAACTACACGCCACATAAGACAACACAAACATGTTGCATAAGACAACAACAAAAACAAGAAAAAACAAATTAAAAATCTAGATTTTTATAGAAAAACCACTTTGTTGAGAGAAAAAGAAGGTTGAAAGAGATATAGAGGGGTCATTTCAAGCCAAAAATGAAAAAAAAAAAAAAAAAAAAAAAAATTACCCCTTATTGCTTAAAAAAAAGAGGCTAGAAAAAAAAAATGAGAGAAAGGGAAAGGCGACTAGGGTTTTTTTATTCAAATTAAATTGTACATAAATCTTGACAATAGTTTTATAGAGTGTTTTACAATGATTTTACAAAGTTTTTTTAGAATAAAAACTTGTTAGAAAACTTTCTAAAATCACTCCCCGTCACACTATTAAGTCATAAATAATTTAACCAAATATCTTTTTTATTTCTTCACTACTTAAACAAACATAGACAAATTTTTATATGATAAAAACATCCATATGTTTCATAAATTTTTAAAATTTTTGAATGATAAAATATTCTATTATATTTTTGAATCCATAAAAGTACTTTTTTTTTATTTGAAAGTAATCCATAAAAGTACTTTGTATATTTTGTATTTGATAAATTATGTTCTATATACACTTTTTTTTTTAAGGGAAAAATAACTTTTTTGATTCAAATTAACAATATATCGATAAAAACATATAATTAAAATCGTTAAAAACTATAGATAATGAAATAATATCCAGGTTAATAGTATAATGAATTGACTTTGATATTTAAGTCTACACATTTGATATTACTATTGTGACTAGAATATCTATGACTTTAATTTTAAATTATCGATTAATTATCGATGGATTGCTATCGACGGATATATTTCGGGCTTCATTTGAATCTCTCCTCACACAAATAAACGTCGAGATCTCGACGATAATAAACGTCACACTGGCTGCTGACAACAAAACAAACGCTGCACTAAGACATTTACTCAAAACATTTAAAAACAAACGAAACATGTATCTTAAGCGAATAACAAATTTATTGAAGAAAAAAATTATGAAAATAGGTGTAGATGAGTAATTTCAAACAGTGGCGAAACCAGAAATAAGTTGGGGGAGCCAAAACACTAAGGCTCGTTTGGGAATTCGAAGACTAAGTGGTGTTATTAAAAATACTGCCGAAAATAATTTTTCTCTACTGCTGATTTTCACCATAAAACTATAAGTTGGGAATGGGTCAACCCAAACTGGGTCAACCCAATTTGACCCATTTTTATTCGAGCGCGCTTTGGCTAGCCCAATCCGACCCTATGTGGGCCACGGGCCAAAATGAGTCTGACATTAAAATATTAAAAATAATAATAAATAACAATTTTACAAATTTTATGTCTTGAAAAATAAAGTTTCGTTGAAATACTTGTAGTTTATTATTATGTTCTTAAAAGATTATACAAAATAATTATTATTATAGTTACATTTATATATTTTTATTTTATTTTAATTATTTTTCATACTAATATTATTTTATTTTATTAAAAACAATTATTTACTAACTATTCTTTTTTCAATAAACAACTATTTTATATTTTTTATAATAGAAAATGTGCCTCTAATACCTAGAAAATAATATGTATCATTAAAAAATTTAAATAAAAACAAGCCAAAATAGGCTAAGGGGCGCCCGCCAGCCTCTAATTACTATAGGCCTATTCGAACTTGTGCCAATAATTCTAATTCTATTCGAACCTTATTTTCAACTCGATCTCAAAAAATACAGCCACAAATGACCGCCTATCAAGAGCCATTATCCCACTCCTAAGGAAAACAAAAATAAAATATAATCAAAATTCTCGTACTTTAGAGGGGATATTTTTAAGTTTCTTAGTTCTTATATAATAAAAAGAAACAAATATAATGAGTTTAAACTTATTTTTTATTTTTCTCCAAAATTTGACTCATCTTAATACATGCAAATTGAGTAATATAAAATAGTTAAAAATTATAATAAAAATTGCATAAATGATCGAATTACTTATCATATCTCTAAATTTTTAGTTGGTAAGAAGTTTAAAGTTTTAAAAGCAGACATCCCGGTAAATTCAATCTCATCACGATAATTTACTACATCAAATTTAAACGCCACTTAAAAAACAAATCGCCCAACTAATATCCATCAACGCTGACGCTATGCGCATTACCTTAACCACTATCAGTGTAACGGGCCTAAAATTTGGGCCTGAACTTTTAAGACTATTAGTCCAGAAGTTGTACCCAACCCAAGTGATCTTTACACTTAGCAGTTAGGACTTAACAGCTAGTTGTGTTGTCATTTTCCAAAACATTTTTGGACTTTTTACTTCTTTTTTTTTCGCAACAGTAAAAATAGAAATGAATATGAATTTAATAATGAGATTCAACAAATTCTGTTTTG
Organism: Tetrastigma voinierianum; assembly: GCA_016808115.1. Classification (NCBI taxonomy): domain Eukaryota; kingdom Viridiplantae; phylum Streptophyta; class Magnoliopsida; order Vitales; family Vitaceae; genus Tetrastigma; species Tetrastigma voinierianum. The sequence goes on along the minus strand of JAEQBH010004232.1, from coordinate 233,480 downwards.
ATTTTAAAAAAATATTTTTTGTTCATATTTATTTCAAAAAATCGATAATGACATACGGAATTATGGCGATCCGTATAATATACGATGAATTATGGTGAATCACAATATCACGTAAAAGAGAGGAATAAAATTTCATCCTTAAAAAGGAAAACAAACCTTACGAAAAGTAATTGTTTATTTGTTTTTTTTAACATAAAAGAAAAAAGGCAAAAGAAATAAGTGCTTTTGAAGATGGCTTTTGCCGTATTTGGGGACTTTGGAGACAAAGGTTTTGATCCGTGACATTTCACAATTCCTAATCACACAAACTTTTTCTTTTTCAAAGAATCAAAATATGATAAAGTGAGTAAAAGCAATGGAGTTTTCCCTTTGATTTCTTGTGAACCAAACAAAACATTGATTTTTTTTAATAAAACAAAACATTTATCAAAACAACAAGAAGATGGAGAGAAAAAAAAAGGAAAAGAAAGAGACCCCACAGAGTAGAGATGGTGAAAACCCAAAAAAAGTCATTAATGACCATGATGGTACACCAACTGGCACGTGTCTATTACTCCCTTTCCCTCATAAAGTAGTCACACACAAAGTTGATATTTTCTACAGTCTATTAACTTTAACACTTATTAGGGTTTTGAAAAATGGAAGGACAAGGCATTGTTAAGGATGGGGAGAATAAGGACAAAAATCGTGTTTCCGATTACCTGTCTCAATGCTTAAGAGATGTTGGACGGAGCATAGAAAAGGAATTAAGGACCAGATTCGAGTTTGTAATATAAAATGAATAGATGGAACGAAATAATTGAAAGAGGTTTATGAACATAGAGCTGGTTCATGCACATGATGACATGAACAGGGAGGGTTAAGACTTAAAAAGAGGGTGTGTAGTGTAATAATAATAATAATAATAATCATGGAGTGTGGATAAAGATAAGGGAGAAGAAAGATGGTGAAGTGTGATACCTCCTTTGTACCACCATGGCATTGAATTCTTGTTGGATTATCTTAGTTTTGTCTTTATATTCGAATCTTCACTGCACTTTCCATGGATTCCTGTGGATAACAAAAAAACAAACGAACCAAATCCGGGAAACAGGAAAAGCTCCATTTCCATTTTCAATATTAAATCATTCATTACCATGCATCCTCATTTCATTTCATCATCCTCTTTTATTTTTATTTGTTTATTAAACACACCCGTGACTAGTGGTAGGTCCAACAATTACTATATATACTTATCATTGTGTGTGTTGAGTGTTGACAAACATTTTAATGCAAAAAATATTAGGTTCAAAATGTAAAAATAAAATAATTCACGTAAAAATACACAAGGTTACACATAAAATTAACGTGATCCCATGAGTCCTACGCATTGGCAAGCTAGGTAACCCTGAAGTTTTTTTTTGGCAAAAAATTGCACTTATATAGACACCAAGAATCAAAACCCTTCTTTATTGTATGCCCATCATCCGAGCTGTCACCCATTAGCCAATAGTCTATGTGTTCTGACCTTATATTCTAGTTCCCCCATTGGTCCTACTTATCACGTTATGTATAGCTTTCATAAGTTCATTTTCATCTCGAAACTTTTTTTTGTTTTTGGTCACAAAAAAACTATGGGTAGATATGCCCATCCAAAAGCTAAAAATTGAGCGTGAAAGAGGCTTAAAAGGTCAGTGGGGGGGACTAAAAAACGATGTTGATATGTTGTTTCCTTGGAGTAGAGCTTTTTCAGTCAAGAAGGGGGAGGGCAGCTGTATTATTTCACTCAACCAGCATTCCGATCTTGTAAAGGGGCATGTCCTTTATGAGAGAACTTGTTATGGTGGTGGTGAGGTGGGAAAGTTGGGGGGACCAAGTTGAAGTTGAGTTGAATTAACCACTCATTGATGCTGACTTTTTAATTAAAAGTTGGACTCCCCCATGTGATATGCTGCATTAATTTGACATGTACCACCAACCATGATCCATTAGGGTTTCGACCTCGGAATCATCCACCCCATATATGGAGGAAAAGAGAAAAGGCAGTTACTATAGCCGGCAAATCCAACTGCTTGACTGGACAGACAAAGGGAGAATAAGAGGCATCAACCCAAGACCATCCATCCATGCTTAGGGTCTGAAACATGCCAATCACATTCGTTATGTCGTGGTATGCTTTCTGGGTGCCGCTCTCGTAGACCCGGGATTTACGCACATCACGTCTCTTAACATCTGTGATTCCTTCCTCCCTCGTATTCGCTTTCATACCCGTGTACAGGAGTCGATAAATCAAATGCAGCTTTATAAACCAAATAAACAAATGATTCAAATTAATAAGACGACGGTCACAAGAATCACTCACAAACTAAGCTCTCAATATCATGTTAAATTTTTGATCCTGTGACCATCACAAACCAAGCCTATTTATTGATCACAGGACACGCCCGCAAACCAAACTCTGATATTATGTTAAACTACAAACTCCCCTAAAAACTCAAACCTGTAAGATTTAGGTTAAGTATGCGCTTGACACGACAGCAACCCAGATCACTACGTTAAAACACAAAGATAATTTAATGTGGAGAAAAAATCAGAATACATACCCGATTCAATCTATGAACAGTCTTCGATGCGAATTGACGGAAGAACTCCGCAAAGAAACGACTCCAAGATCTTTCTCCGAATTTAATTTTCGCGACACTCCCATTAATGGTAACGCTTCATGATCTCTTAAAAATATTTTCTCGTAAATCAGATGTGAGAATTGTACGTTTATCCCAGTAAGCTGTAAGCAGACTGTTTTTTATTTATGTAGCCTGACACCACGGCTCCTTCTCATTACAAAGTCGGCCATACCAAATCACACACTGCTACCCCATAAGTTTTATTACAAACCAGATAATTCACCTAATTAGACCAAACTCATTCAGCTAATTTCAATTAATGAAGCCCACTAATGAAAAATCTTACATTCTCCTGCGTTTTAATTGGGCAATATTAATCAAACAAAACCGTTGCTACGCACTCTTTATCGGTCTGTAGATTGTTTAATAAATAATCCGATCCCATATGTTTCCTCTAAGATCAATCATGGTGGTAATTGCATACTACGCAAGTCTCTTCCATGGTCACGGTGCCGCTTTCAACTCTTTATCGACATTATCTAATATTTAGAGCATGAATGCACAACACCACAATGAGTGATACTTCATGTGTTATCTATTTGTTAGTCCAAATTCTTCTCCTTCCTTATGTCACAAAACCTGGGTGCCTACCGAGTAATATCCATCATGGTTCCAACTAACTCAGATATATATACCTTGATAGGTAACTTCATTTTATGTAACAAAACATGCCGTTAAGGCTAATGCCAAGAATGCCCTTAGCAGTCAGATTCAAGGTTTACACAATGCCTTGAGATTTTTCAAAATAATTATATGTACTAATTTGATAAAACCTACATTCACAAATACCTTATTGAATGTAAAAGAGTTGATACAAATTCAATTATTACAAAAATGTGTAAATGAAATTGAATTCATCCTTCATAAGAGCTGAACATAAACTTAATAGCCTCCACTCAATTACGTATCCCAAGATACTAAGCCCATGTTACGACATGTCGATCAACACAAGGGCTTAAGGCCTTAGTTACTGGACCAATCATATCATCTCGCTGATATAGCTCACTTCAACGCGCCACCGCTTTGAACTTTTTCCTTTATGGTCGTATTCGACCTCCATGTGTTTAGACCCTTGAGGACCCTCGTTGTTATCAAACAACAATCGCAGAGTTATTGTCACAATACACCAGGCGTTCATTCCACAAAAATCAAACACTAACTCTTTTAACGAGGTTTTGTTTCAAATCGCTCGAGTAGTTGGTCGGTGCTATGCTACAACTCAAGCCACATGGCAGAGACGCAATTGATTTCCTCAAGCTTCTCACTTTTCCATGACACCGCACCTCCTCGCCAACTTAAAGATATACCGCTTGTTGACTTCTTTTTCATCCTCGACAAATAAACAGTCTAAATCAAACACCCAACTACCAGAAGTCTCTTTAACATGTTTCGTTGTAAATCAACATATGTCTGTCCTCTTTAAGTACCTCATAACCTTCGGGCAAAGAACCCAACGATCAGCGTCCCGGCTCGACCGACATCCGCCTGTAAGCCCCGTTTGCAAAGGCAATATCGTGCCCAAAGATACTGGAAGATACATAATACTCCCAAGACAAAGACAAAGAAGGCATATTCTTCATTCTGGCTTTCTATATTCGAATGAGACATTGTGATAGACTCAACTTTATCACCTTTACGCATGTGAGCACTCCACTACATTGTTGCATGTTGAATCTTTCTAAAATTTGATCAACATATGCCCTCTGAGATAAACCCAATAGTCTGCAAGAACGATTCCTATGAATCTCAATGCCTCGGACAAAAGACGCCACCAAGGTCCTTCATCGGGTTCGACAACATCCTTTCTTTGTCTCATGCAAGAAACTGGGCTGGGTCATCGCCGCGCTGCGTGATATCATCCACATGAGTATTAGGAAAATGAATTTCTCCCACCGACCTTGCAAGATATACATTGATCTACTTTGTTCTTTCTCAACAAAACCATATGAAGCCAACAACACTATGAAACTTTAAGTACCATCATCGTGTTCGCTTGGCACTACATAAATAGACTCTTTTTCGCCTTACATAAGTTTACTCGAATCATTTGCCACAAAACCTTCTGGGTTGCATCATATAGGACTTTTCATTAAGGTTCCATTGAGAGCGCTTAACATCCATCCGTGTAACCCATATCAAAATGAGCAACTAATGCCATGATCACTGGAAGAATCTTTAGAAGAGACTGAGAAAGTCAGGTTTTGCGCCACTCTTCTCTCTAGCTTAAAACCTTGGCTACCAACACCCGGCTTTCTTTTAAACTTTTCAACATTTTAGAGATTCCTTTTAGTCTTATACAATCTATATTCGCGCCAATGGGTCTATGACCATCAATTCACAGTTCCCAAACTCCATTATGCCTCATAGATTGAATTTCATTCTCATCAGATTCAACCAATATTTCGACATGACAAGAACAAACTTCCCCATAAGTTATCGGGTCACGCTACGTAACCAATATCGTAGTCTTGCTCTCCCATATGTACTAAATAGTCCGTGGTAATACGATCGTTCTCCTAGTGGATCTCCTTATCGAGCAAGCACAGTCACATTCGACCGGAGCCTTGATGAACTTCATTAGAGTCAGTTTCAACAACAGATCCCTAGTCCAACAGTTCAATACGGTGGAGTTTCCACAATTATCTCGTATGGGAGGATACAGATACCACATTACCCATCGTACTATCATCCTCAAACAGTCTCAGCCAGCCACTTCTTCTCGGCCACATCAAACTTCCAAAAACTTAGTCAGTTCAGGATTCCACAATTCTTGTGCCTCCATCGGGATTTATAATCCGATATCCTTCAATGTCTCGTGGTAAAGATACAAAATAACACCTAGTGGTTCTCCGGAGTCCAACTTACTTAATGTCGATTATATAACTTTACTAAGTAGGACATCCCCAAACCTAAGATGGTTTAAGCTTAGGTCATCAAATTCCATAACTCAAAAGGAGCCAATGGAACAAATTTTTCAGAGGGTACACATGATTCAAAATGTACAAAAGTTGTTTTCAAAGCTCACCCCATAGAAAACCTGCAAATTTGTCCTACTTATCATACTCCCGCCATTTCCATAAGAGACGATTGCGCCTTTCTTGCTCGGGACTCCCGCATAGTAAACTGCGCCACCATCCCGCAGTCCTCTAAGTATTCGCGAACGGGCTCTCGTCGGCCCAAAGACGCCTACGCTTGCCATAATACTCACCCTGGGCCAGACTAATGAACCCTATGACTTTCCCAATTGTTTCTCGACTTCAAATCGAAAATCTCAACTTGTCAAGAGACTCGCATCTTTCTTTAATCAAGTACAAATAACCATATCGAGAATAACATCAATAAACGTGGATGAAATAAAAATTTCTACACGCGTTGCCATTATTAAGGTCCACTTATATCGGTGTGAATGACTTCCAACAAGTCAGAACTACGGACTGCAGTTTTCTTTCTTATCTTGGTCATTTTACCTCTACAACAGTCTACACATATCTCTAAATCATTTTTAAGAGCAGGCAGGATATTAGTCTTTATTAGCCTTTCTATTCTATCCTAGAGATACGTGCTGTCGCTTATTCGCCATAATGCATAAGACTTTTCCTTTAGTAAATGGGTCTCTGAAAACAACCTTTTCAGCCGTATAAGCCACGATATGTCATCGAGATAAACTGACCAGATAATCCGCTGGACATGACAAGACTCCAACCTTATTCGCTTCAAGAAATATTTAAATAATATCGCTTTTAATTCCCCAAAGAGTAATCATATGAATCCAAACATGATAATGAAACTAAATTTTCAAAAGGAAGGCTACATAAATGTGTCTTTCAACATCAATTTAAAAACCGTAATCAAACCAAGATTACATCTCCTACTCTAACACGACTTCAAATTTCTTCTCATTGAGCCTCTCACAAGAGCTTGACCATCCCCGTTTTCGCTTCCTCCTAGCTTATGAACTCAGATGGTAAATGCACATGATTAGCTGCCCACTATCGAAAGCCCACCCGCTAACTGGATGGTGCTTCGTGATAGGTTGATTCACAAACAAGTATTAAAGAATCATAATTGTAAGCCCACGTTGACATCCAAGCCTTAAATTTCGCATACCCTTCTTCACGTGACCTTTCTTCTTACAAAAGAAGCAAATATCACTCATCCTTTTTCAAGAATGTCTGGACCCATATTGTCATATTGACCGGTAGTTTCGAGCACCTTTATGAGTTCGAATTTCTTGAACTTCTTTATTTTTCCTTTTATGGGGGACTAGCAAGATATAAGGCCATATGCTCTTTCTCTTCAGCTTTCTCTTCCCGCCACCACCTCGCTATTAAGTCATTAACCGACCAAGTCTCGTCTCGGGAATCGTAGTTTGTCTTTATAATCCCAAAGTCGTGGAAGGGTGCTCAGGCTTCGATGCACAATGCAAGCATTCGGACGGCACACTGGTAGCCAGAGCTGGGCTTTGCGGCCTACCATCCCAGGCTATACTCCTAACCCCAAACTGCATTCATCATACTCTTGAAGAGCTAAGAAGTGTTCCAACCTCAAAGATTGATGAAACTCGATTTAGCCTCTATGGTCTTTTATCATTTCCTTAAGAAGATGGGGCTTCACCCAGAAACTGACTTTTCAAGCCGTTTCAGATGGATTTCTTCATCATTAATAAGCAAATCCTATCGCTCCTCTCCCGTAGCATACCGTCTTTCTCGCCGCAGACTAGAGGTTGTGATATCTCGTCTGGCTTATCCATTGTAAGCGCCTATGTGAACATCCGCGCCCATTCCAAATAGAAAGTTCTCTTTCCATTTCAAATTCAATCCAAGTAGTGACCCTAATCAAATGGAATCAGCCGTCACGTAAAAATAATCGAAAAATAAAACAAAACAATACAATCAAGATTACGCTAATACTATACGTAGAATTACATACATCATCACATAATCACCTGGGCATAAAATACGACATGCGCTGTACACTCCACACGACAGCCGCCATGCAGAACATATTCAATCCTTCGCGAAATCACCACCTCCGGGTGAACCACTAAGATCGGGCCATTTCAAGCACATGCCATACATGTATCCCTCCACGAATCCACAGACCACCTCCTTGGGAGTATGATCAACGAATGTAACGCGAGACATCCCACCACACATTTTGCACCATATTTCTCAAACTCCAATCAAGTGTGCCACTTCATGGCCACAACTCAATTGAATCCTTTGAAAATATCTCATACCAAGGATATAAACTTTATGTATCATATTCAATATATATGTTATGCCAATTATAACGCTCAATCATTCATTAATAGTCAACTATCATAGACTCTACACACTCTTAGGTGTTGATATGCATGTTAGCTGCAATGATATGTATTTCCTAAACCATGTAGAACATACAAAAAATACGTGAAAACACCCTAATTCCTAAGTGTAAATAGGGTTCTATACGCATTTTCATATCCGTAGTTTCTTCAAACACGCAGCTCGAATATACTACATTGTAGTGGAATTTCAATACGAGTCCTAGGATGCCAAGATCTCCCGTAATACCATCACACGCTACCATGCGCCACTGTATAGTTCTTCTACAAGGTGGCAAAATACAGTGGCAAATACAGGTGGCAGCCGCAAGTGGCAAATACAGGTTCAGTTGGCCGCCTGGCTGACGGTCGTTGTCGACGGTCGGGTTGCCGCTGACCGTCTGCCGCTGGACGTCGCTCAATTTTGACCGTCGGGTCGCTGGACCGCTGATCGGTTCGGTCTTGACCGCTGACCGGCTCCGGGTCAAAGATCGCGCGGCGAGATGACGCCATATCATGACGCCATCACCCACGCTGGCCCATGTCGGGCCAGACACGCCGTTGTCCACGCTACGCGACATCGCCGCGATCTACGCACGGAACTCCGTCAAAACGGTCGGGTAGGATCCGTTGACCGGCCTGGCCACCGATCACGCGCCGACGCCATCATGACGCCGCAGCCGCGGATCGACCGCGCTGCGCCGTGACGCTGCCGCCTTCAACGCTGGGTGGTGGCGCTGCGAGGGCGCGTCCGCCACCGCGACCCGCCACCCACCGATTTGATCGCCTTCGTCGTAGATTCCAAATATGCAAAATTTTTAATTTTCGACGATAGAAAATTCCTGAATGGGATGTAATGCCCGAATTTTTCATAAAACCCAAAAATTTCCTCCGATTCATAAGCTAATTTAATCCATGGTTTGCTCGATACCAACCGCTGATACGATTTAAACAACTCAGACAATTATGTTAAACACAAAAGATAATTTTAATTTGGTGAAAACTCAGAATTACATACTCCGATTGGAATCCATGAACGCTCTTCTCGACGCTTAATCGACGGCTAACCTGAGTTAAAACGACCTCAAGATCTTCTCCGAATGACCCTTTCAAGTATGACCGGCTTGAATGAGAATGCTGCCTCTCACCGACCCTTAAAAATATTTTCGTAAACCCAGATGCTAGACCAGACGTGATCCTTAGCATTGTGGAGGACTGAAATTTATTTATAGTTCACCACGGGCTCCTCTCATTACTGGCCGGCCATACTCAAATTCACACACTCGCGTAAATTTCCATAAGTTTTATTAAGAAACTGTATAATCTCACTTAATTAGACCAAACTTAATCCAGTTAATTTCAATTAATGAAGCCCACTTAATGAAAAATCTTACAGTATGAATATCATGTTTCTTAACATTTTCCCTCACGTATGGGAACATATCAGCATGTAGAAAGTCAAACAAATCAAATAGAGTCATTCATAGACTTTCAAATAAACAAATGGAGATTCAAATTACATAAAAATTGCTTGATCCCAAGACCACTCATCAAACCAAGCTATGATATCATGTTAAATCATCAACTCTCCTAAAAACTCATGTTTAAATAATTTTAATTTAATATGAGAGCATCTCTGCTAGCTGAAAGAAAAGCAAAATTATATGTCACTGAAAAACCTTCTCCAATGCTGGGAGCAACTTCAAGCAAAGATTGTTAAATGAACAATTTCCATCAATATTGGGGCAAATATCGCAGAATTGTTCACTAAAGAATCTTATCGAATGACAAATTTCATTTCACCCTCGAAGAATACGGTGATCAGTCGAGGTTGTTTCTGCATTTCACAAGACTTTCTTAAAAGAAATCAAACACAAAAAATCATTTAATATTTAATATTCAAGACAAAATTATTTATATTTGTAATAAAATAATTTTCAACTACTAAAATTATTAATTAAATATTTATTTTTATTTTTATTTTTAATAAATATTTATTTATATTTATATTTATATTTTTAAATAAAATTTATAGCCAGACTTTCTGAGCTGACATAGGATGAACATGTGAGGCATGATATAATTATTAATAAGAATGATAAAATTGGAATAGATTTATGATAAGTAAAGCTTTAGATGGTCACTGTTGAAGTTCACACTCTTTTACTTTTAGCTAAATCTCAAAAACATTATTTTTTACAGCAAAAAATAATTTTAAACGCTGAAATTTTTGCTAACCGCTGTAGAGATTGCTTTTTAACAACTCATTGATGGGATGTACAACCAAATTGAGCAAGCATGACAAAGCCATGAAGTAAGACATAGGCAAGTAGTTTATTCAATATTAGGTCTAGCTAGGTTAGCCTTTATCTTCAAAGAATAATAATCCTAATTAGCTTCTCCCATCCAAGAACAGTTGTCTCTTTTCATCTTTTTCATCACTTGAAGGTTGTTTGAATTTCACAAATGAGGAGACAAACAAAAGAGCCAAAATTAATTGATTGTTACCCTTAAATAACATCATTCTTCTTTGATCTCCTCTCCTACTAATGGCATATAAGATATAATTAAGAAGCAGCATACTCGGCTTTTTCTATATCTTTTACAACATGTGCTACTATGATATGATTTTTTGCACTATTATATATTCTCTTTTATAAAAGCTTATAAATATAATAAATTTGTCGTACAACATGAAAAGGACTCCGTGCTATACGTTGGTCGCGTGCTTCTTGAAGATAATATTTAGCATTTATTTACAAGTGGGGTCAGGATGAGTTGGATTATGATTCAATTATGCCTGTAATATTCTGCTTTAAGAATACTTGAAAGGTGAAGATGGAGATTGGACAGATCTTCGTTACTAGCAGCCTTGGTAAAGAAAGATAAATTCCGTTTTGCCTGATATTTTTTAAAATCGCTTTTAATACTCAAAACATAAAAAATATCATTTATGAAAAATGTTTTTTTGATTTCTAATTGTTTGCTTTATTTATTTGTTTTCAAGGCTTTTCAAACATTAAATAATGCAGAAACAAAGACATATTTTCGGCTTCCTTTGCTGTTAAACGCTTTTATTCTCAAAAAACAACTATAACTTGTTTGGTTCCTAAACATAAAGAGAATACTTAAATTCATATAACAATAACAATTTTCGAAAAACACTAAAATGATATTTTCTTGTTTTCAAAAAACGTACTCAAGAACAACTTTCAAAAGCAAGATCTAAGCCGACTCTAAACATAATCTCCATGTTTTTTTTATTTACCTTTATTTTTTATAATAAAAAACGATTTAAAAAAAAGGGTAACCAGTGCTCTTTTATTTAAGAAAAGGTAAGTAATGAATGTAGAGTTGAAATGGATGCTTCCTCCGCAGTACCCTACATATCAAAATTCTTTTAGCCCATCCCACTTTCGATCTGAATCTTTCCCGGATCTTGTCCTATCTCTCTATGCATGGCATGGAAAAAAGTGGAGTAAAGAACCCTCTAAATTTAGACAAGTAAACAAAATTTTCTTTTCCTATTTGAGTTTCTTGGAAGGTTATACTCACCACTTAATTAGCTTGTTTGGAATCTTAAAAAAAACAATTCCCACGTTTCATTTTTTAGGTCTTTTATCCATGATGCTTATGGTTACTACTTCATTTCAATTCTTCATCCAAGTTTTTTTTTTTTTTTTTTGGTGTCCATTATCAACATTCCATCAATTGGATTTGACCCTTGAATGGGGAAAATTTCAGGTTAAATTTATGCATGGATGCTCAATTTTGGAATAATCAAACCAACAAATTATCAAGCCACAACTAGCTTTGGGAGTATGATAGAGACAAGATTAATCTTTGAATATTGGGATTCATTGATCACTAGTTTTAATAGGAGAAGGGAAAACTTAGTGTCTGTTTGATTTATATTCTTAAAACTGCTTTTTGGTATCAATTTAAAAATACAAAAATATTATTTTAAAAGATTTTCAAAAATTATTTTATTTTTTAAATTCATAATATGTTCGTTTATAATTTTTGAAAACTGTTTTTTGTTTTGAAAAATAAGAACAAGTTTGATTCCCTGTGTTTTTTTTGTTCTAAAAAATATTAAATTCATAAAACAAAAACAATTTAAAAAAAAACATCAAAATGATGCAAAAAAGGAACCAAATAAGTTTTTATGTTTTTTGTATTTTTTATGTTTTTCAAAACTAGAAAAAAAGAATCCAACATGATTTTTGTGTTTTTTTTATTTTTCAAAACAAAAAATAGCTTTAAAAAACTATATCAAAACATGCCCTTACTGGTATGGGATGAGAAGGAGAGGAGAAAAGGAAAATAATTACCGGTTGAAGAGAGAAAGAAAGGGTGAAAAGAAAATTAATTGGACCTAACTCCATTAATGATCTTTCCAGACTTTCATTTTCTTTTTCACCTATGCATTTATGGACATTGGAATCTACAAGGATTTGTCAAAGAAACTAAGATCTTTTCTTCCCAATGTACTGAAAAACAGTAGAATCAAAACAAATAGTAGATTGACATGAGGTGGATTCATGGGCAGGTGAGGTGGTTGATTCCAGATGACTAGACGTAAATACCTCATGGATAGACCATTTTGCCTTGCCTGGTCGTGTGTCTCTAGCACCCATGGCATTTTAACTACATTTTTATAGTTGTTGTGAATATTTTGCTCTAACATTTGCTTTATCTACTCCTTCTGCCTTTCATTCTTTTCCTTTTTTTTTCTTTTTTTTTTTTCAGTTTTTCCCCAACACTCTAACCAGTTTGTGTGGGAAATTTCTTCCATGATAACAAAAAGGAAGATTTTAAGATAACAAGAAGTCAGCCTGAGGTTTTCAGTTTTGAGCATATCCTTTGATCCATACTTGTTTTTCTCCCTAAAGAAGAAAACGGAATAAAAGAAGGGAAAGTGTTTAGGGTATGTTTGACGAGGCATATTTGATTTCTGTTTTTAAAAACTAATTTATATTCTCAAAAATAATAAAAACAAGAAAAGAAATATTTGATTCTTATATTTTGCTGTTATAAAAAACATAAATAATAAGTTAAAAATACTAAATTTAAAATAATGTTAACAGAAGAGACATCAAAATGAGATTCTCTATATTTTCAAAAATCGTTTTGTAACGCTAAAACAACAACTAAACATGTACAATTAATTTAAAGTTTTTGAAAACAGTCTTTTATTAAGAAAAACATAAAGAACATATTTGGTTTCTAGTTTTTTTTAAATATATAAAATACTAAATTCAGAAAATAAGAACAATCTTTAAAAAAACATCAAAATTATGTATTCTCTGTGTTTTTAAAAACCATTATCAAGAATAGTTTTCAAAAACAATAACCACCCCCATTAATTTACATTATCTTGCTCACGTTTCCCATCCATTCCACAGAATCTATGCTTCAATATTTGGCACAATTATTTGTACCACTTTAGGATGTTTGATTATTTCTTACCCTTTCTTATCTTCAACTTTATTTGAACTTTTTTATGACACAATTACATAAGTTAGTGCAGGTTGTTCATGCTTCATGGTCCATTCTTGGCCTTTGTTTTCTTCTGTATCGGTTGATATCTCTTTTCACTTTTGTCGTCCACTCAACTTCTAAATGCCTACTACTATACTCATCAATTATTTAAAGCAAAAAAGATAATGATAAAAGGACAAAAAGGTTTAGATTCCTCTAAACTAAACTATAACTTAGTTTGTCATACTAATGATCAAACTTCAATACTTTCTTCAACATGCATGCAAGTGACATTGGGTAAACCTAACTAATCCAACCCTATTCCATTCATCTACACGCATGCAAGTGACATTGGGTAAACCTAACTAATCCAACCCTATTCCATTCATCTACACTGAAAGTAATCCGGCTCGAGTTGACCCGGATCGACCTAGATTTCACAAAGTTATAAGGGAAAAATATGTATCAAGTTATCAATTTGAAAATAATTACATATATATACATCATCAAGAATTGAATTTACATGATTTAGGTTACTTTTTAAAACAATAATTATAGATGAGTCAATGTACTAACATAATAATGAATGATAATTAGTGAATATACTACCTAACAAATCCAACCCTATTCCATTCATCTATACTGAAAGTAATCCGGCTCGAGTTGACCCGGGTCGGCCTAGATTTCACAAAGTTATAAGGGAAAATATGTATTTGTTATCACTCAAAATACCACATATATACATCATCAAGAATTGAATTTACATGATTTAGGTTACTTAAAACAATACTATGGGATTTAGCCAACGTATTCAACATAACTAATGACACACTAGCGAATATACTAATATATTCATTTATTTATAGTAATACATTGACCGATTTATAATTATTTTTTTAAATAGTAGCTTGACCAGTGTAAATCTAATTTTTAGTGATATATGAATAAATATTTTCAAATTGATAGCCCGATTCATACTTTTTCCAAATGTTATTGCCATTGTAGGATGAGGATTAATGGAGATGAAGCTGATCCATCATGTTCAGTTGGAACAGATATTGGAACTAAAGCATGCAGGAAATCAACTAAATTTGATCCATTTGTTCTCTTGGCCACATCTTGATTTGTGGAGAAAAACAAAATGGGGACGTAAGATGGGTAAAGATATATAAATATATATGACTGAACTAGGAATGGGGATATATAATTAACACAGTTGATTTGATAAATAAAAATGGGAAAAAGGATCGGTGAGAAAGAAATCTAAAGCGAAAAACACGTTGGCTCACCGTCTTTACGAAGATTTTCTTGAGCCTATTCTTTTTCTTTCTCCTATTAGGAGCGTAGAGTCCACTGCCTGTTTCCCAATGGTTTAGGCCAAACAATTGGTTGGCATGCTATAAATAGGAAATATAGTTTACACGAAAGTTGGAGAAAAAGGCGTTCAGCCATTGCAGAAGCCTCTCCTCAATTACCTGCCGCCTCCCCAGTCCCCACCACCACCACCTTCCTCCGCCACCACCCCCCCATGTGGAGGGGAATAAATCAAAATAAGCAACATTTTCTTTCCATTTCCCGATTGAAAATGGTACAGAAATCTGTTATCTAAAAAAATATATATACATATATCACAATTTCTACACTACCTCAGGTATTTGATCTTTGGTCTCTGTGATTGGTGAAGCTTCCGGGGGTTGGGTCCGCTACTGGCCATGGCGGACATAGTTAAGCAAATCTTGACGAGGCCGATACAGTTGGCGGAGCAGGTTTCGAAGGCGGCGGAAGGGGCCAGCTCGTTTAAACAGGATTGCTTGGAGCTTAAGTCCAAGACCGATAGGCTCGCCGTCCTCCTCCGCCAGGCTGCCCGTGCAAGCTCCTACGAGCGCCCCATGCGCCGCATCATCGAGGACACCGAGCAGGTCCTCGACAAAGCCCTCGCCCTGGTCATAAAATGTCGAGCAAACGGCCTCATGAAGCGTGTCTTCACCATCATTCCCGCCGCCGCATTCCGGAAAACTTCACTCCAGCTCGAGAATTCCATCGGCGACGTCTCCTGGCTGCTCCGCGTGTCCGCCCCGGCCGACGACCGCGACGATGAGTACCTCGGACTCCCTCCCATCGCGGCCAACGAACCTATTTTATGCTTGATTTGGGAACAAATTGCTATCCTTCACACGGGCACGCTCGAGGAAAGGACCGACGCGGCCGTGTCCCTGGTCTCGTTGGCCCGCGACAATGATCGGTATGGGAAGCTCATCATCGAGGAAGGAGGAGTTCCGCCGCTTCTGAAACTCGCCAAGGATGGAAAAATGGAAGCTCAGGAGAGCGCTGCGAGAGCTCTAGGCCTTCTGGGACGCGACCCGGAAAGCGTCGAACAGATTGTGAATGCAGGTGTATGCTCAGTGTTTGCGAAAATCCTCAAAGAAGGTAGGATGAAAGTTCAAGCTGTGGTAGCTTGGGCTGTCTCAGAATTGGCTGCCCATCACCCCAAATGCCAAGATCATTTCGCCCAGAACAATATAATCCGATTGCTTGTTAGTCATCTAGCGTTTGAGACAGTTCAAGAACATAGCAAGTACGCGATCGCCAGCAAACAGACGATGTCGATTCATTCTGTTGTGATGGCGAGTAACAATCCCAATCCTAATCCCAATCCCAATCCCACCAATTCTAGTTCCAACAAGGGAAACGAAGATGAGACGGGGAGCCAAGTCCCTCACCCGACCGGGAACCAGAACCAGATGCAGAATGTGATTAGTAACACCATGGCGATGAGGTCGGCCAGCAAACCGCCGACGATGCCACAGCAGGGGCAAAGCCATGGAGGTATGAACACCAACAACAACAACAACAGCCATCCGCACCAACTGAAGGCGAACAACGCAAACCCGAAACACCAGCAACATGCTTTAGCAGCAGGGACAAGCATAAAGGGGAGGGAGTTTGAGGAGCCAGCCACCAAGGCCGAAATGAAGGCAATGGCGGCTAGAGCTCTGTGGTTTCTCTGTGTGGGAAATCCCCCTATCTGCCATATAATCACTGAATCAAAAGCACTCTTATGCTTTGCAGTTTTGCTAGAGAAAGGCTATGATGATGTTCAATACAATTCCGCCATGGCATTGATGGAAATCACAGCCGTCGCCGAGCAAAACTCCGACCTCAGGCGCTCCGCCTTCAAGCCGACCTCCCCTGCTGCAAAAGCAGTGGTCGAGCAGCTCCTAATAATCGTCGAAAAAGCCGACTCCGACCTCCTCGTCCCCTGCATCAAATCGATTGGAAACTTGGCCAGAACATTCAGAGCAACGGAAACCAGAATGATTGGACCACTGGTAAGACTCCTTGACGAAAGAGAACCAGAGGTTTCAAGGGAAGCCGCCATAGCACTGATCAAATTCGCCAATACTGAGAATTATCTCCATCTCAATCACTCTAAAGCAATCATACAGGCAGCTGGGATTAAGCATCTGATTCAGCTGGTCTACTTCGGAGAACAAATGGTTCAGTTTCCTTCCCTGATCTTGCTATGTTATGTCGCCATGCATGTCCCTGACAGTGAGGTTTTAGCAGAGGAAAAGATCAGGATAGTGCTGGAATGGGCTTCAAAACAGGGGAGTATGATGCAGGATCCAGACGTTGAGACACTGATAAATGAAGCCAAAAGCAGGCTCGAGCTCTACCAAGCGAGTTCTTCAAGAGGACACCCCTGATTTTCCCATCATTTCTGTACATTATGTCAATTTTTTTCCAGGAGGAATCTCAAAACAAAATTTTCCCTTTTTTTTTTCTTCTCTTTTCTCTTTTTTTTTTCCTTCGTTTAATTAATCCCCCACTAGAGTGTATATAAATTTAGCTTTCTAAACTGTTTAGACAATAATCCAAAAAAAAACCCCCGTTATTTTTCAGGTTTTCAATGACCTTTTCCAGGAATTTTTTTTTTTTTTTGTTCTGGAAGTTGCATGTCATCCTTGTTCTGCAGTTTGAACCAGTAATGCTCTGGGGTTGATCAGAGAGCTTGTTTGGATGATGAGAAAATGGTGAAATTCAGTTCCCTCCCCTCGAATCTTCAAGTTATACAGTAAGTACCATAGTTCTTTCAAACTGTATAAAAGTTCATGAATCAGTGCTCCAAAATGTTCCACCTCATGAATCTTCTAAATGGATAATGCTAAAACACATGCATGTAAGAAGTAAGTAGCCGCTGGTACCTGTAACAAGGAAAAGATGGTGTCAAAATGAATTGACCATCGTCATCTCTCCATCATCTTCACGTTTCCAACTTGTTCTCGGGATCCCAAGAAATAACATACTGAAAAAAAAAAAACATAATTGGGCACGTACATAGAAAACTCCTCAATTTCTAAAGACATGTTTCTTGTTCTAAAAAACAAGAAGAATAAGAAAATAAGAAAACAAGAAAAACATGTTTGGTTTTTTGTTTTTTTTTATTGTTCTACAAAACACAAAAAACACTAATAAGAGATTAGGAAGAAGTTTTCATAAAACACCAAAATTGTATTTCATGTTTTTAAAAATTATTTTCAAAAATAAGTTTAACAAACAAGAACTAAACATATCCTAATTTTCTATGCAAATTGATCTTACGAGGCTTCACTATCCCTAGCATGTAGGTGGAGGACTAATATGCCCTCCTTCAACGGGACGAGACCCAAGCATGATTAAGATAGAATTCTAACCTAGTGTCCAGACCTACAAGTGAAGAAATAGCCAATATCAAAGGTAATGAAATAATGCAAAATCTTTATAGGATCCAATAAAAATTATAGATCAAATGTAATGTTAGAATGGAGCTTGACTATAAGATTTATTGTTCAAACTGCAACAATCAATGAAGAAGAAGTTAAAAATGAAAAGGAGTGCACAAACATAGGTTTACGTGGTTCGATATAATGCTTACTCAAAAGGTAAGATCTTCTCAAAGAATTTGTATTTCTTTATAATTGCTCCAAAAAGAGTTTCATGTTTTCATGATTACAAGTCTATCAATTTATACTACTTATGGGTAGGGATGACACTTAGTCCTACTGTCATTTACTCTAATCCAATCGAAATTAGCGCCACACAGCACTTATCGTACCAAAAATCGATCACCCGCCGACCAACCACCAATTTTTCCCCTTTATAAGACAATTTAGTCGAATCCCCCCGGATTTAGGACTAGGCCAGACCGCTATATTTGCGCTCTAAAAATCACGCCACTCCGGCCAATCTCCGACCCAATGTCGACCGTACCGCCCATCACCGAATTGTCACCTCTACTTAAGGTGTCATAATACATACTACAATTTGCCTCATAAATTTCACCTGATACACATCGTTTCTAACGCGCGGCGTAGAATTGGCGATCGTTAGCAGAATCTATAATCACTCACGTTCATGTCTAACTAATTTTGCAACTTTCGTGGTGACCCGGCTCCATGTTCGGTACGCCAGGCCTGGGCGCCCGACGTGTCCATGAGGAATGGCATGACCTAACTTCTTAGACCATATGCCCAACATGTACCTAATGGGTATTGACTTGATCCCATGTGATTGAGCTCATATTTCCAAGTTGTTTGAGTTGCTCATATGCCATGTATATGGGATTAGACTTACACCATTCCACTTACATATTACATTATGTTCAACGGCGCTTCGTTTCGCTTCACGCCCCCCTTGCTACACTTCGTTTAACTCCAATATTTGCTCTCATTTTCTTCTAGAGAAAATGTAAGTGTAGGGGTCATTATAAACTTATACTCTGCTGATGAAAATGAAAATGACACAATGTCTATTTTTTTTTTTTTTAAACATTATATAATAACTTATCCATTTGTCTCCTTTAAAAGTCGATAACTATACCAATTTAATGGAAAAAAACAAAGACATTATGGATGTAAACAATCTAAAATAAGAGAGACAAGAAAAATCTATATATATATATATATATATATATATATATATATATATATATATATATATATATATATATATATATATTCTTATTAAAAGTCACATTTTAAGAAATAAGATAAAGACAATGATTATTGAAATAGAATATATAAAGTAAAGGAATACCATGTGAAACATAGTGAAAAGGATGGGTGCACTTTTATTTTTAAGCGAATATCGAGACTAAATTAGTGCGGTTAAACTAGTTTTATATATATAGTTTATATGGCCAAACCTATAAAATTACAAATCTACCCTAGTTAGGTGGGAAACTAAAGTCAGTGGGGTAATGGAAAAAGGAGATTGATAATATCATAATAATGAAGGGCTAAAGGAGTCAAGAACAACCCTATTATCAAGAACCTTTGCACACTCATCGGAACTGTGTGTTCTAGCTTGTTGGGCCCAAATATGGAAATGTGAAATGACATGTGGGCCCTGGCCCACGATGGAATTCCACTCAAAACTCATCGTCTCAATAAAATAGCACTATGGGTATGTTATGGGCCATGGCCTAACGTGGTGCAAACGTGTCGAGCTACCTGGGAGCTATTGGAGCTCGACTCAGACATCATAAATTCAATTTCGATTTTATCGGTCGAACAAAGATCACAATACCCAACTCGAACTTTTTACGAGTTTAATCTTAGCTTATCATTTTATTATTTATTAAATTACTTTATACCCTCACCATATAAATAACTCCTAAAATGATATAACTCGAAATAGCCGAAAGATAATTATTATTATTATTTTTAATCGATTCAGCTTGTCGTAGCCAAGAATTTTGACTATTTTTCGAACTGTCAAATATCTTAAATAAAGGCTCACTGGTTTTTAGTTCTTCAGCTAATCAATCAGCTCAAACTCTACTTCATATAGACTCGATCGACCAATTACACCCCTACCTTGAAACAGCAATTACAAATCATAAGGCATTGTGATTACTATAGTGGGGAAGAGACATGGAATCTTTTGGACCCGGCAAGAAGGGCCTTTGGTACGTACGTGTGGGCCATTTTAAATTCTGAATCCAATTTTGAGGCCCAAGAAAAGCCTGCTAGGTATATTAATTAGTGGGCCTTCTGGGGATTTTAAGTGGTTTACATTTTGCAACGTGTTAGGTAATAGACAAGAAATGTCCATCGTACAATGGGATTTAATGGGCCAAGCCCAATTCTTAAGAGAAATGGAAATTAACCCATCAAGTATAGTTTATGTGGTAGAGTATTTAACTTTTATAAAATGGTAGAGCATATGGAGAGGAGGGGTCCCGGGTTCGATCCAGTGGAAACATTTTACTATATTATAACTAAATCTAATATTAAGTTTTATTACCAAATCATAGTGGGTATAGCCTTGCAAAAGACCTTTTGCATGCGTTCTAAATCTAATATTAAGTTTAAAATTTTGAAACAAAACAATATTTTTATTTGTGTTGTAAATTAATGGTTTTTTCATGTGTTGAACAACCACATACATGAACCATTTCATGTGATAATTGTCCACATTAAAGAAGCCAATTCATGAAAGGATGCATTGTATGAGGAATGTTCATTATAAAGTTCTTTTAATGAACTTTCTTTGTGAACCTCATTCATAGGGTTAATGTATCAAGTGATTAAGGAAGCCTATAAAAAGCACCCCCATTCTTTGTAAAGAGATTTCTCGAAAAAGTAAGACTTTTCTCATTCATCTTTATCTCTCTTTCTCTCTCCGGTTATCTTAGTTTTCTTTTTTCATTTTCTTTCCTTTCCCTCCTATATACATAAGATTTACATTTTATCATATTTCTTTTAAACATATATTCAATTGTCATTATAATATTATAATATTTGGTTATCATAAAGGC
Source organism: Tetrastigma voinierianum (assembly GCA_016808115.1). Taxonomy (NCBI): domain Eukaryota; kingdom Viridiplantae; phylum Streptophyta; class Magnoliopsida; order Vitales; family Vitaceae; genus Tetrastigma; species Tetrastigma voinierianum. Next base: position 212,227 of record JAEQBH010004232.1, on the reverse strand, counting down.
TTGAACTTGATTCTTTATTATGTCCCTTTCAACTTTTAATCAATGAGCCGGGCCTTATTTACTACGTTTTATAATATTATTCACTAACAAATTGTCAATTATTATTTTAGGCCACCAATCTATGAATAACCAACGTGTAAGGGCGAGATATATTTCTAGAAAGTCGTTTGAACTTCTTACTGACCCATACTACCCAAAATGCCCTTCACATTGAAAAGTAAAGAGAAACTAATCAAGGTCAACTACTACTACCACCGTTTATTATTATTATTATTATTATTATTATTAAATACAAATATTTGCATCACTAGTAATAATGTTGTTATTTTTCTTTTTTGAAAGAAAATAATGTTATTATTATATCACTCTTATGTGACCTAACAACTTCTCAACCTTGTACGGATATGGATAAGGATGTAGACATAACCTTCAATAATTTGACTCAAATTATATTTTCTAGAGTAATTAATAAGTCACAGAGTAGGTTCTCAAATTATATTTTCTAGAGTAATTAATAAGTCATAGAGTAGGTTCATATTTAGATCTGAAAGAGATAAAAAAACCTAAACTCATATTTATTAAGATTTTTTATTGGTACGTATTGAAATGATATTAAAAACTTAAAAACTTTGTTCTATTTATTTTATTCATTTGTTGAGATAATTTGATATTAAAACATAACTCCGATCCAAAATAAATTTATTTCTGCTTATTTCAAATCCATGTTTAGCTTCTTTCAAAAATTTTTAATCAAGTTGTTGAATACAAAAAAAAAAAAAATCCTTAGAAACTACCCCCTTCCCACAATCCCACCCATATTAGACCCACCCACTTTTGAGCGAGCTCCGTCCCCATCCCACTAAGCCCACAATTCCTCGAATTCTTCCCAAATCAGAACCAAGACCAGTCAAAAAACGTGTAGAACGTTTGCAACTACGGAAATCTGCACCATTTTTCAACGTCTGGTTTCCCAAGATTACTTCAAGGACTGCAGTGGTGGGTCGATCTTTGCTGTTGACGTTGGACATATCTTTGCTGTTGGGTCGATCTTTGTCATGGAATCCGATTTGTTGGTTTTCAAAATTGTGTTCAGTTTGCCAAATTATTATTTTAGTCCTTTGTAAACTTATAAGAATTATCGTAAATATCTTAAACACGACAGATCTGCACTCCGGGATTTTTTATTAAATATCGGAAATATCGAAAAATATCTAAGAAATATCGATGATATTTTTACAAAAATATCTATTCTGATTAAATTTTTCATATTTAATTATATACGATGTTAAACGATTCATATCTTAATTACAAGATTAAAATTGTCTGATAAGAATTATTAAATTAACATGTTATATTTTATTATATTATTAAGATATTATTATGTTAAAGATATATTATTTATTTGTTTTTGTTATTATTATAAATATTATGTAGATAATATGAGATTCAAAATATTATATATTATAATTCTTTAAATTTTTAAATGATATTATTTTACTTTTTTCCTTTTTTCAAATTAATATTTCGATTTAAAAATATTATATTTAATAATGTAAAATAAAATAAAATAAAATATTATAATCAAATGGAGCAGTGATTATAATCAAATAATAAGAGAATATAAACAAAGTTTCAGACTATATATAATAAGTGCAATGAACCGTCCATATTCAGTTGTTACTTTATTACACAGTCCAAAACCCCTAAGAACCACTTTTCGGAGATTTTTAGAATAAAGAACAAACTTAAAAATGGTGCGAAAAAATGAATATCGAGAAAAATCGAAATTTCGGTGGAGATATTTTATCTATCTCCACCGAAATTTCGCCGATATTTCGACCAAAATTTCCGACATTTTGTTCCCTGATTATGAGGACTTCTCGTTTCATTATTGTTTCAGGAATACAATCAATTTGTCCTCATAAAAAAGGTGCACACTTTATTTGATTCTCTTGTAACCTCGTTAAGGAATTGTATATATATTTTTTTACTTTGAAAACTTAGTTAATATTCGTGATATTTAAATATATTTTATTTCATTGTTTTAGGTTTCAGTTTATTTGATAGAGCATAGAAAGTATTAAAAAAAAAAAGTCATTTTGTTTTTTTAGTTATTCTTTCATGACTCATGCAATCTGTGATATATAATCGCATTATATTTTTGGATTTGTGTTTGTTACATTAGCATAGAGTTTATAAATTCTCTCTTACTTAGTAATTGATTTATCCATATCGCCCACCAAAAGTAATAATACTATTGGAATCTTTCACCTAACACAAAAAGATCTAATATAGACTTAATAATTTGACTTAAACCTATGCTTTATCTCTTCAAGATATAAAATGATAATCTAATCAGATATCTGGCCATCATGATGCAAATAAAACACAATTTGATTCAGTTACTGCATCGGTAAGTAATTTAAATTACAAAGATCACTCTGACTAATCAATCTACTTCGAACAACAACAAACCTAAGTGCAATGAATCGAAAAATTGATTTGCTTCTAAAACATTTGGGTAAACATGAGATAAGTGAATATATTGACAAAACTGTTAAAAAACACGTTGGATCACCACACACTAGAGGTTCACATCAATCTGATGAATTCACAAATGGTTTGCATGACAATCTAGGTAAAATGAACTTGGACAGTAACTCAATTGCTCAACTTCACACAAGGTTACCTGCAAACAGGAGATCTTCAGTTCAACCTAGGTGATCTGTTTCAACCTACTAATGTCAATTTCCTATTAGATTACCAACCACTAAGGCAAAATTACCCACCAAATCAAGTGAGAGAAGATGTCGCTCCTCGGCGATACCTGCCTAAGGTTAATGGTAATTAGGGTAGAGATTAAGATAGACAAGTTCGAAAACCTCAAAGGGACATCACAAAAAAAGTCAGGGTTAGTGTTCCTAAATTTGATGGTATAATGGATCCTAATGCTTTCTCTTATTGGTTAGTTGCTATTGAGGAATATTTTGGTTGGTATGAAATGATTGATAGTGAATAGATTCCGTTTGCTGTAAATAAACAACTAATTCAATGCAAGATGTATTGGGCCAGGATCAAAGGCTACAGATACGTTTCGTCTGAAAGGAACCACTCATCACCCAATGGGCTGCTATGAATGCAAAGTTGCAAGAAGAGTACATTCTTCAATCATATAAGAGTCAATTGTTCTTCAACATAATTAATCTAAAACAAATTACTCTTAGTGTAGCTGAATATTCTGCTAAATTTGAGGAAGCTAAGATTAGGTGTAGTGAGTTCCATGTTGATGATCAATTTGCTGTCTGCACTCGTTTTGTTAATGGTCTCCAGTTCGACATTCAAAAGATGGTTAAATTGCATACTCCACTCACTATAAAGGATGCATATAATGTAAGACCCGAGAAATTCCAATTTCTGGAATAAGGGCAAAATCGTAATTTTGATTACAAAATTGTAATTTCTGTTAAAAATCCGTAATTAATTCTCTAGATCTCTGAGATGATAAAACGGATTTCACCGTTGAATCGCCTCGAAAAATCTAGTTAGCACGTAGTACTCGTAATATTCCCGGCATGTGAAATGGCCACGCTTTTTCGAGGCATCGCTTCGGTGCAAGTCGTGAAAATGAATTTCGATGATCGAAAGTCACGATATAAAGACGTATCACGCACTAAGGCTGTGATGAGTAGAGAAATGATGAAAATGGACGGTCGAGATGGCAATCGACATCAATTTTGGTAAAAATGGACGTAATGGTCATTACGATTCGACGGTCACCAGTAAACACAAAATAAATGATCAAATTCTTCTTCTCCTTCATTAGCCAAAAGAAAAAATATTTGTGATCCGTAGCCTCCATTTTTGAGAGCTTTTTAGAGAGAGAGGGTGCTTCTCTCTAGAATATCGGGAGATCCGACCGTCGGCGGTCTTCGGGCCGAGAAAGAAAAACGTTCTACGCGGAGCAGGCTACGCGTGGACTCCGGGTTTGTGAGTTTTTGACAAACTCCAAGAGGTAGGATTTTCTCCCTACTTGAGTTTTATTCCTATTTTAAGTGTTTTGTCGATGTTTGAGTCGAATATAGCCGCAGGCTAAGGATCGGTCCTAAACCTCGGGACCGAATAATGTAAAATTTTGAAACAAAATGGAGCAGCCCGTGGCTACTCCACGGCTGATGTTGGTGTGAAATTGAGTGTTTTGGTGTTAATCATGTATTGATTGGATTTGAGGCCGGAAGTGGCCGTGAAATGCGGGTTCACAAGGTGAACCGATGATTTATTTGAGTGTTGGAACCGTAAACCCTAGGGTTTTACCGTTCTGGTGAATAATGACACAAAACGATTTTCGCGAAAATACGCTGGGCTGCTGCAATTCGACCGACCAGCCATGTTTGAACATTAGCCAAAGAAGCACTTGGTGTTCAAATGATAATTACATAACATGTTTCAGGTGATTTAATTTTTATGTGAATATATTCGTGTTTATATATTCGCATGTGATTAGATCGTATTGGAATTGGCACACATGCATTCCATACGCATCTAACATCCTAGACTATGTGAGCTAGCTGCAGACGCATTTAGCCTAGAGAAAATTATTTCGAGGGCGCCTAAAACATTAATTATCGGAGGGTAGTCCATAAACCAAAAATATCAATCGTTAGAGCAGCCCAATTGATATTCATCGGAGGGTAGTCCACCAACAAATAATATATCAATCGTCGGAGTGGCCCAATTGATATATACACATCGGAAGGTTGTCCACTATTAAAACTAATATTCTTATACGAGGCTTAGGCGAGTGTGAGAGAGTCATGGAGGACTCTGGATTCGAGTTGGTCAGTGTGTATATCTGGCAGTGATCATGCATTCATTAACGCTTACTTTAACATTGCACCGCACTCTAGGGTGGTGAGAGCCCACTTAGTGGCGATTCTCCCATCGAGCATTAAGAAACCCCGTCGCGACCCCTATTTTATTGTGCACAGGAGCGTATGAGACATTGGCCCTGTAGATCGAGACAAGAAAATGACTGCTTTGGCTTGGACGATATCCACATGTATTAGAATTTAATTTTAATAGAGTATAAGTCGTGATGAGAGCAAAACATTTTGAACTTGTAATCATTGGTATATAGTTGGATTCATAGTTAAAACATATGTATAATGAGTATTGTTATGGGCCCAAGTAGTCAGATTACTCATGTGATTAGATATATTTACTATATGGACCGTTTCTACGTAAACGCATGTTTTATACAAGTGTTGTATCTGGTAGAGCTCCCGTACAAAGGAGACTCGCCTGGATTTTCTCAAGGGGCGTCTGCAACCCGACATCCACTTGATTTCGCGGGTTGATGGGTAATCAACGGACCCCCGGGTTTCGGGGCGCCACACTTGGTATCGTAGAGCTTAGGCATATACGAATACCTAGGGAGCTCGGGTTGGGTATCCATCACCTCACTAGGTGGTTTGATGTTCGGTTTAGGTATGAGATTACCTAGGAAATCACGGGTTAACACTAGGACACTACATGCACGTGTTTTGTGTGTTTTTTGTGATTTGATGAATTATTGTGTGAATGGTATGCTTACCATGTTGTGTGATGAGATTGATTATGTGTGCTTGGTGATTAGCACATGAATGTGTAGAAAATATTTTAGAAAATATTTTGAGTGGTATAGTGTACAAAACTGGAAATGAAAATGAAGAAAAATAAATTTTGCAAATTTATTGACGAATTGAAGAAATGGAAGAAAATAAATGTTTATAAATTTATTGGAGTGAGAAAATTTTTTTCAATGAAAATCAGAAAAGAAAATAAATTTTATAAATTTATTTGTTTAGAGGGTGAAGAAATTTAATTTTTTAAGGTTTTATAAAGGCAAATCAAGAAAATTAAATAAAATAAATTTTACTAAATTTATTTGGGTTGTCTGAAAATGAGAAGAAATTTTAAAGCAAAGAAAATAAATTTGATAAAGTTATTTGGTTAAGAGGAGGAGAAAATAATTTTCTAGGATTTTACGAGGTGTAAAATTGAAGAAAAGTGAAGAAAATAAATTTTTATAAATTTATTTGAGTGTCAAAGAGAATGGAAAAAAAAATGATTTTAGTGATTTTTAAGGATTTTTCCAATTGCCGAAATAAATTAAAAAATAATTAAAATGAAAAAAATTTGTGCAGAACTATTTTTGCGATCGCCTAATTTATATTGTGAAGAAGAAAATAGATTGCAACCTTGGTTTTCAGACAAAGAGAGAGGGCTAGAAAAAAATCGTAGTGAAAATCAGGACAGAATACAATTTTGTATCAGAGAAGAAGGCTTGAGTAGCTTTTGAATTGTATTTGCAGAATATAGTTGTGTTGCAATATTAAAATTAGACAGAACCCTAAGCCAAGGTAGAGTACTAGTGATTGTATTGCAAGAGAAGGAGGAAATTGCATTGCAACATTATATTGCAATATAGTGGGGAAGCAAACAACATGGAAATCAGAGTTGTAACATACAGTGACAGACAAGTAAGGGTAGGCCGAAAAATTGTATTGCAAGATTAAATTGTATTGCAACTTAGGGAACAAGATTTAGGAACAAGTAATCCATGAACAAGCAGAATCTACTTAACAGAATCCGTGATAAGTAACGTTGATCGGTCAACTGTGAACAATAACTTTCGAAAAAAAAAAAAAATTTTTTGAAAAAAAAATCAAATAAAATAAAATCAAATAAAGTTTGATAAAATTTTTGAAAAATAAAACTTTCGAAAATAAAATTTTGTTGAAAACAATATTGTAAATGCAAAATTGATTGCGTGTACACTGAGTTATGTGTATGATTAGTGTCTCTGGCCAGGTTTATGCCTTAGATAATTGTATTGGATTTAACTAACATTTGAAATTGTGATCATGCTAAAGAGTCACAAGAGAAAAATTATATGTTGGTGTAATGCGCATAGGAAAAAGGGTGAATGCTAAGGTTATGAATCCACACCTTAGGGAGCTGATATCAACGAACAAGCAGAAATTAACCTTTCGAATAAATAAATTTGAAATGCTGGAATTTAAGCACACTTAGAAAATGAACGGCCGGGCCATGGTTGTCAAGTCTATTAGTAATCAGCATCTGCATTACTGGGCTAGGATCGGGCGAAAATTAAATGATTCTTGCCATGTTATTAATCGTAATGGCTAGTAGAGTGACGAGGACGCGTAGTGGGACGCCCATGGTACCGGGTCAGTACACCGTTGTTTGATCAATCGACTTCGCTCAGCCAGGTATTACAACGGAATGCTTATAAAGGTCGCCAGATAAAGAGGCATGCGAGATCCTAAGAACCTTCGTATAGCTAGTGGCGCATCATCCTCCGGGACCACAGGGGGAGGAGACCGATGGTGACACTATCGGGTTTATGCAGACGGTAAGGTGTTAGAGGCCATGGAGATTACCTCTGACACTACCAGGATTAGACTAGCTGCGTTCTAGCTAGAGAATGATGCCTAAATATGGTGGAATGCCACAGCGACTCCTGCAGACCTGTAGGAGCCTTTATATGTGAGTTCTCCCTAGGATTAGGAGAATAAGTGGATGATATGTCTGCCATGTTGGAGATCTCGAGGACTCTACTCACCGTACCCAATGATCACTTTCGACACGCTGTCTCGACATCCTCTCAAAGACTGACGACCGACAGCTTAAGGTGGTCGCATCGAACAGGAGCGTGGGAGAGTTACGCCATAATGCCAGGATTCGGCATAGTGTGGTACTGTAAGACAAACATGATATTTTGCCCCGCATAGTATACAAGTCCAAAAAGTTCAGGGACAAGGGGGTTGGCTAGCGAAGTCTTATTCCTGTGAGGACGAGGTGAGACCAAACTAGATCTACCTATGGCTCATGAGTATAAAATGGTTTTTCCGCATGAGCTACCCGACTACCTCCACATAGGGATGTAGACTTTGGTGACGAAGCCACACCGGTACTGGCACCCATCTCTATGACTTGCCACATAGGATGGCAACCCTGAGTCACAGAACTCAGAGTCCAAAGAAGGAAATACTGACAAGCGGCTCATTAGATCGAAGACTTCACCACACTGGGCGCTCAGGTTCTATTTTATGGCTAGAAGAGGGGTGGCAAGACCCTTCGATCGTGCATTGACTACGCATACTGAACAGAAAGACGATCAAGAATCTGCATCCATTACCGAGAATTGATGATTTGCTTGACCAGCTTGAGAGGTTTAGTCTACTTCCTAAGATGTAATCTTCGTGACCGTTACCATCAACCGAGGGTTGCATACCGATATCCCTAAGGCAAATAAGGTAGATGCTATGGGCACTTTGAGTTTACTAAGTGATGCCCATTAGATTGACGGCACGCGCTAGCGGAAGATTCATGGATCTCATGCATAGGGTGTTCCAACCCTATCTAGATCACTTGTCGTAGTCTTCACGGATGACATTTTGATCTACCTCAAATGTAGAGCGGAGCATGAGTATCACTGAGATCGTAGTCAGCCATCGAGAGACCATCAAATGACACTGTCTCGTATGCGGTTTTAGCCATCGAGGAGAGAGATTTGGGATATGGTGTAAGCACCGTGAGGAGTGCTGGGGCCTCCACCTAGAGAAGGTTGAGGCAAGCAGCCCGAGAGACCAACGCTTCAATCTTTTTCGAGATACGAGTTTCTCAGATCGCGGGTATAATAGATCTCGAGAACGTAGTCAAGTTGTCTATCTCTGGGTAGATCAGGATTTCGCCACGGATATGGACTCCATGGTCGACGGCCCCGGAATTACGAGAGAAATCGAGGATACTTGGAACACTTGATAAGGTGTTGGTGCCAGGAGGGAGGACTGGCCTTTCCTAGTTCGGAGGAAAGAGGCGGTATGACTTCTGCTTCACACGAGTTTCTCGCCACTGTACAGTGATTTGGTGGTTAGTCAGCAGGCAGGATATGTTATTTCTGCCGATGCTCAAGTATTATGAGACGAGATTACTCCTAGAGACGTGGATCTCGTGACTTGGGACAACGCACCCGCGCAAATAGAACATGAGAATATACGGCCATTCCTCCACACCCTAGTACGGGTTGGGGAGGAACCGCTCGCCAAGGTTGCATAAGCACTCCCAAAGAACACGTATAGGCCAGGAGCCGAGTGGGTCAAAGTCGTGATTAGATTAGAATTGGCGCAAATGAAGGTAGACCTTGTAGGTAGACTCCATTAAGGTTGATTGTCAAAGCTTGACATGGATGAGAGTCACAACCATCGGTTGTCAAGAACAGACCTAGGCCGGTTGTCATACCTCGACACGACATCGTGGATTTGCGCTTAGAGGTTAAGGCCTTTAGAGGCCGTGTATAGATGTTCTTCCCTAGGGTGTGGGGTGAGAGTTGACCCCGAGCAGGCTCCGGGATTATGAGTGAGAGATCTCCGAGATCTCGCTCATGGTGGACCCGGAGCGGATGTCACAAAGATGGCATAATTATGTCAGGTGCACCCAGAACATCGCTGGCCGAAGCCTGCAGGGTGCACTCCAGACGGCCATTCACTCACTCTTGTGAGGAGGGTTGAGTTTGTCTTTGAGATTACGTCCAATGAAGACTCTTAGTTCGATTCAGGAAATGACGAGTAATTAGAGTGTGTGGGGCAAAGCAAGAAGGGGGCCGCATCTCTGGGCGGAGAAGCCCGGAGTTACAGGGTGAAGGAGACCCGGTAGTATCCGAAAGGTCCCTGTGGTGGGTGTAAGAGACCTGCGGGAGATATCCGAAATTCTCGTGGTGAACAAAAGAGGCTCGCGTAAGCCGAAGAGTTATGTCATCGAGATGAAAACACACGGACATGGGTTATCACGCCAGAATTCTTAGAGTCGGCAGATGTGGAGTCGGAGGACTCGAGATGAAAATACACTGACAAGGTTATCACGCCAGATGAAAGTCGAGTGATAGGAGCTCCGGAGTGACTCGAGATTTGATACCCATCGAAATTGCATCGTGTGGTCGAGTCGGAAAAGACTCGCATATGGATGTCATTCATGATATTGACTAAGTTGATGTAATTGGATTGTCGCTGATTGTGACCTGGGAAGCCGCTACACACCAAGTGCGGTCAGGTAAGGTTATACGTCAGGCGATTATATATGTGTTGTGGACACGCTATGAGCATGTGTCCTGGGTCATAAGGGTAGAGGAGCATTTGCTCTTAGTGGAATTCGCCTACAACAACAGCTATCAGGCGAGTATACAGATGGCACCGTATGAGGCACTGTATGAGGCCATGCAGTGTCACTATTGCGTCGACCGAAAGGGAGAGAGCTCCATCACCGGTCCCGAGACGATTGCAGACACTCGAGAAGGCGAAGCCGATAGTGACAAAATGCCTTCGCCGCCAACGCCAGAAGAGCTTATGCCGATGTACGACGCCGACAGAGTTCGAGGTTGGTGATCACGCTTTCAAGGTGATGCCTAAGAGAGGAGGGTCGTTCGGCAAGCACGGAAGCTATCGCCGAGGTTTATCGACCTTTCAAGATACTCGAGAGGGTGAACTTTGCGACCGGCTAGGGCGCTATCGCCTCAAAGATGTCGTGTCCACTGAGGTATTTCACGCCTCCATGCTCCGGAATATACTCCGCATCCAAATTTCATGCGGACGTGACAGACTGAGGCCGACACCGATGGACCTTTCGAGGAGGACTAATGCATTTTGATAGTCGTGATCAGTTTTGCGACGCAAGACCGCGAGGCTGAGAGAGTGCTATGGCAGACCGGGTGGAGGGAGGAGTCAACGGGAGCCGAGGACACACGCGGGCCACCTATCCCTTCTGCTAGTGGGATGAATAGACGTATTAATTAAGAAGATTTAAACGACAATACACGCATACAGCCGAGACGCTGTATACGCATGAGAGTGAGATTGTCCTGAATTTCGTGATCGAAATTCCTTTGGCGAGGGGAGAATGTATAACTCGAGAAATTCCAATTTCTTGAATAAGGGCAAAATCAGAATTTTGATTACAAAATTGTTATTTCGGTTAAAAATCCATAATTAATTTCTAGATTTCGATGATGAAACAGATTTCACCGTTGAATCGCCTCAAATCTAAGCAAGACGCAAAATTTCGTAATATTCCGAGACAAATGAGTCGCGACGTTTTTCAGTACCGCGCTGTGTGTCGTAGAAATGAATTTCGGCGACGAAGTCAGATATAGCATGTACTCATGTACCATATGGTAATGGTGCAGAGAAATGATGAAAACGATCACGAGAGATGAAGCCGAATATCAATTTCGTAAAAGAGGACGTACTTACTATTATGATTGATTAAAATACCAAATGACAAAATAAATGAATAACTCTTCTTCTCCTTCATTAAGCCAAAGAAAACGTAGGGTCATTTGGGGATCCAAAGAGCTTCCATTTTTGAGAGCTTTTTATGAGAGAGAGGCTTCAGACATCGAGATCCGACAATATAGCCTTCGTCGGTAGAAAACGCTCTACGCGGAACAAAGCACGCGTGGACTCCTCTTTGCTCTGTGAGTTTTTGATAAACCCAAGAGGTAGGATTTTCTCCTACTTGAGTTTTATCTTCTATTTTAATGTTTTTTCGACAAGCTGAATGATTTGAGCCGCTGAGGTGGTCAGGCTTGACGGTCCCAAACCTCGTGACCGAATTAATGTGTAAAATTTGAACAAATGGAGGTACCTCGTATCGCCTCCACGACTGGATGTTGGTGTGTGAAATTGGGTGTTTTGGTGTTAATCATGTATTGATTGGATTCGGGCGGCCTAAGGGCCGTGAAATGCGGTTCACAAGGTGAACCGATGATTTATTTAAGTGTTGGAACCAGAACCCTGTGGTTTTACCTGCTCCTGTGAACAGTGACACGAAAAATGTATTTCGTGAAAATACGCGCTTTAAGCAAGAATTGGGACCGAATTGCTTATGCCAACATTAGCCCAAGGAGCTAATTTGGTGTTTGAAATGATAATTACATAACATGTTTGTGTGATTTAATTTTATGTGAATATATTCTGTTTATATATTTGCATGTGATTAGACTCAGATTGAATTGGCACACATGTATTCCATACGCACCTGAACATCCCGGGACTATGTGGAGTTAGTGCAATGGTATTTAGCCCAGAGTAAAATTCCGCTCGGGTGCATTGGCCCATAAACCAAAAATATCAATCGCCTGGAAAGTGCAATTGATATTCATCTGAGGTAGTCCACCAACAACACATTAATCACGGAGCGGCCCATCTGATATATACACATCGGGAGGATTGTCAACTATTAAAACTAATATTCCTTACAATGAGTTTAGGCTTATGTGAGAGTCGCGCGACTCTGATCAGCCAGCCACGTAGACATTCAAGTAGATCACGATTCGGCTTTGAATGTGTGTTTTCATTGAACATTGCACCGCACTTAGTGGTGAGTGTACCCACTTAGTGGCAATTCTCCTATCGAGCATTAGCTCACCCCGCCGGTGGACCCCTTATTTTGCTGTACAGAGCATATTGCGAGGGGACGGCTCGTCCTGTAGATCGAGATTAGAAGCACAGTGCTTCATTGTGGCTTTGGCTTTGACGATATCCACATGTATTAGAATTTCCTAATTTTAATATATTCAGACAGAGAGTAAAAGATTGAACTTCAGAATTCATTGGCATATATTGATTCATAGTTGGTATGTATAATGAGTATTGTTATGGGCCCGCGGTCAGATACTCATGTGATTAGATATATCGCGATATATCGGGACTGCTCAGACGTAAATGCAGGTTTTATGGGCTAAGTATCAGATTCGTAGAGCTCCCCAGACAAAGGAGACTCGCCCGATTTTCCTCGAAGTGGCGCTGTGTAACCCGAAGGTCCACTTGTATTCCAAGGAAGCCGACGCAGTCAACGGACCCTGGCTTTGGGGCGGCCACATATAAAAAAGCCTTAGAGGTAGAGAAATTCAATAGACCCTCCTCTTTGCACACACAAGTCGGTCCAAGTCAAAGTCCATGTCATCAAATGGTAATACTAAGCCTAATAACATTAGAAGCACAGAGTCTAGTTTGCGTAACTCTCTTCCTCTTGCTTCTCCTATTGAGTCTAAGGCTAGTAATTCATCGATTGTTTATCATAAGTGTCATCACAAGGGTCATATTGCATCTCGGTTTCCCCAATGTGCATTGTCATTAGATGTTGAACAAAGTAGTTTAGAAGATGAGGAAGACCAAATTGTTGATCCTTTAGATTATTATGGTGATGAAGATGATCTTCATGAAGATTGTGATGATGATGCATGTATTGGTGTGGTTAGTTGTGTGATATCCACAACTGTAGATAATGACAATTGGAAGCGTACTAGTATTTTTCACACAGTCATACAGAGTAGAGATAAAAAATATAAGTTAGTGATTGGTGGGGGTAGTTCAATGAATGTGGTTTTTAAGGATGTTGTTAAATTGTTAAACCTGAAAGTAGAACCACATCTAAATCCTTTTAGAGTAGTATGGGTGAATGACCATATTTCTTGCCTAAGTGGGTTCTCAAAATGTGTCTTAGTCTCTATTCAAATGGGGGATTATAAGGATGAAATCTATTGTTATGAGCTACCCATGGATGTTGCCCATGTTCTTTTAGGTCGCCTTTGGTTTTATGATCTTAATGTTACCAATTTTGGTAAAGATAACATTTATTTCTTTAAATACAAGGGTAAAAACATTATTTTGAGACCTGCTAAACCTAAAGGTTGCAATGGTAAACTTGACATCTCTAAACTTCCTAAACAAAATTTGCATATTTTTAAATGTAAGAAGTTTGAGATAGGGAATTGAGACTGGTATGTGCTTAGCATTAGTGGAAAAATGAGTTTCATCTGATTCTTCGATTGTCGATGTTCCTCTAGAAGGGAAGAATTTGCTAGATGATTTTGTTAATATGGTGTTTGATGAGTTGCCTAGTGGACTACCACCATTAAGAGACATCCAACATGCTATAGATTTAATTCCAGGTTCTTAACTGTCGAACCTTCCACATTATAGGATGAATCCTAAAGAGAGAGAAGAGTTGAATAGGCAAGTAAAAGGACTTTTCAAGAGAGGATTTGTTAGGCATAGTCTTAGAGGACATGATTCTATTTTTGGTTGTTGTTGACATGTTTTCTAAGATGACACATTTTATTCCGCATAACAAAACCAATGATGCTTCACATGTCGCTAAATTATTTTTTAGAGATGTTATTAAATTGAATGGTTTGCCTTCCACCATTGTATCTGATAGGGATGTGAAATTTGTTAGTTATTTTTGGAAAACTCTTTGGAAATTGTTTGGCGCTACTTTGAAATTTTCATATGCTTTTCATCCTCAAATTGAAGTTATTAATTGTAGTTTTGGTGATATGCTTCGGTGTTTTGTTGAGGTAAAAAAGGTGTTTGAGATTTAATTTTGTCAACGGTTGAGTTTGATTATAACAATTATGTTAACCATTCAACCGGTAAAAGTCTTTTTCAAATTGTCAATGACTACTCACCCCGCACACCGCTTGATCTTGTTCCTTTACCACCTCACATGTGTGTGTCTGAACCTGCTGAAAACTTTACAAAACACATCCATGACTTACATGTTGAGATTAGGCGAAATATTTCTCTAAGTAATGAAAAGTATAAACTGGTTGTAGATCTAAGGAATTTAATGTTGGTGAATATGTCATGGTTTGCATTCGTCCTAAAAGAATTCAAAAAACTTTTTCAAAAAAACTTTATGTAAGAGTCATGGACTCTTATTCTATCATTCGTAAATTGGGATCTAATAGATATCTTCTTGATTTGCCTAATGACATAGATACTAGTCATGTTTTCAATGTAGAGGATTTGTTACTTTATCGAAACACTTTTGAGCTTTCTACTTTGCCTTTTAGTGTATCTACAGGTGAAGCTAGCAAATGGGCACCCACTGTGCCTTCATTGCAGTATTATAAGGAGATGGTAGATATTATCCTTGATGATGAGTTTGTGACTTCTAGAGATGGTGGTTTTCGTCGTTGCCTTGTCAAATGTCATGGTCGTCCTGATTTTGATGCTACTTGGATAAAAGAGGATGATCTTCGTCATTTGGATCCTTCGTTCTTAAATTGTTACATTTCCTCTCACTCTTTGGAGTTGAGTTCTTTTCAACCCGAAAGGATTGATGAGGCATGGAATAGACCCATATCTAGGTCTAGATGAGATAGGAAGCCCAAGTCCATATCTATTAGGGTTTTTTATTGGTGCCTATAAATAACACCTTATGTTATTATTTTTGGGGTAAACTTGAGATGATATTGAAAACTTGAGAACTTTATTCTGTTTATTTTGTTCGCTTTCTTTTTAATTTTATTATTCTTTATAACTAAGCTCCATCAATAACTATTTTCAGTTATTCTAAAATATTATAATATTACTTATTTATGGGTTGTCGTAACGGCAAAAAAAAAAAATGTTGGTATAATTATTATATTTGATAATTTAGTTGAAATTTTAAAAAGTTTTTAATTTGAACTTTTGCATCCTTAATTATTTAAGACAATTATCATGCATGTTAAGGACAATCCTATTAAGTAATATGGTAATACAAAATTTTCAAATAGGGCTAAAGGGAATGATATCTTTATGATTTGGTACGGGCCACTATAAAAAGTATTCGAACTAATCTTTGTTTGTCATATCGGAGAAAGGGAAAATTTCTAAGTGTGCATAAGTATGAGCTTAATCTAATCGATTCATTATAAACCTATGAGTACTCATTGTTGATATTATATAAGTATGAACTTCTTTTAATTAAATAAACATGTTTTTAAGTCATTAGGGTTTTTTGGATTCAAAGTCGATAATATTTATATAATGGATGCTAGTGATCATTTAGCATCCATTAAAGAACAGCGATAAGATGATATCTTGTATAATTTAATGAACTAGGGATCCTATTGATATATGTCCCAGTTACAAAAGAAGGCCTTGTCTTATGAGCAACGCATATTGATGTATTTTTAATGATGAATAATTATTTATAATAATGCATTGCACTAATCTTAAATAGCAAATAACATTAAAAATATCTCAAAGAAAAGGTTGAAAAAGAAAATTAATAATAAGAGAAGAAGTGGGTTGAGGCTTTAGCTGTAATGCCTACACTTTCTAAGCTAAATCATAGGGCAATTAAAGGTAGCATAGTGGTGGTGGCTTTGTGCCATCCCCTGCACCACTGTGGAACATTAGTGCCTTATGAGAAATATTGAATTCTAATTAAAAATTAAATGGACTTCTTCTTCTTCTTTTTTCACAAAAAAGAAGAAAATTATATATATATATATATATTAAATGTGAGGTGTTTTGAGCGAGTTTGTATATACATAGAAAACGCTTTTAAGACATATCATACACAGACTAATCTACATACGAATTGGGATGGACCACCACAAAAAAGGTAAAGTTCTACCATGAAACACAACTGCATTCTCAGAATTACAAATCGAGACATTTGATTAAGTTATGAGAGATTCTAACCATTTTAATTACATGTTCGATAAACTTTTTTATATTTACATCTTATAAAAAATATAAATTATAATAATTTTTTAATATCTCACAATTTTAAGCAATTTTTAAGTTAATATTTTTCAGTTCACTTGCAGATTATTGAAAACAGTCAAAGGTATTATATTTGTTTCAGACTTCTTCTTTTTTTCGTTTGTTTATTTTTTTTCCTTTTTATATATTTTTCTATATGCTAGAAGTTTGAAAATGTTTTTTCAACTATATCTGAAATTACTTTTAAATTTTAAATTTCTATTTTTAGAGTGGGAAATTGGAATAAAAACACTGACTTAGGGAGTATTTGTTTCTTTATTGAATGTTGAATATAATTTTTATTTAGTTGAATATTGAATAAGGCTTAATATTATTAAGTATAAAGTTGTTTATTTTTTTAATATTATTGATGGGGGTATAAAATTGGATCAAGTATCCCACTCGCCAGCCCGATAGAGCAATGGAGGTCGTGCCCCACCCGTGTCCTTCCATAGCGTACTAAATAGTAGGTCCCATTGTGCCCTAAACATGGATTTGAAAAATAGGAGGCCTATTCACCCACTAACCCGCATCCTTCCAATAACGTAAGATAGAATATTCCCTAAAATAACCTATTCGTCCAATCAAGCCCTATTATAGCAAGAAAAGAATAAGACCGTGTGGGAAGGACTCCTAAATCTATGCTAACAATATGAAGAAACATATCCTCCAAATGGGAAGGACTCCTAGTCATCAGCCCAAACGGGACACATCCACTATAAATACAAAAGGCCACCCCACTCCAAGGAAAGGCACGTTGATCTCGCATGCCAACACTAAGCATTCTAAGCATTCACCTTTTCTCTCATGACGGACCGACTTAGATCGGAGCGCCACTGCACAAACCCACGACCCCCTTCGCCTTTTCTTCTTGCGGTGGAGTGCCACACATCCGTATTTCCATCGATCGACAAATTCAGGCCTCAGCCTAAATTTCCGACAATCCAATACCAGATCCCGTACCACAAGAACCGTCCAAATTAATGACCCTACACGCCCAAATTTCATTCCCTGCTGGAAAGCATCATCAGTTGGCGCCGTCTGTGGGAACGACTGTTCTTACACAAACATAACTGATTTCGCCATCGATGGTATCAACTAGAACACGAGCAGATAACGCTTAATCCTACAAGGATGCACTCCACCAGAGAGGTGACAAAGCAGCCACTGTGTGGCCAAGCAGAAGCGATCCAGCCAACGCAAACGGCGGAAGCACTACCACAACTAACGCTTGATGAGGAGATAGAACAACTCACTAGACAAATACAACACCCCCGAGAAGAGCGACACACTCAGGAAGGTCACAATGTTCCTCCCCACGAGGGACAACACGGCTATGGTATTCCCCGAAATAATCGAAGCAGCAGGGCGAGTTTCAACTAGTTCTGCAAGACGGCCACAACCGTACTCGTAGGGAAGAGAACCGAAGCAAATAAGACAAAGAGGACACGGCGAGAACGTAGAACCACCTCATCCCCCATCGACCACAAGAGAGTAGATATGGGAGCAAATATTCAGGGACCTCCAACAAGAGCTCAGCCGTGTAAAGGAAGTAGTTAAAGGCCTACCCCGTATTACCATGGATACCCCTGGTGCAACAAATCGTAATCACCTTTCACCCCTAAGGTGCTGTAACCACCCGCTCCCTGGGCCAAATTCAGATGCCTCGCGAAGGCTCATGGCGCCAAGGATCCAAAGAGGACCATCTCAATACCTATAAGAATCGGGATGGAGCCGCATGGGTATCTGTGACTTCGGTCCGGCAGTATGCTCGCCACCACCTTAAAATACTTCCCGGGCGACGCCCGGTTCAACGTAACCCTCTTCAACGACTCATTCGTGAGAGTTATCAATTGGCGCTCGTCTTCCCACTTCATCGGGGCTAGGACATACAGGAATCCGAGCTACCATCTGTTAACCATCAAACAGAAACACAAGAAAATTCAAGTCATCATACGTGCACCCAAGCATCGCCGAGTCCTCAAGATAGGGATGTATTTCCGACTTAAAAGTTCACATTACTACTTCACATGGTCAGGGGTGCAACCCAAAGACTCCGGGAGCTGTTCTATCTCAAAGAACCCTCAAGCTAACATGGCCGAGGCTCCCGCCAAGGCCGAAAATACAACCCGGAGAGGAGGCCCTCCCACTGTGAAGGAGAGCTCTTCCGCTGGCGGACAAAAAGACGATGTGAGAAGCAACGGGACGGAGCCCCAAGAGGCAAGGCGACCAGGAAACTGGCAGAAAGGTGAGCGATCCCTAAAAGACGAGGGAATCTTAGGGATCGCCTGGGCCCGTCACAGCCCGAAAGACGACGACGCTATTCGCCTCAGCGCTTCACTCCCTTAACAGCCTCAGTGTCGCAAGTCCTACATGAAGTCCGGAACGAGCAGTTCCTAAGATGGCCAAAGGCGTATGAAGCCAACTCGCCAATGAGATAACATCTGCATCGCTAGTTCCATAGGGACTATGGACATCGCACGGATAATTGTATACAGTTGAGAAGAGAGATAGAGTATCTGATACAGCGCGGATATCTACGGTGTTTTATATCTCTCGAATCAAGTCATGCAAGACCTTAACCGTAATCAGCCCCGGCCAGCCACTCACCAACCTCGCCGACGACGACCCAGCATCAAGAACCCTGGGAAATCCACGGATCTAAGGAGGATTTGGCTGGAGGAGGAGAATCTAGTTCTACTAAGGCCCACTCTACAAGCAAAGATAAGATCGCGTATTACTGGGAGGTACAACAAGATCTAAACGCCGAGTCGATACTACATTATAATACTTCTCCTCCGACTCGGATTTGGAAGGGTGTCAGCACCCCCATGACGACCCACTGGTAATCCGCGCAATTGTGGCAAATACAACGGTCCATCGGGTCCTAGTAGACAACGGGAGCTCGGCCGACATCATTTTTGCATCGGCCTTCGACAAAATGGGAATTGGAAGAGAGAAGCTAGAACCTGTCAACACTCATCTCCGTGGGTTTTCAGGAGAAAAGGTGTTACCATTGGGATCGATCCAACTGGTGCTAACCTTGGGAGCCCCCTGCCAAGCAAACGACGACAAAGAAGGTTTCACAGCGGACGCCCGCCGCCCTATAACATGTCAGTCGGGCGTGCCTCTCTCAACGCGATAAAAGCCATCCCTCAAAGATACCAATTGCAATCAAATTCGACAAGAAACTGCGGTCAGACGGTTCGAGGAGATCGAGCGGCACGAATGCTACACCGCCTATGAAACAAAACGGTCGACAATGTGAGCATGGGTGAGCTTGATATGCGTGATGAAGTGTTCACTCTACCGAGCCCTCGTGGGTTTCGGAACCAAGAACATTGGATGATCTAATCTGCAGCACCTGCCTTATATCGGTCTAATTAGCAAAAGGCCCCAAAGGCTCCCCTCACGCTCTAAGACGCACAGGGACATCTTCGCATGGAAGCAGCCGATGAGTGGTACCGACCCCAGTCATCACTCATAAACAAACACCAACCCGCATCTCTCAAGCTCCAAGTACAAAACGCAGGTTTCGCACTGCAGAGACAAAAGGCCATCAACGAAGAGGTCAGCGTCTTCCAAGCAGGGCAACTCAGGAGGTAGAATACCCGAGGTTTGGCCAATGCTTGTGCCTGGCCAAGAAAGCAAATGGCAAATGGCGCCTGTATTGATTTCACCGATATAAACAAAGCATGCCCAGCGACTTTCCCTACCCAGATCGACCTTATCGTAGATGCTACAGCAGCCATGAGCTCCTAGCTTCATGGATGCTTTTCTCCGGTTATAACTGACAAGCATGGACCCCAAGGACTGTGAGAAGACGCTATTCATCATCGCACGTGGGACCCACTGCTATCTGCAATGCCATTCGGGCTCAAGAATGCGGGCAACCTACCAAAGGTTAGTAAACCGGATGTTTCGTAAACAGATAGTAATGCACGATGGAGATACATTAACGATATCGGGTAAAGTCCGCTTACAACCGTATCCATCACTCACCTCCGAGACGCCTCCAGATCCCGAGGGAGTATAACATGAAGTCGAACCGGCGAAATGAGCTTCCTCGGGCGGTCACCGAAAATTTCGGGCTTCATAGGTCAACCACATGGGAATTGAAGAACCGATAAAATAAAGCATCGCTGACATGCCATCACCATCTGGGATAAAGGAAGTGCGAACGACATCAGGAGGATCGCAGCTCTAAGTCGATTCGTCCAAAAAGTGCGACAAATGCCAACCTTTCTTCCAAGTTTTCAAGAAAGCCTTTCAATGGGATGAGAAATGTGAAGAAGCTGCCAGAACTCCAAAACATACTTGAGCTCGCTTACCCATTCTAGTAAGCCCGAGAGAAGCGAGAACTCCTCACATTGTATTTCGCAAGATCGATTTTTTTTCAACTAGCGCGTGCTCGCCAGACAAGAGGCTGCACAAGACCCATTTACATCAAGAATGAGCCCCGAGGGAAGCTAAAGAGAAGTATCCAAATGGAAAAAATTAATACTTAGCTCGTGACAAGCAGCTGACACTTGCCCTTATTTCGTGCTCACACCATGGTCCCGATCGAATACCCCACGGTTGTGTAGTTACACAAAACCAGGTCTCCGGAGGCTGGGATGAACGGGCCATAGAGCCGAGCGACCGACATTTGGTACAAGCCAAAAACAGCCATGTGCTGACAGATCCTAGCCGATTTCGGGCTATGGAATTCGCCCCAAGAGAGCTCGCCGAGCCCACCCAATCATGGGACTCACCTCCCATATGAAGCCTCAGATGGCATCAAATGCGCAAGGAAGTGAGCAGTTTAATCCGACCTCACCAGAGGGTATGGGGGACATGGAGTATGCACTGTGTTTGGGTTCCACGCCTCCAACAACGAGGCCGAATACGAGGCCGTAATAGCAGGCCTCAATCTCGCTCATTCATTGTGAGGTCGATCGCTGTAGGGTCCACAGGACCCCCAACCAGTGGTCGACAGATCGAAGACACATACGAGGCCAAAGGTGAGAAGATGATTCTATATCTTCGCAAAGTCCGTGATTTATTAAAAAAGTTTGTATCAGTTCAGATCAAGTACGTCCCCAGAACGGAGAATTCCCGCCGACGCTGCAAATCATACGCCGCAGAAGACACTGGGAATCAACGCCCGTCGAATACCTCGCAGAGCCCTCCATCGACCCTTACTAAGATAAGCAGCGCCCAATGTGTGGTCCACTAAACCGGATGGACCCTATTTGGGATTATATTACCGACGGAACCTTACCGCATCGACTCCAAAGGAAGCCGCAAGATAGAGGAGATCCTCCAGTTTACTCAATCACAAGGGAAATTTCTACAAACGAGATTCTTCACACCTTCCTAAAATGCATCGCAGAGAAGACACTCAATACGTGCTAAGAGAAGTGCACGGCTGTCTGGGAACCATATCGGGCTCGAGGCATTGGCCAGGAAAGTTTGAGTAGGGATACCTATTGGCTATGATGCTGAATGCGACCAACTGGTCGAATGCGAGAATGCGCGGGAACACGGCCCAAAATATCCGCCTCCCCCAGTGAGGCCTGCGGCGTGATCCTGACCCACGGCCGCTTCCCGGCGGTGGGGTTGGACATATTGGGGCCCTTGCCCAGTGGCAAGGCCCGAGTGTAAATTTATAATCGTGGCGGTAGATTATTTCACCAAGTGGGTGAGGGGCGGGAGCCTTAGCCCGCGATCCTGGCCGAGAGGTGCGCGACTTCTTGTGGCGACGTCATATGCGATTTGGTGTCAGGAGGCCTTGGTCTCGGATAGGAGAAAGCGGGTTTGATACTTGCGAGATTCAGGGACTTTTGTGCCGGAATTTCGGAATTAAAAATTATTATTCGTCGCCAGAGCTCACCTGATCAAATGAATGACCAGAAGTCATATTGAGGAACCCTCGAGCGCCACTGAAAACCCAGTGGAAGTAAGGGGGTGGGTGGAATACCTCCCTGAAATCTTGTGGGCTTATGGGGCGACACGAAGTCAGCTTGGCAGGGAGACTCCATTTGCCCTAGCTTTTGGCACGGAAGCGATGGCCCTGTTGGGGGTTAGAGTAGAAGTCTCCCCCAGTCGAGCTAGCCTCGGAGGCTCATGATGGACCACAACGTCGAACTGAGCTCACGGGCGAGAAGTGTGAGCGAGGTTCAACGTGTCTGGGAGGAATACCAAAGGAAGACCGCTAGGCACTCACAACCAGAGAGTCGGACCCGGGAGTTACGTCTTCGGGGATTTGGTCTTGAAAAAGCGCTCTTGCATGAGGGAAAATCCGAGCCACATGGGAAGGCAGGCCACAGTGGGAGGGCCTTATATTATATCTCGGATCGTCGGGCCAGAGCCGATTATGAGCTCCCAGCCAGGAGGAAGGAAAAATCTTGACCTTCTACATGGAATGCGGAGCATCTTAAGCGCACATCGGTGGGCGTCGGTTATGTGATAAGGCCCTTATGATTCCCTAGGAGACAAGTGGGGCGACCTTGGTTAGTGTCGGTTGCCTCGAACGGTTCGGGCGTGGCAAAAATATATATATATACAATGGAAAGAAAAATTCATAGAAATAAAGAGTAATACTTTATTTCAAGTCATAGTTGAGATACAATCAATGGTGTCCCTCGAATTACATCATAAAAAGCAATCTGACAATTCCCTCAATCTGGCCGGTTCCCTCGATGCACTCGGTACAAATGATACCTAGAAAAGAGAAAAAAAGGGAAGGAGACAAGGAGAAAGATAGGGAATGAAAAGAAGACAAGAGAAAGGAGGAGAAGAGGAGAAAAAGGGGAATGAGAGGAGAAGAAGAAGAAGCCAGATGAGAAAGCGGTAGAGATAGAAAGAAAGAAAAGAAAGGAGGTATAGCGGGGAGAGACGGGAAGGAAGAAAAGAGCGAGGAGTGAGGTGCGGGGATGCACCATCCCCCACCCTTGGGACACGTTCCTGCGAGAGCACGGGGAATACTATGCTCCAGTAAAGGGAAGCTAGGGAAAACCACGACTCCCACGGGGAGGGAGAAATTCGAAAGGAGCCGGTCGGAGGCGTCGGAGGAGACCCAATGAGGCGGTAGAACATCAAGCATCCATCTTCTGTAAACTTCATCCGCCCGGTATGGAAAGCGGAATCTTCAGAGCGTAAGGCACATGAGCCATGAGCCCTATTTATAGAGAAAGCACTTGCCGGCGAGACCTGTGGTTCCAAATTCCCCGTGTCCGGCGTAAAGCGGTTACAACACCTTTTCCAATAGCGAAGGGGAGACACGAAGCTTGACTCTTCTCATAAGCGCCTCTTCATGCGAAGCATCTCTCCCCGCAGATGGATTCTCGAAGCAGAAGCGGTCCTTCGCACGGTGCGCCGCCCTGCGACGCCGTAAGCCCGGGTTGCTGCTCACGACAGGCTCTCCCTTGACAGGCGGATGAGCTCCCTCTGTGTCGGGACCAGGCCCTTCTACGTACTACAAGCAGGCGGGCTCCTCACAAATCTCATTGGCAGGCTCTCCCTTGACACGGGCGGAGTGAGCTCCTACTTATCCTATCGGGATGGGCCTTCTACGTATCTCGAGAACCAGACGGACTCTCCTCCCAGAAATCTCGTGGCAGGCTCTCCCTTCCAGCACGGAGCGGGACGAGGCTCCTCTGTGTCGGGACGAGCCTTCTGTACTACAAACAAAGCGGGCTCCTCCCTATCGTCTCATTGACAGGCTCTCCGCCCGGCCCACGAGGAATGACAGGAGCTCCTGCTATCTGTCGGGGACGAGGCCTTCTCACGTATCTCGAGACGGAATGAGCCACTCCACCTAAATCTCGGTAATGAGCTCCCGCTGCCACGAGCTAGGATAGGCTCCTACTATCTATCGGGACCAGTCCCTTCTACGTACCTCGAGCAAAGCGGGCTCCTCCTGCAATCATTAGCGAAGCCTCCCTTGACCTGTGAGGGCGAGCTCTACACATCTATCGGGGCCAGGCCGCCTGCTGTATCTCGAAGCAGACGGGCTCCTCCTACGAAATCCTGTTGGCGACTCTCCCGCCGGCCACGAGTGACGAGCTCCTACCCCATCTGTCGGGAGCGGAGCGCTACGTATCTCGAGCGGGCGAACCTCCTAAATCTCATGACGACACCGCCCGGCTGAGGCGGAGGCGACTCTGCTGTCCATGGGCAGGCCACTGTCTGACGGCGACCTCTAAATCTCATTGACAGTTCTCCATTTATTGGCGGGCGAGCTCTCTGTCTTAGATGGGTTGCCGCGCACCGGCGGGGCGAGCTGCCGCAATCTATTCGACGACTCTGCCGGCTTGCGGTGGATGACATGCCGGCCTCGTTGAGATGAGCGCTGCCGTCTCTGGCGGGCGGGCCGCCACCGCGATCTGTTCGACGAACCCGCCGCCCGGCGGCGGGCGAGCTCTTGCGCTGCAACGAGGCGACTCTCTTCATCTGCTGGGGCCGGTACTGCCGCCTGGCGACGGGCTCTCACGCGATGTTGTGAGCTCTCCGCCCGACGGCGGACGACTCTACCATCATGAGGCGACCCCTGGCGCACCGGCGGGCGAAATACCACTACCGTCTCGTTGACCGCCGACTGCGGGCGAACGAGCTCTCTCTTATCTCATCGAAGCGGGCCTTCACGCATTCTGCGGCGGGGCGGGCTCTCCCTCGTCTCGTGGCGATACCGCCCGACCGCGGCGGGGCTGACCTGCTATCTCCGCTCAGGGACGGGCCTTGCGCTCTGGCGGTGACCGCCACTGCAATCTGTTAACGACTCTCGCCCGACGGCGGGCTAGGCTCACTAACATCATGGGGATGTGACCTTGTATCCGAGCGGGCCGGGCTCCTCACGCAAATATCACCAGCGAGGCTCTCGCCGGCTTGCGAGTGGGGCGAGTCTGCTATATATCAGGGCGGCCACCCATGTGTCACCAGAGTGGACCTCCTCTAATCTCAGTGGCTGTGCCAAGCTGTTGCGGTGGGACGACCTGTCTCAGAGTGGGCCCATTTGCGTATCACCAAGTGAGCGGGACCTCTGATCTCGTGACGAGGCTCTGCTAAACTGGGATGAGCTGAGCCTGCTGCTCTGTGGGGATGACCTTCTGTAGCGTCTCAGTGGGCGGGACCGCCACTGCCCAGTCTCATTGAGTGAGCTCATGGGCAGACCAGGGGCTCTTGCTATCTGTCAGGGTGAGCCAGCCTATCTGTGTCATCAGCGGTGGGACCTCCTCTAAATCTAACAGCCTGAGCTCTCCTTCAGCTGGGCGGAGTGACTCTGCCCTATCTGTGGGACGGACCATATGTGTCTGTGGAAGCGGGCTTCTCTGCAGTCTCATTGGCGATATCGCGACTTGGCGGGCGAAGCTCTGCCATCTGGGCAGAGGCCTTCTGTGCCGCCCAGCGGGCAGGCTCCTCTGAAATCTCTTGGCGAAACCGCTATGCGGCGGGCTGATCTGTGGGACGACTACTTTATGTGCGCACCAATGAGCGGGCTCTCCTCACAGTCATTTTGACGACTCTCACTTTGGCTTGCTGATGACCCGGCTCTGCCTATCTATTCAGGGACAGGCCACCTTCTCTACGTGCTTTAACGATTCGATCTCTGTAAAATCTGTTCGGCAGTTCTTCTTGACATGAGTGATAGCTCTACTACCTATAAGACGGGGCCTTCATGGGACTTGAAGCGGTGAATCTCTTTACCTCTTCCTGTTAATGAATCATGGGACACTCTCTTTGACATGTATAATCAATAATGACTCCCATTGTGGCTGACCCCACAATATGACAGACTCAAATGGGGCATTAGATGAAGGCTGAGTGGGCCCATGGGTGGGTGACAGTGAATTGACAGCAGTCATGCTGACTATGGCGAAACCGGCTGAAACTGGAGCGAGCGTCTCACAGAGTTGGAAGCAGTGGTGATTCTATGGTCTCAGGCTGGATGGTGTTGAGAAGAAGAACGAAGTAACATAAGAATTCCGGAATGTATAACAAAGGACATCCTGATTGTTAATTTGATTGAAAAAAAAAGAAGAAAAACTAAGAAAGTCAGAGGAGACAGGCCTGAGGTAAATAAGTATCAGACAGAAGAAAGGCTGAAGGGACTGACAACAGTGCTGATTGGGGATTGGTTTATTGAAAGTTCTGCTCATCAGCCATTTGGGGTGAAGTCGAAATCCCAGGTCGGAATGCGTGAGGCGCTCCTGTTTGACGAGGCCATCGAGGAAGCCGCGGGCACCGGCCCGGTCGCGATTGCCTGTGACCCTGCGTCCCTACAGACGACCCATATCATGCGAGATGGAAATTCGGTCGCGTGTCAAGCTGACACTCCTGGCCTTTGTCTGATAAATCAGCGACGAGAAGACTCATGTGGTCTCCGTGATACCTTGCCCTCGAAATCTCCACGACGAGCCATTTCAAGTTGTTTCTCCATTTTCGTCGAGCCTCGGGTGGCCGCGTGCTGACTCCATTTTACGAAATCAGTTGTTCGCCCCGGGAGATGATAAAGTTCTCCTAACCAGTGAAGCTCGCTCCCAGGCGGTGACCTGCTGGGGCCTCGGCAAATCATCTTACGAGAACACGAAGTTAAGTCTGAACCTCTGAAACTCTCCTCAGGCGATCGTCAAGCTACTGGACTGCCTTCCCACACTTTCGGCCGATCGGGGCGGAAGCGAAGTATGCTTCAGATCTGGCGTACGATCTTTTCTATCTCTTAGGACAAATCTTTCGTCCTGCTTGACTCGTCATTTCGAGAAGTCAAAGTAGTCACTTTCGCCTTATAAATTTGGACGATCCCTTACATGTTTCTCGGTAGGTTTGGCTTTTTCGATGAGCCCTTCCAAATGAGTGGCAGCTAGAGACAAAACCTGGGGAGATTAGAACTCGACACGAGGCCGGCGGGGAGAGTTAGCATAGTCCTCAAACTGCAGAAGCAAATCCACGAGACAAGGCGAAGCCTCTCATCAGCCAGGCAACTCCTTTGATCTCTAGAGTATCGAGAATCGTTGAGGATGGATGAAAGCGACTACCGTCGAGAAAGTTCGGCATTGGATATGAGAATCTTTGACTTCATCAACCTTCGATTTGTTTTCTTTCTCTACGACTCGGCCACCTTCCCGGGAGATGAAGCAGCGGGGTCGAAGGAAGTTCCCCGTAGTTAGGGGGCAAGCGACGATCGCGCCCTCGGCGAGGGATTCCCGCCTGCGATGGGCTCGGAAGAGAGGCGACGAACGGGGAGTCTCGGCCAATGAGACGAGGGCCAGCTCGGGCCCTTGGGATGAGGGGACTTGAGAGATTAACCCAATCCCCGAACTTTGTTGCGGACTGGCTGATCCCTCTTGGGAGTCTGATTTCCTCCTCTTTGCACTCACGAGGTTTTGAATGTCCACTTCCAGGATGAGCTAAGATCTCCCCCGCAGGGTGGGGCGGCCACGACGGGCGAAAAAACTCAGGAGTAGAGAGGCGAGGAGCCACAAAGCGGAAGATTTTGTGGACTTGGGGGCCCAGGATGGAATTAGGGACATCCAGAGTATATGCTTCACAACGTGGAGCGAGCGAGCATTCGGTCAGCAGGCGACGTGATATCTTGATCTTAAGCTGAGTCGACGTCCCGAAATAAGGGAAACTTAAGGTCGGGACATTCAGTGAGCTTTAGATGAATTAAACCAAAGGTAAGGGTGATACTCTGAGATTATCGAGTGACCACGTTGAATGCACTGGGTGTCTTCTGTCTAAAGGTTGTACTCCAGGTTGGAATAGCCGACAAAATGTCGAACTTTCCATGTCCTATGAGAGAGAAGGAAGGTCAGGGAATCACTTGAAGGGCTCCCGGGACGTGCAGGGAAGTAAATAAACCCTCGTTGGCGTCGGTTCAAAAAGATGGGGAGCAAAAACCACATTAGGGCCTTGAGTCCCTTGTCTCCTAAAAAGACCCGACAATTGAAAAGACACTAAAATGCCCCGACCATTGGGCGATTAGGAAAATGGGGATGAAAATCTTTGAAGAACACAATTTGATGAAAAGGGTGCGATGAAGCGGAGGCAGTTATCGAAATGCGACCTCGAAAAACATACCATTAGGGCATGGAGTAGCGATAGCAGTCGAAAAATCGGGACCATGCACGAACACGGGGGAAGAAGTGGGGTATCGTTCAAGCGAGTAGGCTCGTATGAAGGTAGACCTTACTCGGTCCCATGCCATGGCCTTGTGACAATGACTTGAGAAATCCAGGCCCATAGGATATTTGATCGGGTTTATTTTCCTTTGCCTTTACGAAAGGAGGGAGGCGCCGAGAGCATCTGAGGGGATTACTTGACGATCAAGCAGTAGGGACTTCTAGCTATAGATCGAATCGGCATCATGGGAGGGGTATGGCATGGATCTGTAGATGAAGAAGCGATTCGAGTCCATCATGAATGACCGATTATAAACAAGGAAACGCATTAAGCCCTAGGACAATGAGGAGATCGGAAAATGTGGCTCTGAAGCGCGAATAATAAATAAAGGTTAAGAGACCCGGAGAGCGTGGCCCGAAGAGTCGTCAAAACAAAAGAGATAGGCGCGAGAGCCCAAGGTCGTTGGTAATATCAGTAATAGCGTGACGGAGATAATCGAATGGACACGGAAATGGCAATCGACGAGACAATTAGTACCTTGCGCGATCGTGCCTGAAATTTGAGGGACGAGCGTGGTATAAAATTGGATCAAGTATCACTATCGACCCGATGAAGCCGATGGGTAGTGCCCACGAGTGTCCTTCCATGCCGGCCAACGGAGGTCAGGCTCATTGGAGGCCACGAGAACGTAGTTTGAAAGGAATGGGAGGCCCACGTATTGACCAGTCCAACCCAGTCCTTCCAATATGAAGATAGAATGTTAATAAAAAATAACTATTAAGTCCAGTCAAGTCCCCATTATAAAAGGAAGAAAAGTAATAAGAAGGCAGGTGTGGGAAGGACTCATAAATCTAAGACTAACAATGAAGAAACATGTCCTCGATGGGAAGGACTCCCCAGTCATCGTCAAGCCAGGACGGTCATCACCTATAAATACAAGATTTTCATGATTAGAAAGATGCGATTCGGATGCCAACATTAAGCGTTAAGCATTCACTCTTTTCTCTCGGGGCGAATCGACTTGGGTCGGAGCGGCCCTGACCTTGACCCTCGCCAGGCCCCCGCCGTCTTTCTTGCGCGAAGTGCCACGTCGAACTGCCGTCGGCGGTAGTGCCCTCGGCCGGCCAGGCAATCAACGGCCCTGCATCCCGGCCCGATGTCGGGTCGGTGATGACCCTCTGGCCTTTCGTGATTCAGGTTGAAAAAGCATCGTAATTATATTTCCATTAAATTGTTTGTTTTTTATATGCTTAAAATTAACATCTTAATTATATCAATTTGTTTAATTTTATTTTTATGATAAAATGAAAAATATTTTATGATATATGTATAACATCTTGACATATTAATCAAAAAGATAAAATTATTATGATAAAACATTTATTATTATCATTGTTAAAATAAATAATTATTATATTAGAATATGTTATAGATAGAACAAATAAATTTTTATTAGAATCCTTCGTCTCTTCTTGCGAGCTATCCCAATTCTTCCAATTAATAATTAAAAATAGATCAATGACAATTAGATTATTATTTTAAAATATCTTGATTATTCTTTTAAAATATTATGTGATGGGGTTTGAAATAATAGACGCGCAAGTCCAAGACGTAAGCCCAAACATCGAGATTAAAAGCAAGCCCTGTACTAGCAATAAGCCCTTAATGGTATTCCTCAAATGCGGGCTAAGTAACGAGGCCCGACTAAGCCTTTAAAGAGTGGTAGCTCGAGGGATCGTATTAGAGGAGCTGCAGTCTCCGTGTCGGAAAGTAGGATATTTCCTAATTATTACCTATCAATCATCCCTTATTAAGCGGTTTACGATAAGGAAATAAAATCTCTCACTCAATGATTGAAATATCGTATCATCCTCTAACAAGGAAAGATACTATTCTGTGTCATCATCCAACTAGGAAAATTATCATGATCATCCATTATAAATGTCAGAGACCACTTGTCGGTGAAAGGTATCTGAGCATATATGGCTTCATTCCCCTAAGCGGTTGATCTTTTCTTCCACGGAAAGAAATGAAGCTTAGGCATCGGAGAGGGCGAGGCGAGCCGTCGATCCTTTGTTTCTGTTTTTGCGAGAGAGTCTGACATCGAGTCGATTGGATTGGCCCGACCAAATCCTGCGATTCAGCTTCAGTTCCAGTGAAAAGCATCATCAGGTTGGCGTAGATGCAGTGGGAACAAAGTTCCTTTACAAATAGAAGTGACCTCTCGTATTTTGATGGTATCAACTCCGGAACACAAGTAGGAGCCACGCGATCCTCGGATCTGGGGATGAAGTGAGTGACGTGGACGTAACCTCAGAAGGCACGTTCGAAGCTGTCTGGTCGACATGGACCAGTGGGGTGCTCCGCATCACCAACAACATAGCGAAAGAGTGGAACCAACTCACCAAGTAAATACAACGCTCCCCCCAGGGAGACCATGACAGGGCCAAGAAAAGGGCCAAAATCACAGTACAGGAAGAGCGACACCTCGACCCTTGTCGACCGGATAGAAGGAGAAATAGCCTTGTATGTAGGGAGCCTATAGTCATACCAACCCAGGAAGGGCCATGATGAGAAGGCGGAGTGGGAACAACAAGGCGGGCCCATCCTTTGTCGGCGAGGAGACAGGAGGGCGGTCATTGGGAACAAAGGTTCGGGGGGACATCGGTAAATCGACCACATGAAGGGGAAGCGAGTAAAGGCAGAGCTCCGGTCTCCATGGGAGCCCCAGTACAATAAGCCCGAATCCCCATTCCACGGCCCGGTGCGCACTTCTCTTCAATAAAGTTCGAATGCCATGGGAATCGAGACGTTCGACGAATAAAGACCCCGTAGACACCTCATTACATACAAAAATCGAGATGGGCGCACGAATATCAGGACCCCGTACGATGTAGAGCCTTCGCTATCACACTAAAAGAGATTGACATTGGCCTAGTTCCCAACATATTCCAGTCTTCCATCTCATCGTTCACGAGAACTTTCCATACATGTTCGTCTCCCACTTTATCGGACGGGACGTATAAGAAGCAGGAGTTATCACCTTGTGTAAAGCAAGCTCTCGGGGAAGCTGAGATCATATGTTCGAGAGGTTTAACACGGTCGTGAAGGTGGATATTCTCGGCGAGAGTTCGCCATTCTTTGCTTTGTTGCGAGAATTTGGGGTGTAATCGAAGATCTAATGTTCTCACATCCTCGAGAGACCCTCGACAGAGAGCATGGTAGAGGTCTCGCAACAGAGTGCTCGACGGTGAAAGCCCTCTGTCCAAACAAAGCTCTTCTACTCAAGGAAAGAGCGGGCGACAAAGGGAGCGAAGCCCCCGAGAATATGATGACGAGGGGACAAATCCCAGGGAGGTAGAGAAAACGGGCGGTCCCAGATATAAGATGAGGGGGCGTCGAGGATCGGCGGGGACCACCTTAGCTGGCTGCGAGTACTTAGGTATTCACCTCGACAATACACCCCTCCTGCAGGTCTCGGTCGCAAAGTCCTACGCGAGTCTTTGACATGAAGGTTCGAGGGTGGCCATCGGATAGTCGGACTTGGCCCAAAGGGGCCCATGCAATCACATGGAGTTCCACAAGGGTCGTGGACATAGGACGGATGGCGCATCCCGATAAAAAGGGGAGTTGAATGCCTGATCCCGACATAGGCATCTCGGAACATTCACGTGGCCTCGGAAGGCGGGGGCTTGAGTCCGGCCGCCCCACCCTGGTCGACATTGATTCGGTATCGTGCTTTATGATAAATCCATGTAATCTTTAGAGGGTTTCTAAGAGGTGGAGAGTCCAGCTCATCTAGGAAGGCCCACTTGCGCAGCATCAGATCAAGGGAAACTTTAGAAGTACAAACAGTATCCAAACTTCCTCGGTTGGATACTACCTTCTCTTCGGGACCGACATGGAAGAGCATGACATCCCATTGGCGACAGCTTGTGATAAAAACCATAGTAGCTAATAAAACGATCCACAGGGTCCTCGTCGACAGCGGAAGCTCGGCCGTCATCATCTTTGCATCAACTTTCGACAAAATGGGCATTGGAAGGGAGAAGTTAGGGGCCGGTCGATGCACGCTACGTGGGTTCTCGGGAGAAAGAGTCTGACCCTAGGGTTGGGAGTGCGACTAGATGCTCACTTTGGGGGCCCCCCATTCAGGACTACAACTGTAATTGAGATTTCTCATAGTAGATATCATCGGCTACAACATGTTACTAGGTAGGTCCTCTCTCAATTCCATAAGGGTTGTTCCTAAAACATCACATGGTTATCAAATTTCGCTGTAAATGGAGTAGGAATGGTCAGAAACCGATGCATAGCTAGGGAATGTTACTTTCAGCGTCAGTAAGAAGCCAAAACACGGTCGACAACATCTACATGGGCGAGGCTTGACATGCGAGACGGGTAACCGCAACCTACACCCCTCGAGAAAAAATTAAAGCACAATACGGCCTACGGTGACCCGGCCCCTAAGAACACTTGTCTACATAGGGTCAGACGGAAGGCGTCGAAGCCCCTCTCGTCCATTTTCTAAGAAGCGAGCATTAGAGTGGTCGCACGGGAGAAACGAGAAGACTTATGGGTGGGTTGACCCAGGCGAGTGATCATCTGGGTTAGACAGTCCCGATCCCTCTTTTAAATGCGTCGAGCCAAAGGAAGGAGTTTTGCCACTGAGAGACGGCGATTAATGAAGAGGTCGATCTTCACTCCCGGCGAGTGATCGAGAGAAGTAGAGTACCCAGAATGGTTAGCTAATGTTGTTCTTGTCAAAAAAGCAAACGGTAAGTGGTGGCTTTGCATCGATTTCACAGACATCAACGGGGCACATGAGGATAGCTTCCCCACGCCTCGGGTTGGTCTCGTAGTATAGTGCCACGGCCGGTCATGAACTCCTCAGCTTCATAGACGCCTTCTCGAGCTACAACCAGATCAGTATGGAGGTATATATAGACGACATGCTGGTAAAATCGATAAAAGCCCAGGAGCTCAGCATGCTTGTTGTGAGCGTTCTGGGTCTGAAAAGGCTTCTGATATGAAGTTAAGCCCCGACCCAATGCGCTTTGGGGTCAAAATTAGAGTCTTTAGGTTTTATGGTCAGTGATTGGGGGACAGAGCGAGCCAGGGTAGGAATAAAGGTCGGTGCTTGATATCTTTTGCCTCGTCGAGCAGTAAAGACATTCAACGCTGACAAGAATAAGCGACTAATGGCTTAGTATCTAAGGCCGATGACAAATATGCGCCTTTCTTTCATTTTAAGAAAAGGCCTTTGAGTGGGACGCACATTGCCGGGGAGAGTTCACGGCACTCAAAACTACGAGCTCTCTTCCCGTTCTAGTAAGCCCTTCCTGAGGAGAACTCCTCGCTCTGCACGGTGGATTGGACTTTGCGACTAGTGCGCCACGGTAAGAGAACGGAATGGGAGTGCGACAAGCGGTCACTGTGCGTGGCTAGGGAGGCAGAGGAGAGTGCCACAAAGATGGAAAAGGCCGATCCACAGGTGGCGAAGCCACATCCAGGAGAGCTCCGGCACTACTTCCAGGCTCATGGTCGAGAGTCCCGACCCAGTGTAAAAGATGAAGCGAATCTTTGCGTAAACCCGAGAAACTACGGAAAGTGATAAAGTGGGCTATAGAGTTGAGTGGGTGACATGATGAAGCCAGGGACAACAATAAAGGGGCGGAGATCTTATGATTTCATAATGGAATTCCTCACAGCCACAGTCTCACGATGCCAGTGGCCTGGAGCCTCCCAGTACGAGTGTCCTAAGTCGATGGGTAAGAGGCCATCTTAGTATGGTGCGGGGCTGATCACGACCTCTCAGACGGGATGATACAGGATCGCCCTTAGATTCGGCTTCAGTACTCCGATAACGGGGCCCGAATGTGAGGGTGTCATGAGGTTTGGACTGACCTCGCCCACTTCAGCCAGACGGGATTGGCGGAGGTGACGACTCTGCCGAGGTGGTAAAGCAGGATAGAAGATATACGAGGCCCGGAGGGGAGAAGATGATCTTATATCTAAAAAGTGCAGGAGTTGCTTAAGGATTCATGCAGTTCAGGTCAAACATGTACGAGAAGCGAGGAATTCCCCGGCTGATGCCTTATGGCGGCGGCTGACCTACGCAAGAAGACTGGGCGGCCATTACTATTGAGCACCTTCGGAACCCTCGGTAAGCATCGACAACGGGGAGAGAGTCTCCCACATGTATGATGTGGAGCCAGGCTGGATGGACCATGCCGGATTGCAGTAGATGTTGCATTGTCGAGCGACCCGAAGGGGCGTCAGGCTTAGAGCAAGGTACTTGATTCACTTAGTTCAGCCGAGGGACCCCTTTATAAGCAGGGCCTATACCTAAAGCCGTTCTTGGGGTGCGTGGGAAAGAAGGCATTGACTATGCTCGGGGAGGTACGAGGCATATGTGGTGGCCACAGCTGGGAGCTTGGACCTTGGCTTGGAAATCATTGAGACAGGGATTTTCTTGGCCTAATGCTCGAGACGTTTGGTTAGAAAATGCGAAAGCTTGTCGAGGAGCATGCGGGAATCTCTCATCTCCCATAGGCCGGTGGCGTCGATCATGACATGGCCTTTTCGACAATGGGGGCGGGCGTATTCGGACCCCACTGTGGGAAGGGCAGTGTTATCATTATGGTCACGTAAAGATGCAAAATGGGTAGAAGCCCGGCCATATGACAATCCACTGAGGAATAGAAAGTGCATGGCCGTATGAGCGCTCTATAATGTCTGGGTTCGGGATCTCAGGGTCCTGGGTGTCGATGAAACAATTCGGCCGACCCCAGGATTCGAGGGGTTTCTACGTTTGAGCTCGGGCCAAAGACACTACTCATCGGCTCATCCTGGTCAGATGGGCGGCGGGAGGTTCTTATGGACTACAAAGAGGCGACCTTAAAAATCAAATTAGAAGATCTAAAAGGAAAATGGTGAAGTGCCTCCATGGGAATTATTATGGGCATACAGAACTACGATGAGTCAACGACTCAGGGAAGCCCAGTTAAGCTGAGCGCTGGCCTGAGTAGTAGATCTAGTTGAGTCGGGACTAAAATCTCGAG
The DNA here is from genome assembly GCA_016808115.1 of Tetrastigma voinierianum. NCBI lineage: Eukaryota > Viridiplantae > Streptophyta > Magnoliopsida > Vitales > Vitaceae > Tetrastigma > Tetrastigma voinierianum. Next base: position 176,460 of record JAEQBH010004232.1, on the reverse strand, counting down.
AGTTGAGCAGCGAATATCGAACTTCACAAGCGGGGAGGTCCTTGGCTGACTTCAGATTCTCCTAGAGAGAAAGAAAAGCATTGAAGCGGGTCCTAAAGCGTATGGAGGGACTATCACGGAAACTGGCAGGATGTTAATGGGCCAGAGGGTTGGGCTAGAGATTCTAATGGGCAAACTGGATTACAAGGCTTTCTTGACAAGGAAAAGGTTACTTTATGGGAAATTTGGGGACTTCCGCACATGGGAAGCTGGGACTTAATTGGGAAGGGGCCTACATTGTATCTCGCATAATCAGGCCACGGCAACTATGAACTCTGACCGGAAGAGGAAAAACCACACCCCGCTCATGGAATCTTGAACACCTCGAAAGCGGTTCTACGATGCAAGACCCCAGAACGTGGCACAGTAATAAAGATCGACCATCTTGATTTTGAATAACACTCTATATGTCATTTTAGGATTTGTTTTAATGTTATGGTGGACAAAAGCAATAAGTTATAATGATAAAGCTAGAGCCTTTTTTGTTTCGAAGGGCCTAGGTGGAAGAAGCGCGTGATTCACAGATTGTTCTTTGTTTTGAAAAGACTATAAGGTTGAATACAAAATTTCATTACATAGGTTACAACCACCTCATAGAATTAAAATGCTCCCTTGCATCTCAAAAAGTACAGGTTAAAGCGAAAACGTTCTTCCCACATGGCCTACACTTTGTCAGGCAAAAACCACAAAAAAGGAAAAGAAAGAGAGGAAGAGAGTGAAGAAGGGAGAGAGGGAGAGGGGAAGAAGAGGAGAAAGGAAGAAAGAAGAGAAGAAGAAAGAAAGAAAAAAATGGAAAGCGGTACTTAAAAGTTTTCAAGCACACCCACCCCCCTACGGGATACGTTCCCTAGCACGAGTTCCATCATTGGGCACAGCTGGGACAACATGACTATGAGGAGGAACTAGGAAAATCACAGCTCCACAGAGTGGTAGACCATGAGCACTTGGCATTGAGCTCACAGTCACAATGGGCTATGCGGTGATGACCAAACCCTGATGCTTCATCATGCTCCGACTCCGACTCTACCAAAGAAAGGACGAAGGTTGGAAACATAGCACCACCATAGAGGGATCGCTATTTATAAGGAAGCCAGGGCGCTTGGGAAGTTGTGCAATCTATTTCAATTCTCTATAGATCTGGTAAAGCCACGCACGCTTTTCCAAGGGAAGGAAGACGAAAGGGTCTTAGTGCCCGGGGCCTTCAGTAGCTCGTGCGCAAAGCAGCGACAGGAGGTCTTGGTGCTTGGGGCCCAGTGGCTCGGCTCGCGGAGGAGGGTCTTAGTGCCTGGGGCCCGGTAGCAGTGAGGCTTAACATCTAAGGAGGTCTTGCCTTGGAGGCCCAGTGGCTCGGTTAGGAGGAGGAGGATGTAGCGCCCGGGGAGCCTGTAATAACCCATCCCAGGCATAACTATTCATGCATGCATTCGTACTGAGACATACATTCATACGATAGATATGTATTTGTCATGATTAAAGGGGGTTAAAGTAATGAATTGAAAGTTAGGGGAGTTAGAGTGTTAGTCGAACAAATTGAAAGGACCATTTGAAATTTTGTCAAAATATCTAGATAAAAACTTTAGAGGATTGTCGGGGAACCTTTAGCTTCTCTTTTCCCTTTACTGTTATTAGATCCAAGTGTGATGAAGGGAAAAAAAAGCTAGTTTTAGTAAATCTACTACATCATTTTTAGAATTCAAGCTAACTTTTAGGTAAACTCTGTTTGGATCTGTTTGCACCTGTGCATCAGATTCTTGCAGTTCTGTTTTGGAACAAGTTGTAAATATGAAAGTTGTTGGGTTATGTCTCTTCTAGTTTTCTGTAAAAGGGCTTGGTAATTGGTTGTGTTTATCTCGAGTTATGATCTGTTGACCACTGATTTCTCATGCTGTCCTGATTATGGCAGTTTACTATGTGAAATTTGAAAGCATGTTTCTCCTTGTGTATTTGGTATTTTTCCCTAATTTTCGGATATGTTCTAATTTTATATGTCTAGTTATTTCTTGAAAAATATTAGGGCTTGATCAAGTCTCAATCTTGGAGTTATGGTGGCTTGTTTAAAGGTCGCTCTATAACAAGGACCCGATAAATGAAGTAAAGCTCAAAATCCGGTATAAATTCTATATATGGAATATGAGCTTGATTTTTACATATGTTAAAGAGGCATGGGTCTAGTTTCTAAAAAATGAATCATGTCTTTTGGATGGGATACATGAGAGTTATAGCTAAAAGAGTCAAGAAAGGTCCGCCAGAAATGTGCGGGTTAGCCGACCTAGGTTATATGTTCTCATGCTTCGAAGTTTTGGAAGTTTATGCATGATATATGACTTATGTATGATTAATATATGTTTAGACCACAGGGAGCAAGACGTACAAGACATGGCGTTAAGGAGTGATACGATGTCATTTTTGTGAGTGGATAAGGAATGTTTGATAACATGTGTTCTTGTTTGTCATTTGATGAATGACTTGTTTTTTCAGAATGAAGTGATTCAATGTTCATGTATGATATATGTTATGGACTATGCCAGTTGTTATGTGCAAGAATGTGTTGATGAACTATATAAGTTCAAGCACAAGCTATGTGATAAACTATGAATGCTATTATGTACAAGTACATGTGTTATATGAAAGATCCATGATGCATGGAAGATATAGAGATAAGGTTATGACCGACATGTCCAAGTAATCTAAATACAAGTTACAAGATCCAACGGTCAAATACAAGTATACAAGCCGCCAAAGAAACACAAGTATACAAGTTAAGTTATCAAGTTTATGTTTACAAGTTCCCTGGGCTTACATTGATGTTTAGTCATAACCACAAGAAACTGGAGCACATGCAAGCATCATAGATAGAATACATATGAATCCATGAATGTGCCTATGCTTTGTTATAAATTATTAAGTGCTCATTTGATGATATGAATGTGCATAATATGTAGGACTTATGGGCAAGCTGTTTGATAAAGTGAATGGGCTGGCGATGATGTGAATGTGTATGCGGGTATCATGCATTATATCCTCATTGAGTAGCATTCACAAGTGCAATATTTCTTTTGTGTTCCACAAGTCAAGAAGCAATAAGTTGTGTTTATCATTCACGCACGTCATGAGTGATAGGTCGGCCGGCGACTTCCTCTCTCTCTCATCATGACAAGTATATGTATTTAGAGACTTTGAATCTTGTATAAGTCAATGTATATATGGTTACTCCTAAAATTGTTTTTGGGGCATGTTTATGAACAAGAAAAATGTGTATACAAGGGTTTTTGGTTGAGTTTTAACGCTTTAAAAAAAAAATCCTAATGTTTTTATTATGAGGTTGTAACTTCCCTAAGTGACGTTTTGTGGTTAATTGAATTTTCTATAATTAGGATGACTTAGTTTTTCTTTAGGGTTATAAAGAACCAAGATTAGGACATTACAAGCCCAAAGAATTCATTTCGTAGAGGGTCTTAGGGTGCCTGGGTGACTTATTTTTGTGAGCTTAACAACAGAGGGTCTTGTCTCAAGAGCCCAATAGCTCGCCTCTCGCGCAGGAGGTCTTAGCGCCTCAGAGCCCAAGAGAGTCGCCCACGGAGGGAGATCTGGGCGCCTCAGAGCCCAAAGAGCTCAGCCCCAGGAGCTTAACAAATTCCTCAGAGGGTCTTAAAGACCTGTGGCCCAAAAGAGTCGTAGTTCGCGGAGGAGGGTCTAGCGCCCAGAGCCCAAGAGCCTGTGGCCTCGCTGGGAGGAGGGTCTTAGCGCCCAGGAGCCCAAAGAGGCCTCGCCTCCCAGAGAGCTTAACATCTCAAGAGGGTCGCCTGCATCAGAGGTCAGCCGCGGGCGAGGATCTTAACGCCAGAACTCCGCAGAGCCTGGGCCACGTAGGAGGGTCTTAGCGCCTGCAGCCCAGTGATATCAGCCACAGCTTAACAATTATGGTCTTAGCGCCTAGGAGCCCGCAGCCTCGGGCCTTGCGCAGAGGGTCTTGGGCCGCCAGTGAGCCTAGTAGCCTGGGCCATGGAGGAGGATCTAAATGCAGATTCGTGAGTCACCCGCAGCTTAACGGTTCAGAGGGTCTAGCGCCTGTGAGCCCAAAGAGACGCCTCAGAGCTTTAACACCTCAGAGGGTCTGGCGCCTGTGGCTCGGGAGCAGCCGGGCCTCGCGCCTCGTGACAAGTACACCGCCAAAAAAACAACAACAAAACAAAAAGTCAACTAACGTGAATCAAAACAATAAAGAAAAAAGATCGACAAAGCACTCGACGTACGCAGAGGCGTTCCTGCGAAGAGCCAGCCTCCTCGACGGGCGTGGCACCCACCCTTATGAGGCCGAAGTCCCACAAAGATGGGAGGAAACAGCCCCAGCAGCGAGCTTCGCATGAGAAAGGTGAGGTCTTCATCCTCCCAACTCCAAAAGCGATCACGATTCCCGTCACCTATCCCAAGACGCAGAGGGGGCGCCGCACCCCGCGACGTGACCCAGTAAATAAGGAGAACCTCTAAGGGCGGCTCAACCGGCCTCCCCAAAGAGTCTCCAGCCACGACGGCGAACTAAGGCGAAAGAGTCTCCCACCTTTGTGGGATCTTACCTTAGGAGCAAGGCAACCGCGAAAGCTCGAAGGTTTCCGTTTCATGCTCCTCTTCTTCTTTGCCAGCACCTCCAGGTGGGACCGAAGCTCTCCCCATGTAGGCTTTGCAATAAAGGGCTCGAGACAAAAGGTGAGAAAGATTTGGGGACATGAGGCTCCATGACGAAGAGGGGAGAAGATCTTAGAAAAGGAAGTCGGGCAGGCCTCGCACCAGATGGTCCAGGAATATCCAACCGACGAGCTCGAATAGCACACTGGCGCACTTCACCGCCTTCCGCTTTCACCTCCGCCCCCGGGATCGGATCGGTCGAGCACCTAAAGGCCATGCGACCAAAGCAATGTCAGAAATATCCTGTGACCTTTGAAAACCAAGACAAACCAGAACGAAAGAGAAGCTCACGTAGGTTCTCGGGGGTAGTTCAGATTTCAGGAATGCCAAGTGTGTCCTCTCGATCAAAGGAATTGTACTCCCAATGACGGCCACGAACAAAAAAATAATGTTCCTTCCAGAACTTGTGCGAAGATGGAAGGTCCGAAATAATCAACTTGGCGTTGAGCTGAGATATAAAGAAAGCCTTCTACGTCTCCTTTACACTAAGAAGTCAAGAGCAGGCAATACTGAACACCTGTGCCTGGGTCTCCTAAAAACGATCTAACAAATTCTACCCGTAACACCTTTTTTGTGAAGTTGAGGAAAGTTGAGAGGGGCATACATTGAAATGCTGCAAAACCCTTTCTATAAAAGGATGCAAGGGGAAGAGGAGGCCGTTCTCGAACACCACCTCAAAAAAGCACACCATCTTAGGCACTTGGGGAGCAACAGGTGGTCGCAGATCGCCTAGCACCAAACCTCGATCTCAACGAGGGGGCCCATACTAAAGCCGCAAAGATCTCACCGCACAAAGGTTCGACCGACCGGGGCCCACTACCAACATTCTCGTATGGCGCTTCAAATATTCAAAGTCATTGATAACGAATTTCGCACTTCGCTTCGTCTTATCCAAGGGGAAAGCGAGGCTCTCGTGGCAAACACTGATGAACCACACCACACAAATTGTCGCTCTCCGTCGGGGTCCGCCCTGAACTAGACACCTCGGCAGGATCACTCCCTATGCGCAAAACAGAGGAGGACTAGACCCATGGAGGTGCCAGGCTGGCAAGGGAAAAGGGAAATCAAGGTACGCGTAACCCCAACCGAGCATGCCTTAAAACCTCGCAAGACTTCGAAACCAAAAAGACAGAGGATAAGAAAAGACGTACCAAGGCAAGAAACATGATGAGGGACACCAGCCCCAAGCGAGATATCAGGGACCACCAAAAACAGTCCTGAACTCTAGTCGGACAAGATTCAAGAAAAAAGGAAGCACAACTGCGAGGCAAAAAGTCAAGAACAGGGAAAACTAAGTGTAAACGGTCAGGATCTGGGTTTTAAGGAAGCTAAAAGCCACAACCTAAATAAACGCGAAAATCGAGAAGCCATCATTATCACAAGACATGGACTACAAAGCCCTAATCAAACCTCTTCCGAGCAGCCACGCGGTATCATCGATCCGAGAAGCGATATAGCCCTTGCCTACACTCGCTTAGTCAAAGGCTGGGGGGGCAACTGATGGGGTTTGAAATAATAGGCACGTAGGCCCAAGACGCAAGCCTAAACGTCAGGATTAAAAGTGGGCCCAGTACTAGCAATAGGCCCTTAATGGTATCCCCCAAATGTAGGCCCGGAACGAGGACCCAACTCGCCCCTTTAAAAGACTGGTAACCTAAGGAATCCATATTAGAGGAAAACACCCGATCTCCACCAATCAGGAAAGTGGGATATTTCCTAATTATTGTCTATCAATCATCCCTTATTAAGCGGTTTACGATAAGGAAAGAAAATTTCTCACCCAATGGGATAAATATCGTATCATCCTCCAACAAGGAAAGATATTATTTTGTGTCATCATCCAACTAGGAAAATTATCATGATCATCCATTAGAAATATCAGGTCACCCCATCGGTGAAAGGTACCCAGACATATGCACAAAACTTCATTTGTAACGCCCTAAAAATACCCTAAAATTTTTGTAATAAAAATTATTATAGATTCCGGGTATAATTGAGCCAACTCGGGTATTTTTCTGGGAATTGTTAGATGAAGATCGGGACAAATGATTATATGCTAAAATGAGAAATTTATTGAATCCGGAAATAAACCCAAGTGAAAAAGAAAAAAATATAGAAATTGTAAAATTGGGACCTAAGGGTCAATTGTAAATAAGTTTATATGTCTAAGTGAAAATTTGGAGAAATAAATAATCAAGGAAAAAAATAATAAGAGACTTAAATGAGGAATAATAGAGAAATGGAGGGACCTAAATATAAAAAGAAATAAAGAAAAAGAAGAAAAAAAATCAAGGAAATGGCATGTGGTATGTAGGAAAGAGGGAGAAAGTTTCCTCATTTTTAAAGTACAATTAAGGGTGATCCATAAGAAAAGGGAAAAAGAAGAGTATACGCAAACCATTTTGGAGTAAGAGTTAGAGAGAGAGGCTCAATTTTCTCTCTAGATTTTCTCCGACGACTCCACCATCCGTTTCCGACGAAGCAAGAAGTGAAAGCCATTTCTCGTGACAAAGAGTCAAAGTAGAGACCTGACCCAGAGTTTCAACAAACTCCAAGAGGTAGGACTTCTCCCTACTTAAGTTATTTTCTACTTAAGGGCTGCGGTGGTGGCCATCTGCCCTTAAGGGAACGCTTGGTTGTATTTTAAAACCATGGAAGTCAGCTTGGCATTGTGGTAGTGCACATTATCTGACCTTAGATCCTCGATTGCACAACAGCGTAATTTGCGTAGTGAGTCCTTTTGATAAATTGTGAGTCACATTAATGAACTTGATGGTGTTAGGCTTTGAATTTCAATTCGACCTCTGGTTTAGTTATGGCCCTTTACCTTGATAAGGCGGCCGCCACACCCCTGGGGGCCACGCACCTCGGCGCTGACTACAAAAACACATTCAAATATACTCCTAGCGCTTTTCTGACATGTTTAGGTATACAAAGTAAAAGTGTAATTATCCGGAATAAAATAAAGATAAAAATAAAATAAGCAAGAACTTGGAATTAATAAAATAGTTAAAAGTAAATTAATAAATTACCAATTCATGACCCAAGGGTCATAATATAATAAGTTCATATGCCAAAGTAGGAATATGCATAAGTTAAACTAAGAGTAAAAGAGAGTGAGGACCAAAGGGTAATAAAAGAAAGATATTAGAATAAAATAAGGAAGAAAATTATGGAAGAGACAAGTAGCTTGAAGGAAAGAGGGAGGAAGTTTCCTCCTTGGAAAGTGAAATAAAAAGGGGATAAGATCAAATAATGATAAGACCAAAAATAAATATCTCATTTTTGGTCTTGGGAGAAAGAGAGAGCAAAAACGAATAAGAGAGAAGAGAAGAGAAAGGAAGAAGAAGAAGAAGAAGAAGAGAAAAGAAAAGAAGAAAGAAGGAAAAGAAAAGAGAAGATCACAGGTATGGAACTATGATTTTGTGTAGAAAAGTATGGATACATGTCTTGGGTTGTGTGGGACTTGTTAAGTTCCGTATGGAAAAGTATCGATGTTTGTACAATAGTATGGGTGTGTATAGTTCTAGGTATAAAAAGTATAAATACATGGTTTGAACCTCTATCTCGTGTGTATGGTTTGGGTTTGGAAACTCCCAACCTCATTCTGGTTAGGGTTGAGTTGAGAAGAGTTCTAAGGCTCCTATAGGTGTGTTTTGAGAAGGGTCTAGTTGCAACTTAAACCAAGAAAATTCCCTATTTTGATCATATGCAGTAGCCGGACTTTAGAACAGGTTTTTGGACCAGAAATAAAGGGAATTTAGAAGTGAGTCCTTCTAGTAAATTGTAGCCACATCAATGAACTTGATGTTAGGATTTTGAATTTCTCAATTCGGACCCTTATAGACTAAGTTATGGTCTTTTTACTCTGAATAGTCAAATGGGTGAGAGGTCAGCCATAGAGTGTTGTTCACCAGGTCACAGACTACGCAGCCAGGCCACAGACTCATGCAAAGCAGAGGTCAGCAGACTCATCCCTGTAGAGGTCAGTAGATCTCGCCCCGTAGAACTCAGCTTCGCCCTAAAGAGCTCAAATCCGCCCCCGAAGAGCTCAGCCTGGGTCCCGAAGAGCTCAAATTGTCTTCGAAGAGCCTACCAGCCCCGTTCACACCGTCGATTTGACTATGTATGACCTCCAATCCTGGTCATAACCTCCGCCCGAACTCCGACTAAAAAGTTCTTGAATTCTATGGAAAGCCCATTGAGTCAAAAATCCATCCATATGCCTGAGAAAGATATTAGATGTCGGACCAAGGTGATAGATTGAGCTCATCAAGGTCAGGTCAGCTCGGCCAGTTCAGGATTTGACTACATATGACCTCCAACTTCGGAAGGTCATAACTCCTTCGTCCGAACTCCGATTCGAGTGTTCTTGGACTCTATGGAAAGCCCATTGAGTTAAAAATACATTGATATTCCTGAGGAGGATATTAGATGTCAGACCGAGGTGATAGATCAAGCTCACAAGGTCGTCACTACCTACTCAAGATTTGACTAATGTGATGACCTCCAACTCGTATGTCATAACTCGTCCGAACTCGATTTGGGTGTTCTGAACTCTATGGAAAGCCCATTGAGTCAAGAATCCATCCATATGCCTGGAGGAGGATATTAGGATGTCAGACTGAGGTGTTAGGATTGAGTCTCGTCTGTCGTGCCGCCTCGTCCGCCTCAGGATTTGACTACGTATGACCTCCAACTCGGGTTGTCATAACTCTCCGCCCAACTCCGATTTGGGTGTTCTTGAACCTATGGCTTCCATTGAGTCAAGAATACATTCATATGCCTGAGGAGGATATTAGATGTCAGACCGAGGTGTTAGATTGAGCCCGTCTGGGCCAGTCGCCGTCTGCTGGATTACGATGACCTCCAACTTTCGGAAGGTCATATCTCCTTCGTCTGAACTCCGATTTGGGTGTTCTTGGACTCTATGGAAAGCCCATTGAGTCAAGAATCCATCCATATTCCTGAGGAAGATATTAGATGTCAGACCGAGGTGATAGATCGAGCTCGTCAAGGTAAGGTCAGCTCGTCGGCTCAAAATACCGTCCGGGCTGACTACGCATGACCCCAACTTCTCGAAGGTCATATCTCCTTCTCGCTTGAACTCCGATTTGCGTTCTCGACTCTATGGAAAGCCCATTGAGTCAAGAATACATGCATATGCTTGAGGAGGATATTAGATGTCGGACCAAGGTGTTAGATTGAACTCGTCCAGGCTGTCAGCTCGTCATCAGCCACTGCCCGGGTTGACTACGCCATGACCTCAAACTGGAAGGTCATATCCTTCGCTTGAACTCCGAGTCATGTTCTCGACTCTATGGAAAGCCCATTGAGTCAATAATACATTCATATGCCTGAGGAGGATATTATATATCAGACCAAGGTGTTAGATGGAGCTCGTCCAGGTCAGGTCAACTCGTCACTGTGCCGACCACCAAGTTGACGACGCATGACCTCCAACTTCTAAGGTCATATCTCCTTCTCGCTTGAACTCCGATTCGGGTGTTCTCGACTCTATGAAAGCCCATTGAGTCAAGAATCCATCCATCTCCACAGCATGACGTAACGCGCGCACAGACTGAGCTCGTCACAGCAGGTCACCGCTGCCGCCACTGTCTGCTGGACTACGCATGACCTCCAACTTGAAGTCATATCTCCTTCGCTCAACTCGACATTCGGGGTGTTCTCGACCCATGGAAAGCCCATTGAGTCAAGAATCCATCCATATTCCTAAGGAAGATATTAGATGTCAGACCGAGGTGATAGATTGAGCTCATCAAGGTCAAGTCACCCTGTACGCCTCAGATTTTACTCACACACTCCCAACTTCTGGCTACTATAACTCCTTCATCCGAACTCCGATTTAGGTGTTCTTGGACTCTATGGAAAGCCCATTGAGTCAAGAATACATTCATATTCCTGAGGAGACTAGTAGATGTCAGACCAAGGTGTTAGACCTAGTCTACTGAAATTGAATTGTTTTACTAAGTGTACTAATCGCTTAGTTGAAGATAATTGGAATACATGATAAGAAAAGAGATAGATATGAACAAGAAATAGCAACATAAGTAGACGGATATGTAAAGGAATAGAAGAAAAGAATAAAATGATAAGTTCAGAGAACACGTATAATTGTATGACTCCGCTCTAAGCACCTGGATATTGAATGATAAGACATATATGATCGTGAGCTTCCGCACCCTCGCTAGTGCTAATGACGCTCTATCACGTACAGCACGCATATGATCGCGCTTGGCACGTATACGATCGCGCTTCGCACTCGCTGTTTCTACACTTCTATTACGGGGCAGCACGCTCTGCTCTATACCGTACTATGTTCTCGGTATATATTGAATGAAGTCTCATTCATTCTTTATCTCCCGGGCCCAAGTAAGCGAATGTTTATAATAGTATGATTAAATAGGAAAAGATAAAAAGGTAAATAGTTCGATACATTAAGGGTACCTAAGGGTATCAAAGAAGAAGTCTATGTTCCTAACTCCTACGGAGATATGACAAATTGACAAAGCACAAGCAAACTGCATAAGTATAGAAATGTATAGGTGTATGTCATAAGATATGTACATAAGATATAATTTAATAAGATATAAGATGTTACTGTGAATGAGCATATGTAATACGAATGATAGGTATATATGAATATAAGAATGAGTAATGCATGCATGATAAAATATAGGAATATATGTATCATAGAGAAACATGAGTAACTTAATATGAAGCCGGCGTATGAGAACGAATACAAATTTAAAGTAATGATAGTATATATTGCCTAAGCAATCATGATGACAATAGTTATTCATGCTTATGAAATATGTACAGAAATTATAATAAAATGGATTGCCTGTGTCTGACCAAGTAGAGGGATAGATTGGCATGTCAGTAGGAAAAATAAGTCTGCAGCATACAAGTTCTATTCTGATATCGAGGCCCCCGCTTAATAAATGACATAGATCCCGTTTGGATCGTGGCCCCGAAGGGTCACCATCGCGCCTTCACGCTTTATAAGATGATCATTGTCTCGCATAATGACTAGCCTGGCCATGATAAGACCACTATTTCAGATAAAGGAGGCAGCCATCCGGCCCCTTGGATAATACCATTGTTTCGTGATAGTGAGTATAGCTTCGTTTATAAGTTTCCTTATCCACTTCTTTGGTATTTACAGCATGAAACATAAAATAAATGATTTGAATATGATACGTGGGAAAGATATGATATGATATGAGAAGCATAGCACTCGCAGGATGATGTCTGTGAACATGAGATTTTACGACATACATGATTTATGAAGCATAGTATTTCTATGTGATGATAAGTTCTGTAATATGAGATTATACGATCCGACATGATATATGAAAATGTATAGAAACAAAATGATCCGAAAAGCTAATATGAAAGAGAAAGTACTTATGAAAAGTAAAATAGAAAACAAGATATGAAATGAGTATGAACATAAGACATAACGCAAAGATTTGACCAAGATTTGAAACAAAGATGTGATGATAAAGACATGATAATAAGATATGAAAAACAATACATGAAAATATAACATAAATAAATGGTATATAGTATATAACCAATAAAGTAATATATGTATAAGATATGACATGTACGTAATAGATATGTAATATGAACCATTAGAAAGATAATAGATCAAATGATAAAGTATACTAGAATAAGAAATATATGATATGAATATATGATAGGACATACCTAATGAATAGATGGAATATGCTATGAACACATGATAGAAATGCATAAGTGCTAAGAATCTATAGGGATGGGCAAAATATGACAAAGAACAAGAATAGAGTAAAAGTATAGATAAGAGATATGTCAAAAGACAGAATACTGCGGACATGCAATAGGAATGTAAAGATAAGTAATGTTATATGAATATGTATAGATATAAGGAAATGCATATGTATAAGCTTTCTGAGATGGTCACTATTGGTGGTTGTCCATGCTTATGTTCCCACTAAGCGTAAAGCTTAGCACGTGTTCAACTGCGGTAGTACGTATGTATGACAAGGATAGTGACAGACATCCCCACATCGTCAGGAAGGTAAAAGGCCGTAGGATAGTGTCACCGCATCGCTTTCCTCGATCTCTCGATGTTTTCAGATTAGAAAAAAATGCATTACGTATAAGTAACGACTCATGAATGTGATATAGATGTTGAGGGACACCACTCTAGTGGTAGTTCTTTTATATATGAAAATGATTTTTTGTTATTACATACCGCTTTGTATAACTACGTACAAGTTCGGGCCTAAGAAAGAATAGTCAATGAGTCCCAAAGATATAGTCTCGCGCCCGATCTTGCCTCGGATCCGCCATTCTGCCCTGGACGGATCGGTGTGGATGACCACCCCGCCAGTCGTCGCCACAGTCAGTCACCGGCTAAGTCGTCGCCTGGCTAGGTTTGATCAAGCCAGACCTTCCAACTGGAAGCTCGTAACTTCTTCGTCCGACCTCCGTTTAAGGTGTTCTTAGACTCTATGGAAAGCCCATTGAGTCAAGAATCCATTCATATTCATGTAGAGGACAATAGATGAGCTCAAATAGGTCAGCTAAGCTCGGACAGGTCAGGACACCTCGGCCAATTCAGGTCAGCTCAGCTGGGTGTGACTATGTGTGAATTCCAACTTCAGAAGGTCATAACTTCTTCGTCCAACCTCGTTTAGGTTGTTCTTAGACTCTATGGAAAGCCCATTGAGTCAAGATAATGTCAAGCTTTGGAATTTCTCAATTGACCTATGTAGATCTGCTATGGTCCTTTTACCGAGGCTAGGCCACCTGGCCGCCAGTCGTCGCCGGCCGGGTGTGACTACGCAGGACCTAAAATTTCTGAAGGTCATAAATTCTTCGTCCGAACTCCGTTTTGGGTGTTCTTGGACTCTATGGAAAGACCATTGAGTCAAGAATCCATATATATATAGCTTGTTGAAATTGGAACTCAAATTCCACAAAAATCAATCCTAACCGAAACCACTAGCAAGCACGAATAATATTGTTCTTTAATGGTTTTGGAATAGGGGTTGACGAGGAGGAAAATCCAAACTAAGATTGAGATTCCGAGGATTGGAATCAAAGTGCAAAGCTTTTTGGGTTTTTTCTACCAAATTCTATTCCTCGTTTCAAGTTTTTGCATGTTTGTTCTATCGACTTCTATTCCTCGTTTCAAGTTTTTGCATGTTTGTTCTATATTTCCTATTCTCATTTCAATATTTGAAAGGCTTGTTCTAAATGCATAAGAAAAGCATATTGAATTGTTTTAAATGATTTGAGGGAATTGATTGTAAAATGTTTGCATATGAAAACTGCATGACTATTGAAAGTGAACTATTTATACAAATGCCATTGTAATCGTACTTTGCTATAAAAGATTTGAACTTCTCCTTTAATAGAATGTTAACCTGCTTAGTTCAGATTATGATGATTGCATACTAACAGGGGTCAAAATAGCAAGATCGCGAATCCATTGGTATCGATGTGTCACTCCGATCAAAGAGGTCACCGGGACCGCATCTGCAGTGTTCACTAATGGTGATTTTTTATAACCACGCAGCCCAACAGACCATACCATGTTATAAAACCGTTTTTATACCTACCACAAATTTCAACGATCACACAAGGACTCGATATCCCAGATAATGAAGACATATGTTAAATTCGTTAAGGGTATAACTGAATTGATTTGCAGAACTTAATTGAATTTGTGAGCATAATTGAATTGATTTGAGATTGTGAAATATTGAATATGAAATTGTATTTTTGGGATGATCAATGAACTATAATTGATTGTATATAAAACAAGTATATGTATTGTATTACTGATTTATCCATAAAGGTTTGAAAGTTTTGAAGTGTTAAATTGCATGATTTGATTTAAATTGAAACTGAAGAATGGATTTGTATAGAACCACTAAGCATGAAAATGCTTAGCGTATTGTTTTACCAATGCGCAGGTACCGAGTGATAGATAGTGATCGAAAGCGGACCCAAGATCGAGGAGTGTCGAGTCATAAAGAAGGAAATTTTGGAGTATGCTCCGGCTGCGTATTCATTCCATGTTTTCGGATATTGATATTTTGTAAAAACACCTGAACCTAAACATCTATTTCAGAATCATTTGAAAAGGCTTGAACGCCTTCATCAGAAAATGTATTTTGTTAAATGTAAATGTTTATGGGCTTGCCCAAATTTTGAAATCACAAGAAAGATATGATTTTTGAGGATTGAGTGATAACAAAAGTATCCCTGACGGCTCGATCTACCAAAACGGATCGGGCCGGGAAAGGGGTCCCATAGTTTAGTGGTATCAGAACCTAGGTGTAACACCCCGAAATATACCCTAGTAGTTTTCGGACTTGTTTAGGGTATTTTGTAAGCATAATTTAAATGTTTCGTGAGTTAAATACTTAAACATGGAAACGAGACTCTAAATTTACAGAAAATTAAGGACAAATTGTAATTTGTCCAAAAAGGGGTTTAAAAGTCAGAAGGATGAGAATAGAGGCTCAAATAAAATAATGGGAAGTTGAAATTCAAATAGTCAAGAGTTGGAGGACTATAATGCAAATAAAAAAACTTAAAAGCAAAAAAAATGAGTTTTTGACTTGGCCAAACATGGCCTTAAATAACCTGGATTTAAAGACCAAAAATTGGTCTCATTTGGAAGGGGAACAAACAGTGAAGAGAGAAGAAGAGAAGAGGAAGAGGAAGAGGAAGAAGAGAAGAGGAAGAAGAAGGGAGATCAAAAAGGTATGGAAACTAACCTTGATTATGGATTCTATGAGATTATGTATGAATTTCCATGCTTGGTTGGTTAGTAGCTTGTCCCCAAACTTAGGGTTTTGCTAGGTTTCATCTTAACCCAAAAAATTATGGAAAGTAAGGTGGTAGAACCCCATATGGCACAAGATAGTTATGGAATCCTTCTCGAGGATGGATTCATGGTTAATCGAGAGTAATCGTAGTTGGGCTTAGAAACAACCCTAACTAATCATCATGTTTGGTTTGTATATGGGTCATAAACCCATATTAGAATGATTTTGAGGAATTCATGAAAGAAGCTTCTTAGAAGAAAGATATGTAATTGAAAGATGAATTGAATAGAAAAGAGATTCCAAGGTGAATTTGAAATGGTTTTGATGCAAGGTTTGAAGCATGTAGTTGAACGTAGCAGGCGTATGGAAAAATGTGAGAAAACACACATTCCGGCATTTTTCGAAAGTGAAGTGCACCGGCACACCCCGAGCCCAGACCGGTACACTTCAGTTCTCGGGTCATTTGGGCCGCTGAACGGTACTCCAGACACGTTAGAGGCACCCTGGGCACACCCCGTTCGCTTTTCCCACTTCAACCACCGATTTTGGACATAACTTGCCTATTTCTTATCCGATTTGGAGGATTCATGGCCAAATCAAAACAAACTTCAAGGAAAACCAAACATAAAGAAATAGACATTGTCAAATTGACTCTATGGCTCAAAATTCACTCAAATGGGGCCATGTGTAATCCACCTCGCATCGCTTGAACATAGAGTAGTTCGAGTTGTTTTATCGCATCTGAGTCTGCATCTAAATTGGGTGATTCCAGCTAATAGAACCTCTTTGAAGCACCTTTAGTTTTAAAGGAGTACAAATATCCAGTGTCAAATATAGAGACAATGCACTGGAAAATAAATATTTACACTGTTCTTCCAGAAATCGATAAAGAACCGATCATGGCATGAAAATGCCATAACTTGAGTTTGGATGATCCGATTGGAATGATTTCAATTTCTACTTTAAATAGATTCATAGAGGGACTATAATACATGAATGATGTGTGAATACATAGGCATTATACTGTACAAGTATATGAAATGCCATATGTAATAGTAACATGAAATATAATATGTCCTGAACACCTGTCTAAGCACTGCCTATTATAAAGATAAAGCATCAACTCATATAATTGTAAACCGCTAAAGACCAGCGCTTATTAAATGACACAAGACTCCCTGGTCTCGATTAGTGTTCCCAAGACTTCGATTAGTACTAAGATCTCTCGATTAGTACTCCTATGACTTCGATTAGTACTTCGGGTATTTCGATTAGTGCTACTAAGACTCCCCGCTTCATATACAATGACACCCGCCTGACAGTGCTACGACTTCAGATTGTATAGTATCTCCCGTACTTATTGTGTTGTGGTCCTACCCATTCCTAGACATCGGGTCTAGAAGTCAAAAACAGCCTATATGATAAACACTCAATAAAGAATAAGAGTAAGATATGAATGTATCCACAAGTTCTCGTAGTACTCACGGGTACCCTATCCGAATGTTATTCCGAATTGCTATGTCTCCGATTAACCCCGTCTCCATGATATAGTTCAGAGTACATAATGGTACCCCAGATCTCATTGTTCCAGTACCTACGTACCCCGTATCCGAATAAGTTCTCAGGCCCTCCGATTAACTCCCCGTCTATAGTTCTAGTACCCCACGGGGCAATTCATCCGAACAAGCTCGCTCGATTGCTATGTCTCCGACAAATCCTGCCTCCGATTTAGTCTCAGAGGTACCGACGTACTCCCGTGACCGGTCAAGTTCCGCCTCCGATTAAGTCCCGTCGCTTGTCTTCAGATACCATCGTACTCCAGATCCATTTAAGTCTCCTCAGAGTACCCCACGGCACTTTATCAATGTCCCTGGTGAGCACCTATGCAATTCGTATCTCGATTGCTTGAGAGTACTCACAGTACCCCCGTATCCGTAAAATAAGTATAAGTCCAGCAGTACTCATGGGTACTTTGTACAAGTATAATGTTCTATAGTACCTATAGGTACTTCCGTATCCGAAATACGAGAATAAGCTCCGTATAAGATCCAAAGTACAAGGATATGCCCAGAGGCAAGCATAAGATCCGAAAGCCTAGAATAAGTTCCTCAGAAACAAGTATAAGATCCGTAGATGTTGATATATGTCTCCAGAAGGCACTATAAGATCAAATAATGTAATAAGTATAAGTTCTCGTAGTACCTACGGTACTTCAGATCCGATTAAGTCAGAGTGCCTACGGGTACTTTTGCATTCGATTAAGTTCAGAGTACCTAATGGGCACTGAATCGAATAAGGATAAGACTGCCAGCTCCACTGAGTCCCGAATAAAACATAAGTTTGTTATAAGTATAAGTTCAATAAGAATAAGTTCGTAACTCCTATGGAGTCCCCGGCCAAAACATAAGTCCGTTATAAGTATAAGTTCGAATAAGGATAAGATCTCGTAGCTCTACTGAAACTCGAATAAACATAAGTCTCAAGTATAAGTATAAGTTCGAATATGATAAGCTCAGAATCTCTACTGAGTCCCGAATAAACATAAGTCCGTTATAAGTATAAGTTCAATAAGGATAAGATCTCAGAGGCACCTAATGGAGTCCCGAATAAACATGTTTGTTATAGCTTACAAGTTCCGCATAAGAACAGCTCAGAATCCTACCTGAGATCTAAATAAGTGTAAGCCCGTTATAAGAAGAAGTATCAGAGGTTCATAATATAAATGCATAAAATTTATATTATTTGTTATTGTTTTATGCGTTAAATGTGTATATGCATAAGACATATGTTTCCCACTAAGCGTAAAGCTTAGCACGGGTTTTAATCCGTGTAGGTACAGAAGAAGACATCAGAAGAAGTTCATAATATAAATGCATGAAATTTATATTATTTGTTATTGTTTTATGCGTTAAATGTGTATATGCATAAGACATATGTTTCCCACTAAGCTGCAGCTTAGCACTCCAAGCCTTAACTGCGGTAGGTACGTAAGAAGACATCTCAAGACTTCCGCATACGCTTGGGGCCAACACACTTGTAAGGGCTCACTACATGTAGGTTCCGTGCTCGACCACAAATGTAAAAGTACGCTTTGTATTTGTAAATAAGACTCGATAAATGTATAGATTTTGAAGGACACCACCCTGGTAGTTCTTTGATATGTATATGATACTTGATTCATGCAGATAAATCTATAACCCAATGTGTAATAAGTTCGGGCTTTAAAAAAAATTAAAAAAAAATTCAGTAAAGAGTCCCAAGATATGGTCTCGCACCGACTCGCCCATCCGCCAATCGGCCTGACCGTGAATCTGGTGTGACAATAGGTTTAGGCGGTTCTACAAAATGATTTTGAAATTGTTTGTAAATGATTTTGAAATTGTGTATAACATGCATTTCATTTGCATATAAAGGATGACATGACTCGACGTGGATTCGTTGGTCTTATTAGATAAGCATGGACGGTTCCTGGCTTCCTTAGGGTCAAGGACACTGTGGGACTCACCCAAATGTCCCGCAGTGTAGAAGGTGGGCAAGCATCCCATGCCCACCAATGAATGAACTGCATCAAGTGGCGTGAGGTACTGCGGGTATCCTCCAACAAATTAGCCTGCATTGCAAAAGAGTCGAGTAACCAGCTGCAATTGATCCATAGCGATCAGCCATTGAGAGAATGGCAAGATACCGACCTGTAGATTTTATGGGAAAGAAAGAGGATGAGCCTCCTATGGCAGAAAATTGGCTCGAGAGAACCGAGCGAATGCTTGTGCAAATGCATTGCACAACTGAAGAAAAGTTGGAATGTGCGACCTCATTACTACAGGATGAGGCTTATCGCTGGTGGGTTTCCGTGATTCTACCAAAGACCAATAATCATGAGTACACCAGAGGTGCTTCTAGAGGATCTGACTACTCCTCATCGTCCCATTGTGGAGAAATCATAAAGGAGAATGTTTGAGACTTGCTGTGTGCTTGCTTGATTTATGGATCCAAAGAGCACAGAGCAAGAGATCGTCAGAGCTCGTTTCATTTACAAAGACCTGTACCGGGGGTACAACTTTAGTGGTACAAAAAGGCAACAAGAGTGTTGCATCACCAAGCGTTCCGAGACAAGGGACACAAACTCTCTGGTAGGCAAGATATCGTGCTCCGTACCTAGAGCATATGCACGAAAGCAAGGAAGATACCAACGCTCCAGATGATAGCCTGGTGAATTTCCAAATCTTGATACCATCGCACAAGCATCGATCGACCGTTAACCCACTCATATATTTGCACCGACATACCCAACTTGGGTAAATTACCGAGGAGTGAAATCGAGTATGACATCTTGGTGACGAACCCGCTCGGCCATAGTGTTATTGTGAACAGAGTGTATAGAGATTGTCCCATCAAAATACGAGAGTATGAATTTTTGGGAGATTCGATCGAAGCTATCCTTCAGGAGTTTGATGTGATATCGATGGATCGTTGTCCCGACATCAAGCAATAGTCGACAGAATGAAAAAGAGTAACCTTAAGAACACCGAATGAAGATGGAAGTAATCTTTTCATCTGGTGAGAGGTCAAATCACCTTATCTATCAGATATCCGCACCACCGCTAGAACAATGGTGCTTAAAAGGATGTGAAGCCTACTTAGCTTATGTGTGATTGATACCTGCAAAGGCAAGGCCTAGCGATCCGATATCCCTACCGTTAGTGACTTTCGCACGTGAGCCCGAAAGCAGCTACTGTGATTGCCCCACATAGGAGATTGAGTTATTGACGTTGTACCAAGTGCCACACCGCATCCATTACACCATACGCACGGCTCCACTAGAGCTGTGCTGAATTGAAAACTGCAGTTTGCAAGAAACTACTAGAAAAAAGGGTTTATTCGACCAAGTGTATCACCATGGGGAGCTCCTGTGCTTTTTGTTAAAAAGAAAGATGGTACACTTCGGCTATGTATTGATTACAGACAACTGAACAAGTTAATAGTAAAGAATAAGTATTTGCTACCTGCACTGATGATTGTTTGACCAATTAAAAGGTGCAAGTATCTTTTCGAAGATTGATTTGTGATCTAGGTACCATCAGTTGAGAATTAAAGATGCCGATGTGCATAAGACGGCGTTTAGGACGCAATATGGACATTATGAGTGTAACATCCTGAATTATACCCTAAAGGCCAACACAAGCTTAGTGGTATAATAAAAGTAAAAGTATATTTATCCGAAATAAATTAAAGATAAAAATAAAATAAGTAAGAACTTGAATTAATAAAATAGTTAAAGGTAAATTAATAAATTACTAATCCACACTCCGCCATAATATAACAAGTTCATATACCAAAGTAAGAATAAGCATAAGTTAAATCAAGAGTAATAGAGAATTTGAGGACCAAAGAGTAATAAAAGAAAGATATTAGAATAAAATAAAGAGTTAAAATAGTACATAAGTGGTTTCAAGGAAAGAGGAGGAAGTTTCCTCTGGGAAAGTGAAATAAAAAGGACAAGACTGGGAATAAATATCTCATTTTTGGTCTTAGAGAGAGGAGAGAGCAAAAACGGAAGAAGAAGAAGAAGAGAAAAGAAAAGAAGAAAGAAGAAAAAGGAAAGAGAAGATCACAGGTATGGAACTGTGAATATTTGTATGAATACACATGTCTTGGGTTGTATAGAACTATGAGTATACATCTAAAACTATGGGAGTATGGAATACTAAATTGGAGTATGGATACATGGCTTAACCCTATTTTGTATGGTTTGGTTCTGAACTCCTAAACTCATTTCGTGGTAGGTTGAGTTGAGGTGCCCTAAGGCTTCATAGTTGTGTCGGAAGGGTTCAGCTACAATTAGAACCAAGTAAATTTCCGTGTTTTGATCCTACGTATTAACCGGACCTTAGAACTTCTTTTTGGGTCAGAAATACAGGGAATTCAGAAGTGAGTCCTTCTAGTAAATTGTAGCCACATCAATGAACTTGATGTTAGGTTTTCGAATTTCGATTTGGACTCTCAGAGACCAAGTTATGGTCCTTTTTCCGAGGTCATCATTTAGATCCGGTCGGGCCGGGCTTCGCTAATTCGGTCAACTAAATTCTGACCTAGAACGGATTTTTGAGTCAGAAATAAAGAAAATTTGGAAGTAAGTTCTTCTGAAATTGTAGCCACATCAATGAACTTGATGTTAGGCTTTTGAATTTCAATTCGACCTCGGGACCAAGTTATGGTCTTTACCCGAATACCAAACGGGTGAGAGGTTAGCCACGTGTCGCCAATGCAGGCGTCGCTGCACCTCACGCACAGTGTCGCGATACCCGTAACCGAGGTCAGCTGCACTCCCATCCGTGAGGCCTAAGACCTCGCCATGCGCAGCTCAACTTGTCATGCGCAGCTCAACTCGCCATGTAGAGCTCAACTGGCCCCGTAGACTCCTGGCCCCGTAGACCTCGCCCGTAGACCTTGTCCCGTACACTCACCCCGTAGGACTAGTCCCGGCACCTCGGCCCGAAGAGCTCAAACGCCCCGTGAGCCCAATCGCCGGGCCGTGTCACCGTCAAGATCGACCGGCGCATGACCTTCTAACTCGGGAAGGTCATATCTCCTTCGTCCGACCCGGATTCGGTGTTCTCGGACTCTATGGAAAGCCCATTGGAGCCAAGAATCCATCCATATGCCCGAGGAAGATATTAGATGTCAGGACTGAGGTGTTAGACTGAGCCGCCACTTCAGTGCAGCTCAAGCCGCTCTGTGTTAGTCAAGACCGACCACGCATGACCTCCAACTTCTAAGGTCATATCTCCTTCGCTTGAACTCCGACGGTGTTCTCGACTCTATGGAAAGCCCATTGAGTCAAGAATCCATCCATATTCCTGAGGAAGATATTAGATGTCAGACCAAGATGTTAGACTGAGCTCGTCACTTCAGTGAAGCTCGTTAGTCCAGGTCAGCTCGTCAAGACTGACTACGCATGACCTCCAACTTCGGAAGGTCATATCTCCTTCGTTTGAACTCCGACGGTGTTCTCGACTCTATGGAAAGCCCATTGAGTCAAGAATCCATCCATATTCCTGAGAAGATATTGATGTCAGACCGAGGTGTTATACCGAGCTTGTCACTTCAGTGCAGCTCGTCACCAGTCACAGCCTGGCCAGATCGGGATCGCGCATGACCTCCAACTTCTAAGGTCATATCTCCTTCTGCTTGAACTCGATTTGGTGTTCGACTCTATGGAAAGCCCATTGAGTCAAGAATCCATCCATATGCCTGGAGGGAAGAGACAGATGTCGACCGAGGTGTTGATTTATCACACTTCGTGCTGCGTACCGCTACCCAAATCGCCGTCAAGATCGATCGCGCATGACCTCCAACTTCTAAGGTCATATCTCCTTCGCTCGAACTCCGATTTAGTGTTCTTAAAATTTGCGGAAAGAACATTGAGTCAAGCATCCATCTATATACTTGAGGAGGATATTAGATGTCAGACCGAGGTGATAGATCGAGCTCGTCCATGTCGTCACTCGCCCAGCCAGATTTGACTACGTATGACCCCCTCCAACTTCTAAGGTCATAACTCTTCGTCCGAACCTCGATTATGTTCTCGACTCTATGGAAAGCCCATTGAGTCAAGATCTACAGCCATACTTAAAGTGATAAAATTGAACTCATATTAGGTCCAGAGATAAGGAAAAAACAGTAAGTAGATATGAACAAGAAATAAGAACATAAGGCATATTTTATTACTGGTAAAGTCAATCGGAATACATGATAAGAAAATAGAGTAGATATGAATAAGAAATAGCAACATAATATAAAGGAATATAGAAGAAAAGATAAAAGGTAAATAGTTTGGACATGAAGGGTACCTAAGGGCATCAAGTAGAAGTCTATGTTCGAACTCCTACTGAGATGTGATGGCTTGATAGCCACAAGTAAACTGCATGTAAAAGATGTAAACGTGATGCATATGTCACATAAGATAAGATAAAACTAATAAAGATACGTAAGATATAAGTAACAAGATAAGATGTTACTGTGAATGAATACATGTACACGAATGATAGGCATGTGTATGGATATAAGAATGAGTAAATGCATGCACGATGATGTGTTATATGTAAATACATATGCTAATATATGATGGAATACGAGTGCTAAATAATGAATCAAATGTGATATAGAATGTACATATATGAAATGATATATATGTATTATGTAGGAAATATGAGAACCGTGAATATGAAGTTACGTATATGAGAAACGAATGCAAACTAGCACGAGGGCATATATCGCATAAGCAATCATGATAACAATAGTTAATTATGCTTGCGAAATATGTACGTAAAATATAGTAAAATGGATTGGCCCGTGGTTCCGACCAAGTAGTAGGATAGATTGGGTACGCCGCGATGCCAATGAGAATAAGTCCGCAGATAAGGTTCTATTCGAAATCTGGACCCCGTTTGTCAATGACATGATCCTGTTTGATCAAAGTACCGAAGTATCACCACGCGCCTTAGCGCCTTTATAAGATGATCATTGTCTCGTACAATGATAACGACGCCTCCGGGCTATGAAAATACCATTATCTTGGAATCGCTGAGTACGCCGCCCCGATAAGACCACCGCTTTCGTATAGCGAGTACAGCCTTTCGGGCCTTAACTGGCCTCATATCCACTTCTTTATATTTACAGTATGAAACATAAAATAAAATGATTCAATATGACATGTGAAAAGATATGATATGATATGAGAATCATAAGACCAAGTATGATTTATAAGTCAGAATATGAAAGTATATGATATGTTATGATCTGTGAAGCATAAGATCGCGAAAGGGATGATAAGTTTGTAACATGAGATTATATGATCTGACGTGATATATTTAAAACGAGGCAGTAAATGACCTGAAAGTTACAGAAAGCATAACATGAATACAAAGATATGACAAGACATGATAACAATATGTGAAACAAGACATGATCACAGATATGATAATGAAGACATGAAAACAAAGACATGAAAATAGAACATAACCACTGATATAGTCTATATCCATGAAAGTCATATACTTATATGAATATATGATGACATACCTAACGACGAGGATGGAACATGCTAGAACACAAGATTAAAATGCATAAGTGCTAAGAACGACAGAGATAAGTAAAAAGATGACAAAGCACATTTAATAAACAAAGAAAAGTATAGATAGGAAATATGTTAAAGACAAGAGGAACATGTGACATGCAATAGGAAGGTAGCATGATAAGTAATCAAAAGTTATATGAAATTTGTATAGATATATGATACGATATGTATAAGCTTCGAGACAAAGGGACTACGTGGTGGTCATTCAAGCTTATGTTCCCACCAAGAGACTGAAGAAAAAGTGAAAATGATTAGAGAGAGATTGAAGGTGGCCACCGATAGACAGAAATCATATGCCGACATGAAAAGAAAAGGTATTTGATACTTAGATCGACTCTAAAAAGTGTTTTCACAGATTGTTTTTGGGTTAAGGACAGATTCAAAGGCAAGTTTCTTGAACTTTCAGGATTATCGCTCCCTATGAAGTAATCGAAAAGTGGGTCCAAAGTGGGCATAAAGATTAGCACATCCTAATTCTGAGAAGATTCATAACGTTGCTTCTACGCATTCCATGCTACTGGTGTACCGATCGCACTACACATGTAGTCTCTTCAGAGACAATTGAGTCAAACCGCATTCGACGTATGAAGAAGAGCCAGAGAGATTTTGGCTCGTGAAGGAAAGAATTACTTAACAAGAAGATCTCGCTAGTCAAAGTGTTTGGAGAAACCACAAGATAGCGTCTACCTCAGAAAGCCGGAGTAAACGACGCTAAGTAGTATCCGTAATCGGTTGACCAAGGTAAATTTCAAGGACGAAATTTTATTGGCTGGGAGAGTCAGAACGCCTCAAATACCCTAGAATTTTTATAATAAAAATTATTATATATTCCGAGTATAATTTAGACAACTCGGGTATTTTTCTGGGAATTGTTAGATGAAGATTAATTAAATGATTATATGCTAAAATGAGAAATTTATTGAATCCGGAAATAAACCCACGTGAAAAGAAAATATGGAAATTGTAAAATGGGACCTATAATGTAATTAAAATAAGTTTATGTCTAAGGAAAATTTGAGAAATAAATGATCAAGGAAAAAAATAATAGGAGACTTAAATGAGAAATAATAGAGAAATGGAGGGACCTAAATATAAAAAGAAATAAAGAAAAAGAAGAAAAAAATCACAAAGCAGATGCTGCATGTAGGAAAGAGGAGAAAGTTTCCTCATTTTAATGTACGATTAAGGGTGATCCATAAAGTAAAGTAAAAAGAGAGAGTAAGGCAAACCATTCAGAGAAGAGTTGTAGAGAGAGGCTCTACCTTCTCTCTAGATTTTGCAACGATCGCACCATCTGGCTGACGGCTAAGAGTGGCGTTCTTCCTCGCGACAGCGAGCCGCAAGAGAGAATTTAATCGGCGAGTTTCGACGAACTCCAAGAGGTAGTCTTTCCTACTTGCTATTTTCTACCCTAAGGGTCAGGCGGTGGCTATCTCTGCCTCAGTGTGAACGTTTCAGTTGTATTTCTTAAACTACGCGGAAGCGCCTACATCGTGGTAAGCACACACATCCTAATTCCTTAAAGCTGATTTTTGCAAAGAATAGCGTAATTTGGTAGCGAGCCCCATTGGAGCAATTGTACCCACATCAATGAACTTGATGCAGACTCAATTTCAATTCACATCCGTATCCTAAGTTATGGCCCTTTACCCTTGGGCAGTGCGGCTCGTGTGTATCTCGGCCAATACACACTCGGCCGGTGCACCTTAGCTGTGCACCTCGGCCGGTGCACCTAGAGCCAATACACCTGCGACCCGGTGACCTGAATGGTCGGGTCGAGCAGTGAGGAGTCGAATTTCGGCTCGACAGTCGTCGGGTCCGGCTGGCTAGGTTTGACTACGTGTGACCTCCAACTTCGGAAGGTCGTAACTTCTTCGTCCGACCTCCGTTTAGGGTGTTCTTGAACTCTATGGAAAGCCCATTGAGTCAAGAATCCATTAATATTCATATAGAGGACAATAGGTGAGATCAAACAGGTCAGATGAGATCGGACAAGTCAGGACACCTCGGCTAGTTCAGGTCAGCTCGGCTGGGTGTGACTACGTGTGACCTCCAACTTCGGAAGGTCATAACTTCTTCGTCTAACCTTCGTTTAGAATGTTCTTAGACTCTATGGAAAGCCCATTGAGTCAAGATAATGTCAAGCTTTGGAATTTCTCAATTAGGACCTTTGTAGACTAAGTTATGGTCCTTTTACCGAGGTCAGGTCAGCTTGGCCAGTTCAGGTCAGCTCGGTTGGGTGTGACTACGTGTGACCTCCAACTTCGAAAGGTCATAACTTCTTCGTCCGAACTCCGTTTCGGGTTTCTTGGACTCTATAGAAAGCCCATTGAGTCAAGAATCCATATATATATATATATAGCTTGTTGAAATTGGAACTCAAATTAAACTCCAAAAAAATCAATCCTAACCGAAACCACTAACACGCACGAATAATATTGTTCTTTAATGGTTTTGGAATAGGAGAAGGAAAAGCCAAACTGAGATTGAGATTCCGAGGATTGGAATCAAAGTGCAAAGCTTTTTGGGTTTGTTCTACCGACTTCTATTCCTCATTTCAAGTTTGTGCATGTTTGTTCTGCAAACTACATTCGCCGTTTGAGTTTTGCGTGTTTGTTACATATTTACTATTCTCGTTCAATATTTGAAGACTTGTTCTAAATGCGTAAAAGCATATTGAATTGTTTTAAATGATTTGAGGAATTGATTGTAAAATGTTTACGTATATGAAAGCTGCGTATTTATTGAAAGTGGTATTTATACAAATGTACAAATTTATGCTTGTGCTGCTATAAAAGATTTGAACGTCCTTAATATAATGTTAACCGTTTAGTTCGTATTAAGGATAAATTGGTATACCAATAGGGGTTAATATAAGCGATCTTGAATGATTGTGATGATGTGTCCTCCAGTCATGACCAGGGGGACCCGTATCGGTGGTACTAATTGATTTTATAACGGTCATTTCGGCGGGGGGCATGCGTGTTATAAAACCGTTTTATACCGGCCTGTGATCCGTGGGGCCAAATGCCGTGGCGATATCACGTATATCGAAGGCATGAGTTCGATTCGCTAAGAGGCATGCTGAATTGATTCACGAACTTAATTGGATTTGTGGCGTAATTGAATTGATTTGAGATGTGAAATGAATATGAAGTGTATTTTTGGATGATCAATGAAGTATAGCGATTGTATATAGAAACAAGTATATGTATTGTATTTACATTAATCATCCATAATAAATGTTTGAAAGTTTTGAAGTGTTAAATTGCATGATTTGATTTAAGCGGCTGAAGAGATGGATTTGTATGAAACAGCTAAGCATGAAAATGCTTAGCGTATTGTTCTATCAATGCAAGTACCGAGTGATAGATATTGATCGAGCGGATCGAGATCGAGCGTCGGTGCATAAGAAGGAAATTTGGTGTAGCCGACAAGTGCATTCATTCCATTTTTTCTTTTGGATATTGATATTTTGTAAACACAATTTGAACTTTGAACATCTATTTTTGTAAATCATTTTGAAAAGGCTTGAATGCCTTCATTGTAAATGTATTTTGTTAAATGTAAACGTTTATGGGCTTGCCTAAATTTTGAAATCAACCAGCGAAGATATGATTTTTAATTGATTGAGTGATAACAGGGCATCTCGGACTCGGTTCGGATCCACCAAAACGGATCGGGTCGGGAAAGGGGTCCCACATATATCATTCCCTAAGCAGTTGATCTTCTTTTCAGATTTGGAAGGCCGAGCTTAGGCATCGGAAAGGCATGAGCGGCTCTGGAAATCCTTTTTGTTTCGTTTTTGAGGTCGGCCTTGGAGTCGACGGAGCGCGACAAATCCGGCACGATCAGCCCTAGTTAGGTTGAAAGACATCATCATTATTTATGGGTGTTTTAAAAATTTTAGAATATTTTGGAAAGATTTTAAAATAATTTAGGAAGATTTTAAAATATAGTTTTTTTCTTTTAAAATATGATTTTTTTAAATAGAAAATTCCAAAATATATGACTTTTATATTAAAAATAAAATTTTAAAAATTAAAAAATAAGTTATACAAAAAGAAAATAATGATCTAAATTTTGAAAGCAAATTACTTTTAAAAAAATCCAAAAAAACAAACCTCCCTTAATTATACTCTGGAACTTCTCTGGGAAGTTTTTATTTTCTTTTTCTGCTTTTTTTTTCCTTTCAAGTTTTCTTTATCATAATTTATAAAAAGGAAAAAGAAGAATATAATAATTAGCCTTATTATAGCTTCCATCAACCATTTACAAGTGTCATTGCACCACTCCATTTGACTGTTTGACATGAGACTTCACTATTTAAGTAATAAGTAAACATAATGTCTTTCTTTTTTTTTAAACCAAGTAAACATAATGTCTTAATCACTTAATTTAAATTATTAATTCAAAAATAACAATTATAATTCATATAGTGAGTAAAATTCAATCAAAATAAATCAAGGAAATATAAAATGTCGATTCAAAATTGTGTGAGAACATTTTTTAAAAGAATAGAGATTATTATTTTACTGTTTTATGAGTTGAGTGTTTTTCAGAACAAATAAAAAATGGGAACCAATTTAGTTGTGCTCGGAAGAAATAAAAAATGGGAATCAATTTCCATGTGTTTTTCTTTGTTTTTAGAAAAAAAAACAATTTCTGAAAATTATGACAAAATAGGCCCTTAGTTGTGTTTCAATAAAAAATTAAAAATATCCAAATAAGGTATTAAGAAAACTAGTGGATTTTATTTTAAAAAAGAAAAGAAAAGAAAAGAAAATTAGTGGATGGGCCTTTCCCTGTAAATGGATGGGAAGGGGTAATATAATAATTTATAAAGTGAATAAATATATAAAAAAAAAGTGATTTGATTAAAAAAAATCTTTTCAAAACCTAATTTGTAAAATTCGACTTTTATTTATTTTTGATTTGATTTTTTTATAAAAATATCCTTATATTCTTAAAATATATATATATATATATAGAAGACATTTTGTTTAAAATTATTTATTATAAAAAAAAAAAAGAGAAAGTTAGATTCATAAATTTAAGGTTTATTAACCAAATATTTTTTTTCAAAAAAAAAAAGAAAAGAAAGAAAATTAGTGGATAGAATTGGACATATATCCAAACAGTCCGCAACTTTTTTAATGTTGAAATAGACAAGATTGAACTCATTTAAATTACAGTAAATAATAATATTTTTTGGAAGTGATAAATAAATAAATAAATAAATGATATATTTGTATAAGCCTTGGCTTGTGAATCTTGTGATTGTTGGGAGGACAACACACATTGTTAAGTCCCATCCAACACATCCTTTGACTGTCATTTGACCGTCTGACCTCTTCTTCCAATCATCTTTTTTTTTTATTTTTTTCCCACTTCTATTTTTTTTAAATAAAATAAAATCATTTTGTTTACTTTTTTACTAATATTTAAATCGGAATATTAAACCAAAAGGGTAGTTTCCTTTCACCAGAAAGATGCTATAAGCCTATAACTATTGGATGAAAGAACCCCCCGAATCCCTCCGATTTATCCACGTGTTCCAACCAGGGGTATTAAAGTAATTTAGCATGATAGTAGTCATCACGATATTCCAAAACTGCCCTTGGTTTGTCTTGGAGCGGGTGAGAATGATACACATGAAACGGTATACATTCCCAAACCTGTGTCTCAAATCCAACGGTGGATATTCTTCGCGTGATGAATCCCCAGCCGTGGGATGGAATGCGGGATAAGCCAACCGTCTCGTGGAGAAAAGTGGGCCCCACAAAAAAACATAAAAAGGCAATATTTTTATTTATTATAATGACGTGGCACTCGATTTCCGGCGAGGTTTGGATATATAAGTATTCGTACCCCCAGCGGGGAGAGGGCATACTTTTAGAGAGAGAAAGTGTGCTGCGTTTTCTCTCTCTTAGGGTTTTGGGGTTTGAGTTTTCCTTTTTTTTTTTTCTTTTTTTTTTGGGTTTCTAGAAAAAAAAAAATTTCCTTGAGGGTTTTGGCGGCGTTGATCGAAGGCGAAGCAGATGAGTAGGCTGACCGGAACTGTGAAGTGGTTCAATGACCAGAAGGGGTTTGGGTTCATCACGCCGGACGACGGCAGTGATGATCTGTTCGTTCACCAGTCCTCGATCAGATCCGAGGGTTTCAGGAGCCTAGGAGAGGGCGAGGCGGTCGAGTTCTCGGTGGAGTCTGGAGACGACGGGAGGAGCAAGGCTGTGGAAGTAACTGGGCCTGATGGAAACCCTGTTCAGGGCAGCCGCGGTGGAGGAGGCGGCGGCGGAGGACGAGGTGGAGGACGAGGCGGCGGAGGCTACGGTGGTGGTGGAGGTGGAGGATACGGCGGCGGTGGTGGTGGATACGGTGGCGGCGGCGGTGGGTATGGTTACAACGGCGGTGGAGGACGCGGTGGCGGTAGGGGAGGTCGAGGCGGCGGCGGGAGGAGTAGCGGCGGGTATGGAGGCGGCGGATACGGTGGAGGCGGCGGCGGATATGGAGGAGGCGGAGGTGGATCTTGTTACAACTGCGGAGAGGAGGGTCATCTCGCAAGGGACTGTCCTCAGGGCGGCGGCGGCGGAGGAGGCGGTGGCCGATACAGTAGTGGAGGCGGCGGCGGTGGTGGTGGCGGCGGAAGCGGCTGCTACAGGTGCGGAGAGTCTGGCCATTTCGCTCGCGAGTGCCCCAGCAATGCCCAGTAAAGCGAGAGGGCAAAAAGGAGATTGATTGGTTGAGGGGCAAACCTGTATTTTCACATGTTTCTTCCTTCTTCCTCTCACCCTCTTTAGACCTCTTCTTCTTCTTCTTTTTCAGTTACTGTCATGGTTTGTTTCCTTAGTGGGTCCATCTTCATTTAGCCCACCTTTTTTCATTTCAAGTTATGTTTTGCAACTGTTTGTGCTCTTTCTTCCATAGGGTTTTTCTTGGATCGGATATGGTGATTTCCTCTCTTTACCCTTCTCTCTCTCTCTCTCTCTCCTCCCTCTTTTTCTTGAATTGACAATGAGGTTGGTTGTTTCTACTATCTGGATTTACAGAGAAGAAAGTGAATGTTGTTTTTGTTCACAAATGTCAAGCTCTCTTTATCTGATATCCTATACTTATATATATATACATATATATATACAAATAGTGCTTTGCCAATTTTCATGAATTAGGGTTTCCCTTTTATCCCCCTTTTGCTATTCTCCATATTTATTTTCCACCATGGTGGGGTATCTCTTACTCAGAAGGGTTTTCCCTTTCCTTTGAAAAAGGTTGAAACTGATTGATTGATGCAGAAGCCTCTTGAAATAATAGAACCTAAAGTCACCCAATAATGGTAATGGGAAGAGCCCCCTTTACTTTATACCAGTCATTTTTAGTCTGTTGAATGGTTCACCATGACCCAGCATGGTTCTTGGTTCTTCCATACCATGGTGGGTGGTTGTGGTTTCATCTTTTTATTTTTATTTTTATTTTGAGAATGCGGTGGTTTCATCTTTTTGTGGGTAAAGTTGGGTTGATATTAAAGGCTAGCCTTGAACCCACCTGTGGGTACGTGTAGCCCCATTAAATGGAATATGCTAATTCTTTTTTCACTTTTCAATTTTTTTTTAGGTGGATTACTCTAAATATATTTCAATTAATGATGTGAACATATTCTAAAAGCATAGAGAGCTATTGATGGTTGAGGCTTTCTTTCAAGGAACATTCCATTTATTTGAAAATTCTTTTTTGTGTTTCAAATAATGGGTTCCTAGTTTTCCATTGTTTTTTAAACATCTGTTGTTGGAACAATGGAATCAAATTTACTCCCATCAACCTAATCTGCCTTCTGTTTTCTTCAATACTCAAATTGGTTTCTGTTTTTTGAAATTGTTTTGATGTTGTCAAAAGCAAGGACAATAAGAAAAATGAACATGTTTGGAGTCAGTTTTTTTTTTCCTGAAAAACATAGAAAACAAAAACACTTTTTAGAGAATGCCCAAATGGTGTTTTTAAAAACTGTTATTTAAAAAACAAAAGTTTGTAATTGGCTGATGTCTCTCATATGGGCATAAAGTCCATGGATTAGGCCCAGTTGACCATTGAAGTATGTGCCTCTGAATCTCGGATGCCTATATAACACTCCATTATCAACCCTAGCCTATAAATTCTTCTTTTTGGGTTCCTAAATGCATTCTTTTCCGAGGAGTTCATTTGATTGACCAAATGCTTTGGAGTTGGGTCTAAATGCGCCTTTTGGTTCCTGCCATGATGAGCCATGAGTGCAGTGCGGTTGGGCTTGCAATAGCTTTCAATACCCTGATCTTCAATCCTCACTGCTCCAATGAAACTCAAATAGAAGACAATTAGGAAGCAAACCTAAGGCAGTTATAGCCAATCTTGTTAGGAAGCAAACCTAAGGCAGTTATAGCCAATCTTGTTTTCTGTGTCCCTTCTATAAATTAGCCATCATTCGGAACCCCTAAGCAATCTAATTCTCTTGGATTCAAAATGGAGCTCAGCTCTTCTAAGATCAGAAGTAAAACATTTGCATTGAGTTGCCTCATGAGGATCATTGGAGATTTACCAAGTCATTATCTTCAGGACCCTGTGAGAATACTTGAGTTGGTCCAAAGTCTTGGGTTGAACCTAATAATTATCGGTTCGAGTCATTTTATGATCATTGAAGCTTTACGCGATCGTTCACTTCAAGATTCTATAAAATTAATCAAGTTGGTATAAGCTCTTGGGATTTGACTTAATAATCACTTATTCAAGTTTTTTCAAGGTCATTGAAGATGATTTATCCTATGGATAATTTTAAGATCCCATAAAATCAATACGAGAGTGAAAAACCAGAATCATTAATACAATAGTGGTTGCAGAATCATTGGATACAATAGTGGTTGCAGAGTTGCAGGCAATAATGTTGTCATTGACATTGGGAATTAGTAGTAGTAGTAGTAGTAGCCACAGAAGAGAGAGCCAAAAGGAGCATGTCTCCCAAGCTGATATCATTGTCTTGTTGTCTAGCGAATAAAGGAGGGAACCGCATAACAGACTCCATGGGAGGCTTTACCTGAAAAGATACAAGGCTTTATTTCCATTGGGTGTGTAGCATTTAGCATGCGCTTCCTTTCAGGCCTTACACATTCTATTCTTAAAAATTGAAAGGGAATACGATCATAAGGCTTGTAACCAATACAAGTTCCATTGATTTCAAAATATTTGATAAAGAAAGTAAAATATTTGATAAATAGTTCAACAAACTTTAGGTACAATCTTAGTAAACTTTAGGTACAATTTTAATAAAATTTAGGTATGACATTAGTAAACCTTAGGTACGATCTCTTGCCTAACACATATGGTAATGCGAATCTGATTAAGGTCTCAATTGTCCGCTTTGGGCCTTTTCTTACTTAGCCGTTAACTTCATAGCATTTCAAATCATTTTCCATCTACTCGTGCATGTTGTCGAGCTTCAAAACTATAGGTAGGCCTTTGCCCGACCTGGTGGGTATTTCTAGGGGTCAAGTCGTATCTAAGGTTTATTGGACCTTTTATCAAATATTTAGCCCTCTTTATCAAATACTTTTAAAATCAAAAGATCTAGTATTGGATTAAGGTCTTGTAGTCATAATTTTTCAAATAAATAAAAATGGGGCCACCATAACTAAGCTTTCCCAAAATTGAATCACAGTGACTGCTGACAAATGTCTGGCAGGATTCTCAGGCAAACAGCCCCCACACAAGCACCAACCCCAAGCTTGACATCATACAATCCCCCTTTATTTCTCTTCATCTTTAATCATTTGGGCTTCTCTTCTCTTCTTGAACTTTAATTATGAATTCACCTCTTATAATCATGGAATGGGGGTGTGTGATGAACATATGGAATGGAAAGCAAAAGCTGTTTTTCTAATTTTCTCTGCCTTCTGCTCCTCCTGCTTCTGCAAATGGTGGTGGCTTTATTCCATGACTTCTCATTTTCAGGACTCATTCACCCATGTCGTCCTAGATATTGGGATGAAAATTCAGTTATATTCAGCTTTTGCTATATCATACTTATGTGATTATAGATGGTAGAATATATGAAGATTAGAGTGATTATTGTTTTTATCAAATCATGAGTTGTTTTAAGTTGATTCGTATACAAGTCCAAAAAAGTCATAAAGACGATAAAGTTTTATCATAAAACACAATTGTATTTTCAAGATAGGAACTCGAGACCCAATGATCTCACCTGTTCAATGGTAAGATTCAGAGCAATTATTATGAAGGTTTTAGGCGTGGTTAGTAAGGATTAATTCATAATGCATGCAAGGTTTCAGTTTATACATGGAATTGACATCCATGGATATTACTTAATTTCAGTCTTTTGAGAAGTTGACGTATAAGGAGGGGTTTTTCCAAGCAAAAGTGAGGGGATTGTAAGTTTTCTTATATTTAATTTTAACCCCTCAATTTTTCTCTTTGGATTCCATAAAAAAAACACTCTTTTAAACAGAGACAAGTGGCTTTCAACTTCAATGATACTATTAATTTCTTGGGACCCTAAAGTTAACAGTCAAATAATCTTCTATTATTCTTGAAAAGAACTTCTAATGCTCCTAAATAAATTCAGACTAGTAACCATTGAATAACTGGAACTATATCTCCTCTTTATTGCACTAAAGTTGCTATAAAGCTCCTTTAAAGTCAATTGAAATTTCGATCTCTCTCAAGTTTAAGTCACCTCCATTAATTCCACATGATCCTATCAAATAATCTTCTATTATTCTTGAAAAGATCTTTTAGCATTCCTAAAAAGACTCAAACTAGTAAC
Source organism: Tetrastigma voinierianum (assembly GCA_016808115.1). Classification (NCBI taxonomy): domain Eukaryota; kingdom Viridiplantae; phylum Streptophyta; class Magnoliopsida; order Vitales; family Vitaceae; genus Tetrastigma; species Tetrastigma voinierianum. The sequence continues at coordinate 140,942 of JAEQBH010004232.1, read as the reverse complement.
CATTGATCAACTGAAATTATATCTCTCCAAAAAGTTGCTCGCCAATTATTCAGACACAAGACAAGAGTTGGGCCCTAGCTGTCACTACTCAAGTCATTAAGGCTTTTGAGGTGGCATATGAACAAATCCAAGACTAGATTAGGTTTTTTCTAACCAATAACCTTTGTGATCTATATAGGTAAAAGGACAGGTCTATGATACTCTTTATAAGTATGAATTGTTTTTAACTTAGTAAACCCCTTAATCCTCAAGTTTTTGATACTAGATAAGAATAAATTTTTCTTAACATGATAGACATAATTTAAAGCCATGAAAACCATTCAAAGTGAATCATAAACCCTATATGGTGATACACACATTGTTATGATCTATGACATAAAAATACGAAATAAAGGAAAACATAAGATTTACGTGAAAACCCTTTTAGGAAAAAAAATCAGAAGTAAAAAATAAAGCTTCATTATCCATTTGAAAGAGATTACAAAATACAGTGAAATAAGTAATAAACTATAATATGTTAATTTAATAAAAATACCTAAATAAAAAAGTCCATATAACGGCATGCCCCCATATCCCCTTAGGATCAATTATGAGTTATAAGTCGGGGACTAACGACCCAATCCCTTGGTTACTATATCATATCCTTAATTTTTTTTAACTTTTTTCTTCAGAAAAGTCACACCTCGGACCTTCTGAGTCATTACAAATCATTACACATTTAACGCAAGTGAGAGAGAAAGTGAAAAATGGAAAAATCCATTATGTGGGAGATTTAAGCATTTGGATTCAAAGCTAAGGTACAAATTTTCTCAAACATATCTCAACCAACACTACACCTTTCTCTTTTGTTTTCTTTCTGAAAAGCAGTACAAGGACTTCTTCCCTCCCCATCCCTACCTAAAAAAGACAACTCCCCAAAAGATCCAAAGAGACATAAAATAAAAAATAAAATAAAAAAACACTGTATGGGGGCATGAAATACATTTTTGATTACACATCCCACTCCCTGCACTGACTAATTATGAGCTCAGTGGTGGTGGAGATGGTGGAGTGAAGACGGCGGAGACGCGGTGGTGGCGTTGAGAGCGTGCGGCGTTGGTGGTGGGCACTGGTAGCACTTGGTAAACAGACCAAAAGTGTCAATTTGGTGCACAAAATTGACCATACTGGCCCACCCACCAAACCCAAAACCAACCAGAAGAACCCAAACAACCACAAAGATGTTGATTGTGTATGCTCCTGCCCATCTACCCAAGTATTTTGGTGGTTGCTCCACTGCGTTCTGCACTCCCCACAAGAGGCACCAAAATTCAGTACTACCCACAACCAAAATTATTATTATTATTATTATTTTGTGTGGGAGAAATAACCGCTAGCGGTCTGCTAGACTGTGACCACACGCTACCTTTTTTTTTTTTTTAATAAATGAATAAATAAATAAATTAATGAATGAATGAATACAACTGTTGAGTAAAAGTTCTGACAACAGCTAGAGATATGCTATTGATATGGCCCTCCTCTGTTGTCCCACCTGCCACCTTTCTCTTCCTGGCTTAACTTTTGTATGAGGTGCTAAATATTTTTCTTTACCCCCTTTTTTTTTATAAGAAATATTTAGTTAGAATACATTAAATAACCCCAAATTTCTAAATCTAGCATGTCTTTTTTTTTTAAAAAAAAGAAAATTACGAAAATACCCTTTTTCATGAATCATTTCATGCATGTATGTGGGTGATTTGAGTACAAGAACTTTTGAGACTTGCTTTTGAAAATTTGACATTTTATCAATTTTTAGTATAATTTTATTAAAAATGTCTCTCATGTTTTTTTTTTAAAGATAATATAAATACATTAAATGAAGGATATTTTTATTGAAAATTGATTATTTTTTAAAAAAAAATATGACAAATTTAAGGTTATTTGATATATTTTAATCAAATATTCCTTTACATTATCTTTTACAAGGATCAGTTATTTAAGAAAAAAAATTGATAAAGGGTCAAATTTTTAAAATTGAGTTTTATGTAATCTTTATGTTAATTGTTAAATAAAAGTTTAATTAATGTCAGCATCTAATGGTGAAGGTGAGACAAATGCAATTATTGAAAGCATGCCCATTGAATAATCCGATGCGTGGGGAGCAAGATAAGAACGCGTGGTTACCTCACGGGCAGCCGCTGATTTGAAGGTGAAGATGTGGGCCAGAGCAGGGGATGATGTAAACAGTGAAACTCACAAGGAGAGATCCAACGGCGGAGTTGATGGGCCCAAAGAAAGGGAAGATGATTGCAAGAAACCAGATGGGGACGACCACAGGCAATCTAGCCGCCGCACGCTTGCAGAGGCTCTTGCACTCGTGCATCCCTATCAGCTTCTCCCACACGAAGTATAGAGGCGTGCAAGCGAATCCAAAGGTGATGAACTGCAATACCACCGTAACACGCTGTTACTACACCATAGCGGAATAAAACTCGAAAACTCTGATTATTGATTTAATTAAAGAAATTTTGGGGGGTTTGATCGTGTGCTTGCCTGGTGGATGAGCATCAGTACAACCGCCATGTCTCTGAAGGGTGATCTGGGCAGGAGAGCAAAGGCGTTGGAATGGGTTAGAAGTGCGTCTCCGAATGCCCAATAGACTGCTGATGCGGACGGGAGTGTCAGTGTGAGCACATACACGGTAGCCAGCAGGTATATAGCCTTGAACTTCTGTGGCTTCCACATTGCATGCATTATTTCACTGCAAAATCCCATGTTTAAATAATACTCTTGTTTATATAATTAATATCTATTTAATTTGCATTATAGTATTATGTTTCCATGGAAACTCAAATCCGATCTCATCCCTATGCCCGACTAAACCCTTAACCACTACGTCTTAATATATTACTCTTTGTTTGATAAGGGTGTTTTAATAACTTTTTTTTTTGTCAAATCATAAGGGTGTTTTTATATTGCACAAAATGTGTAATATAAATGTCTAGATTAACGCTCATAAGAATCGAGAGGAATTTACAAAATGATAAGCATACATCGCGCTAATATAATTACGTGCCCAGAGTACCGACTCAAAATTATCGATTAAATTAATAGAGATCCTAATTATCTTACCTACATGTTCAAGGATATTTTAATACCATTAATGCATAAATTAATAGTTTGGGTTGTATGTTAAATATATGGAAATTGGGTGGTAATGGGCTATTGGGACAAGACCCAAGAAGTGAAAAATCTGGCCCACAAATCCAAAATCTAGGATTCACTGATGGAAGATGGACGCCCGTCATGTAAAAAAGCAAAAGGGGACAAGAAAAAAGAGAGTTGGCTTTCTACACTATAGAAAGGGTGAAAAGGGTTCCCAAGGAGGGAAAAACACCAAAAAATAAAGACCTTTTTGCCTCCCACGCCTGGGAAGGGCAGTTTGGGGATTAAAAAAAATTCATGAGAATGATGTCTACTTGTCCTTTAGACAAAGATTGGTCATCAGATCAGACGACCCAGATCAAATTAAGCAAAACAAAAGGACCAAAAAAATAGAATGTATGGTCATTTTCAAATGGGGTTAAGGGCACTGCCATCTTTTTTATCTACCCTATAATTATAAAATGAAAAAAATGGTCTATCTGGGAAGTTAAGGGCAGTGTCTTACACAGTCACAGCATGTCCCCCGAATGTGTAGAGAATGTTTGTAGCCCCAGTGAAGTATAGAACAAGCTTGGCTGGCCCAGAATGCTTCACTCCTTCCATCTGCCCATAATTAACAACATAAAATCATATACTAATTTTTTGATCATATGGTTTTGAATGAGATATATAAATATATGGTTATGGTAATTAATTAATGGGTAGGCTAGGTACCTGGCCATGGAGGAGGGATGCAACAGTGAGGTACCAGGCAGTGTAAGTGGTCATGAGCAAGCCCAAGAAGGACCAGATTCTGTAGTTATGGAATGAAGGAATAAACACTGTGGTGGCACAACAAGCTCCAAATATGTATGTCCATGTCCTCTTGTCCAGATTGTCATTTATGTAATATATGTTGCTGCAATATAAGACATACCCAGTTTCAGAAAATGCTTCAGATCTTTGTTTATTTTAAAGAAAATAAATAAATAAAGTGGTGGGTGAAGAAAAAAAAAACAAGAAACAAGAAAAAGAGAGATGCCTGGCACAAGCTATGAGTTGAATCACAGATCCAAAGAGAAGAAAAGTGCAGTTGAAAGCCAACCCTACATTCCTCCAGTGTTTTCCAAGCAGCCCATCAAGAACTTCAAACCACTTTTTTGACAAGAAAAAACAGGAAAATGTGAGAAACACAAGTGGGAAATGGATCAAAAAGATGAGTAGAGGTAGTGATGAAAAAGACCTGAATGACATGGTTTCTGAAATCAGCTTTCTCTCTTTCCTTTCTGGTTCTGTATTCAACATAGAGGATGCTGATGAGATAGGCTGTCCAGCTTCCCATCAAGCCATAGAAGAGCTGGAATAGAATCCCAGACAGCATTCCCAGCTGGGAAAATGAGTATGCCAAAGTCAGCAGAACCTGAGCCACCTGAAAAACAAACCCAAATGAAATGGGGTGACTCAAAAAATAACAAAAAAAAAGAACTTCTATTTTTTCATTTTTCACAACAAAAAATGCAAAAAAATTTCATGGGGAAAACTGAAAAAGCAAAAACAAACCTGGTTTGAAGCACAGCTAAACCAGGCATCATAGACTGAACCACCATGCCAAAAGAACTTGGACAGCCTGCTTTTCACATCCTTGGGCTTTCCTTCAGTCTCCATCTCCACATAATTCCCCACTATCACTGTGTCCACCACCTTATCAGAAGCCATAACTCACTCTCTCTCTCTCTCCAAAATCAAAGATATCTGGTTTTGCTTGTTTGTGTTTCTCTTAGAAATGAATATGAATCTAAATGTCTTGTGCACTGGTATTTATATACTCCTTTAAGGCTGGGAAAAGACTGTTTTTTTTCAAAGGAATTTTAGAGGGGGCATTGGCCTTTTGGGGGAAGCCAATGAAATCCACTTTTTTTTTTGTTTTTTTGTTTTTGTTTTGTTTGTTTTTTTTTTGTGGGTTTGACGAAATACCACTGGTTTTCGAGCCCCTTTTTGTAATTAATTCTTTTGTTGTTTAGCGCATAATTTAATATCCCATAATTACATTTTGTACCACTATAAAATCCAATAATTAACATAGTGTGAGTGGCTTGCCTGCACGAGCGGGTCAACACACTTCCCAAGCTCATAATCACAATAATTTTTTTTTTCTCTGCCTAACCACTATTAATTTTCCTTTAGTAATCTCTAACTATAGTAAATTATCTTATTCTAGGATAGTTGGTCCTTTTTATGAACAAATTATCATTCATTTTTAGGCCTAGATACTTAAAGTGTACTAAAAGAAATTTCAAAATGATGATAAAGTAGGTCTTATAGAATGATTCTTGAGCTAATATGGTTTTGGTGTGACATTATTGTCATAAAATGGATACAACTATATATGTGGGGTGATAGTTTCTTGTACACAATTTACTACCTTTAACAAGAAATGTGTTCAAGGTATTATATCCATATTAAACTCAAATTTTATGAGTTTAAGTTTTTAAGAGATAGTAATTTAACATTGTATCAAAAGGAAGTGGTTTGACAAGAGGTTCTAAGTTCAAGTCACTTGTTTGAAATTCATTCATCATTTATTGATTTGAAAGTCTATTAAAAACTTTATTTGGTTTATTTGACTCTTCATGTTTAAGTATGAGGCTACACGTAAAAGAGAACTTTTAACAAAATGCAATAACCATTAAATGATTTTGGGGTTTTAAGATTATATTCTAGTCCTTAAGGTCTAACTCAAATGATAAAAGAGTGAGATTGAGTTACCCTGCGAATCTTTATAAGACCTGAGTGCTATAACAAGTAACATGCAAAATGAATAAAGTATATATATATATAGATAAGAGAATGGGTTTACCACAAAAGGAATGATATGGGGAGGAGAGATGGGTATATTGGGAAAAGCATTTTGTAGAAGAACAAGGGAGAGTTGGGTAATAAAAAAGGGAGAATAAGCAAAGGGAGAAGTGAAGGAAATTATAACAAAGTAGACCACATGATTGCAGCCAAAGGGGCGTGGTCTCTTTACAAGAAGAAGAAAGCTGCTTTTCTCACATGGTGAAAGCTTTGTGTTGTGGACTCGAGAATATCAGCCTAAAACCCTCCCAAACCCCCTTATTTTCACATGCTCATTTTGTAATGTAGAGTGTTTTTTTAGGTCATGTGCCCCTTGGGAAACCCCATATATTCCTTTTCCCTTTTTACCCCTTATTTTGATTCCATCCCTTGTCATTTCCATGTTTTCCTTGATCGTTCTTTTACCACGCTAATTAAAACAAAATTAAGGGTATAATGAGGGTCTATATAGGTAATATGGTTTGAGTTTGAATATGTAACCAAGACTCCAAGAGGGTAGATTGATTATACATATATTTGATATAATGATGTTGAAGTGTGATTAGTTTGTTCTTATTTTGAAGATTGGAAACCCATCTAATCCTTTCTTTTTATACCCTTTATCTTGATTACATTTCTTGTCATTTTCATGTTTTTACAATACTCTTTTTCGAGTTTTCCCTTAATTGATCATCTACTAAGCTAATCAAACCAAAATTAAGGGTATAATGAGGGTCTATATAGGTATTGTGATTTGAATTTGAATATGAATATGTACATAATGTACGGATCAAGACCAAGAGGGTAGATTGATTATATATACATATATTTGATACAATGATGATGAAGTATGATGAGTTTGTTCTTATTTTGAAAATGGAAACCCCATCTAATACTTTACCTTTATACCCCTTATTTTGATTCCATTCCTTGTCATTTTCATGTTTTCATAATACCCATTTTCGGGTTTTTCCTTAAATCATCAACCATGCTAATTAAAACAAAATTAAGGGTGTAATGAGGGCCTATATGGGTGTTCTGGTTTGAATTTGAATATGTGACCCAAGACTCCAAGAGGGTAGATTTGATTATATATATATTTGATATAATGATGATGAAGTATGATATTTTGAAAAAACAAAAGGAATACCAATGTATGAAGTATTGATTATTATTATTATAATTATAGGAAACATAAAATCAGGGGGAGGAGAAGACTTAAAAATAAATTTTTGCTAAGGTGAAGTGGAACATATTCATGGGGTTTGTTGGGAGACCACATCCCTACTCCTATGCTTTACAGTCACTGGGACCAGAAACATGCCCTGTGCCTCTGTCTCCTTGACTAACACCATTCCTCCATGCTTATTCTCTAGCTTCTTCTATCTTCTAACTAATCTATATATGCTCTCCCCATCCATCACTTTCTTTATATTTTTCCACTATCCTTCTCTCATCATGCTCTTCTTTTTTTAACTTACTTTGATGATGAGAATGTTTCTTTGAAGATTTTGTTTTTCTAATCATGTTTTGGTATAAATTTGTTTCATAATAGGCCAAAAAAATGTACTTTGGTTAGTTAATCAGAGCTCTTGATTCTATGTTTTGTCATCAATGTGACTTAAAAGCTTAAGTAGGATGTCTAATTAGATTTCGGTAGTAATATTCCATTTCAATTGAAAAATGTTGTTGGATGTTTGGGAAAGTATAAGTGATCAAAAAATGGTAACTCATATCATAGGAGGAAACTTTAAGTTTCATTACTATTAATGGTTGGCTCTGGAATTTCTTATGGGCACAGACATTCCAAGTAATTCAGTCTTATGATTTTTTATTATCTGCATATGGTCTTTTGTCTTTTAGTTTAATATTTCTATTTAACGGGTGTGGTTTTTCTTAATAGTAAGGGGCATATCTTGCAGTATAAACCTATCATTTTAACTATCTTTTCATTATGTTGTTAAAAGAAAGACTAATTAATAAACTTTTTTCAATCAATTTTTTGATTATTTATTAATTTTTAAGCAATATAAATTGTTTTTTTTTAAATTATGAGAACCGATGTAGATAAGTATGATTAGATTTTGATCAAATTCATGTCAATTTGAATTAATGACCCCTTAATAATTATTTTTATTACCACCATAACCCAAATTTAATATGAATCTACTTTATTTAATTATTATGCTGATTTGCTTTGTTGTTAACATATTATTTAAACCACATCTTCATATTAAGAAATCGATTTTATTTATTCAAACAATATTGAAGTCTATTCATTTATCCAATAGGGTCTGATCATTAAATAAGTTACATGGGTTTAATAAACAATATTATTTGAATTCACATTCTTATCCTAATTGAATCTATTTAATATAATATCTTAATAAAATACGAAATGACACACAAATATTAATTAATTACGAACCAGATTGAAGATTAATAATCCCTGTGACCACCTATAAAAAGGCTATCGTTTGTCTTTTTTTGTTCATGGAGTTTGAAATTTTGAACAATAAAATTAGAAAAAAGATGGTCAAGGATGGACAAAGTGGACAGGTGGGGCCATTGTATTGCCGGTAGATTTTACATCCATGACAAAATGTGAGGATCTCTCTTTTTTTGGTTTTCCTATCTTTTGGTTTTTCATACTGAAAAAGAACCGAAATTTTTCCAAAATGTTGATGGTAATAATAATAATAATTGTCACATTTCATATTGAATAAAGTATAAATTGTTTAACTTACTATATATATATATATATATATATATATATATATATATATATATATATATATATATATATATATATAGACTTTCTTAACTTAATAGACATGTTTTTTAAATTGTAAGGATCCCTTTGAGCACAAAAAGCGAATAATAAACGTAGTTTGAAATATAACGTGATTAGGCTAGGCGCACTTCGATCATTCTCCAATCTTACTTGAAGAGGGTTCACGGCTAAATGACCTTTCTCCCTTTAGGTTCAATTTTGTGTTTTAGCCCTTTTTTTGTTCAGGTTTGTCAGGTTCCCTTTATATACTTCCTTTATATGTTCCAAGGTTGCTCGTTTGGCTTCTTTTTCTCTTTAATGTATTTCTTCTTTTTGTCTATCAAAAAATAAATAAACAAACATGATTGGGTTGGGTTATGTTTTAATATGTGGTATTTGTCTGCTTATTTGTTTGACCTGACCCCGTAATCTTATGGGACACAATGATGATATTGTGTTTATATGAAAAATATTTGTCACATCCTATATCAGATAAGAGAGACCGTGAGTGTTTCTTAGACCTAAAGCGAATAATATATACATAATTGAACCGAGTCATTATAATAATAATAATAATGAAGTCACAAAATAATAATCCTATGCGTGGTCTAAAAATCATCACGCGAGGGGAGGAGGGGGGGGCGGTGGACATGGAGAAGAGGTATGATAGATATTCACTCATACTAAGTCAACCTATGATGAAGAATAATAATTCCTCAAAAAAATTATGATAACCCAAATCCAAGAGAGAATGCAAGAACAACAACTCTAAAGCACAAGATCATCATGCTATTCAATCTCAATGATGTGAATACAAATTGAAACAACCCCACAATCTCATACTTCCATTAGGGTTCTTTAGATATGCTTGTTCAAGCACTTTTTTATTTTTTTATTGGTCATTTGGGGTTGTAGCATGTGACTGTATATGATACATGCTATAAGAGTATTTTTGTAACTTTATCTTATAAGGATTATCGTAAAGGGAAAAGGAGGTTTCCATACAACCATAGAAAAATATTTATACATGATCAAGAATGTAAAATAAGTGTATTAGTAGATACTCTAAAAATAATTGTGGTTTGATTTAAATAGTGATGGACCCAGGATTAGATTTCAATGAGGGCAAGATTAAGTAAGATAAATTTTACAAACTTGAATTTTAGCTCAATGATTTAATACTTAGATATTTCAGTGGGACAAAGTATAACATTTGAGTTCAAATCCTCGGGATCTAATGAGGAATTTCTTTTTAAAAAAAAATTCAATGGGAGTACTAAGTCCGCCCCTAGATTTAAAAGTAAAAAATGTTCAAAAAAATTGTTAAACTATCCCTCTATTATGGTAGTAAATGGAGCATATAGTAGCTAGATTTTTTTAGATATAACGAAACTTGGTCAGCCCTTGTGATTATTTTAGGAAAGCAGTGCAGACTCTTTCTATTTTGCTTTCTTGATGATTAATGTACAAATATTTTTATATGGATATAGGGAAACTTACTTTTACCTATTATAAATACCTTTTTACTTTTTTCTATCATAAATATCCTCCACATAACCCTATTTAGTGATGGTGAAAATTTCAACGGACATTTCTATGGATATAGGCACAATGTCGAACCGCGTAAAATCTATCAATTTGTGCATTCTTCTTCCTTGTTTTTCTCTTTGCTTCTATCACTAGTTTTTACATGAAATCCAACATTTGGGTATAAGGGCAAATGGGCAAATGGGAATCACTTGAAATGATTAAAGCTTTCACTTCTTGTGGGGGGGTCACAACCTTTTGGTAACAACCCTTCTCTCTTTTATGCCACTTGGTACTCAAAAGTGGGGCATGAAATTTGAAACATGCATTGACCTTAGGATGCAATTACAAAATGTGGGTCATTGCCCCTTTTGCTAGAAATCCATACAATGGTGGTCAACTCCATTAGGGTAGCATTGGATTTTGTTCATATTTATGGGTGCATTATAATTTGATTTCCATCTCATTTTAATTAAACAACAAACACCATCATGGTAGGTTCCCTTTTTGGCCTCAATATTGGGAACCATATTTAGGACAAGAGAATCCTATCTTCAAAGTGAGTTTGTCCCACTATAGCATACCTTTGATAGTGTGGAAAAGAATGCCAAAAAGTATCCACTAGTTTGCAATATGTACTCTCTAAAGCTTTATTTTGATTCCCTTTTCCTCTTTTTTTAAACCCCTCCCATAAATATTTCATAATTGTGATGAAAAATGGAATATAGAAAAGAAAAGAATTGAGAAGGAGGAACTTTTTTGTATAGGCTTACAACTTTAGTATTTAGCAATATAATTTAATATCCATAATGTGACAAACTTCCATCTATTGTTAGGAGAGTGAAATTATTGAATTGGTGCCATAACTCAATTATGAGGCATTATGATGTGGGTCTTTAGTTTCATAACTCTTTTGTACCAACTACCATGTGTCTTTGAAATACATAGCTCTCCAAGGCTTCTTAATATTCCCACATTCAATCAAAACATGTCAATGACCCATATTTTACGTATTTATGATATCATATATGCATTTTCTAGATTAAATCTAAATAATCCCATTAGAAGATATTTTGTTACTTATTCTCAAATTTATGTGAAAAAAAATCACATATACTTATTGCTCTTTTTTTCATCAACTTTTTTTATCGGATCATGAAGTGTTTTAAACGGACTCGTGCACATATGGAAAACGTTTTTAAGTCTTTATCACCCTCAAACTAATCTTCATACAAATTAAGATGAATCACAAAGACGATAAAACTCTATCACATAATACAACTACATTCTTAGGGCTCGAACTCGATACCACTAGTTAAATTATAAGATGTCCCAACCATTTTACCTATATCTTTAATGGTTTTTTCATCAACTTTATTTATAGTTATAGGATATATTTATAATATCACTTAAATAATAAAGAAGTGGGATGAGATTACGAGATGTCCATAAGAACATAGTACTATAACAATACATTACAAAATAAACATAATTTTTACTTTTGTTTTTAATAATTGATTAAAAATTTAAAATAATTTAAATAGATTTTAAACTTGAAAATGAACATATAGAATATTATCCTCCTTATAAATGATAAAGAAATATCTAGAAGCTCATAGTAAAGTTATAAAGAAATATGAAAAACAAATAATATAACAGTCATTAAACATGCTTTAAAAAAATTAAATAAAAATAAAAATAAAAATATGATCAAAACATTATTTATATTTTCTATTTCTTATTGTTACAAATAGTAGAAAACAGAGATTGTGGACAATAAAGCAAAGTGGGAGTACTTTGTGCATCCGCCACGTGCCATAGTATTTTAAAACCGTACTCCCGCGCAACATAGTCGCCTCCTCTCTCTCCCTTCCTGCCATCTCCTCTCTGCAGTCCTCAAAGCAAGGTCCATACATATATCTTCGGATTCTTTCCGGTCACCGGAGCTCCATTTGCCGGCGAAGGAAGCTCAGATCTTCAACATCATCGTGATCAGACGAAGTTCACCTACTGATCATAGGTAAGATTATTTGAAAATTAGCATTCATGTCGGGAACCATTTCAGGTTACTGGAGTTTTTTTTTTTTTCTTTGAATTTAAAATGTGTTATCGAATTTTTGAATTGAATTTAAATATATATCAATATATTTGAGATGATCCATGAATATTTATGTATGAATTTTGCAAGCTTTTCAGTGTTATTCATAAGTGTGCAATGCGAGCGAGTTCTATGCTATTCTTGGAAGCACAATACGAATATGCAGGATTTTAGGTTCATTTTGAGCGGAATGGAAGTTTCAAGTTCTATCATCTTGAACAATTTTGGGAATCACGAATTTGGATGGAGTGATTGATGGTATTTTATTTTAAGTATGATCAAGGTTCGTGCTAGGAAGATTTTGTGGGATCATGAATTCATGCTGTGATTGGGTTTTGGAAAAGGGGAAAGGAAAGGAAAGAAAAAAAATGATTATTTTCGGAAGCTAAATATATTTACACACACCCCTGGTTTTTAGGGGGATTATCAGAAGATTAGTGGTTGTCAGAGGCTGTAGATAAATTTAATGTTTTCAGTTCTCAAAAGGAAACGTAGCAACACTTAATATATCATGACTATGTTCTTGAAATAGTCTTTTTTTTTTTAATAAATGTTCTTGAAAAAGTCTTAAATCTAGGGAAAGGGATTTTAGAATGTTCCTGTCAATCTCTGGAAGCTCCAAAATGAGTTCTAACCAGTTTTCTTGGAAGCTTGAGATTGTCTCTAAAATCTTCCATCCCTCTCTAGATGCTAGTTGGTTTATTATACAGGCATTGTACTTAGGTCTAAATCAATGCTGGGTACACTTGACAAACACAAATAATATTGAATATATGATCTCTTCTCTTTCTTTCAATATCTTTACAGATTATTCTACCTCTATAGAGTTGATCATTAATCTATAGTTGAGTATATTAGAGCTTAAAGGGGATGTGAATGAAATGAGAGACATGAAGATCAATGATTGTTTTTATTTATTTCTTTTATCTGTTTTTGGTTTGGTGGTCCAAATTTGTTATTCTATATAATTACAATTTTTTTAATGAACAGGGGATACTTTGATGTATGGATTTTGTATCTTTGTTTCTCTTTGTACCCCTAGTTGATGGATTCAGAGAACTTCACCAATTTTGTTGTGCAACTTTGTTGCTTGAATCTACAATCAGCACTGTCTCTCACTTATTTCTTTTTCAGTGAGCTGGAGGCAACATGTCTGCCACACAAGATGGAATCCTCGGCCGGCCAAAAGCTGAATGGACACCATCCCGAGATGCTTATTTGGTTGAACTTTTCATTGAGCAACACAATTGTGGAAGAACTGCTTATAATGAATTTAAAGTTGAAGTGTATAAATCAGTCACAAAGGATTTTAAAAGGAAGTTTGGCTTGAATCTAGAAGAGAACCAGATTAAGAACCGGTACAACGTCATGAAGAAAGATTATGGTATTGTTAAAACCTTACTTAGTCATACTGGGTTTGCCTGGGATGACATTCGACAAATGGTTGTGGCTGATGATAAAATTTGGGACAGCTATATTGCGGTATGTAAAAAATTTAGATCAGTTGACTTGAATGCATTGAAATAAGCTTACATTGTACATTTGTAGGTGCGAAGCGATGCAAGGCCCTTTCGACGCAAGAGCTTTCCTCTATATAAACAAATGTCCATTATTTTTGAAGGTACTCATTGTTTTATCGGTTATGATATCTTTGAAAAATATAGAAATTAGTGACATGTATTTTGTCTAGGGGAAAGACCTTGTGGCAGATACCAATTTCCAAGTGGAGTTCCTTTGGAACCTGAAGAGGAAAATAGCAATACAGAAACAGTTCGATCTTCAGAGCCCAGCAACCTACCAACACAAGTCGTTGATGGTGCACTTGATTCTGATTCAATCTTCCACATAAACGATGTGCAACCCAAGAAACGCAAATCTAGCGGTCCAGTAACTTCAAGCCATAAGAGAAGATCATGCGACCGAGTTGGAGATAAGTTAGAAAATTTCTTGTATGATATGTTCTCAGCAGCCAGTTTCAAATGTTTGCAAAGAAATGCAATAAAAGAACAAACAATGTACCAGAAGTGCTTAGAGGAGTTGCAGAGATTAGAAGAGTTGGACGACTCTGAATTTACAAAGGCCGTTGATGTCCTTAGAGACGATAAGAATGCAATTGCTTTCATGACAATTAAAGGACCAAGGAGGTTGACTTGGTTGAGGTCTCTATGGCAAACATAGTAGACAACCTCATTCACACCATCTTGTCCACTTCATTCATGTCTTATTCACAATTCCAGGAAACTTGTATCCTCTTTTATATAGTCTTATTTATTTTGCTATAGACCATATTCTCTTCTGTGTATATTTGGATCGATTGACCCTTCAATCGATTATTCGATTTACCTCGTTATTCACTCTTTTCTCATTTTGTTGACAGATATGTTACCATTGTCTTTATGTTACATCTTCTTGGTACACATGCTTTAACATTTCTGAATGATCAGGAAGTTTTTTTTTTAGGTGAAAGGAAACTAGAGACGAGAAATCTTTCAAGCTCTATTAAACAAAGAACCACAGTAATCTTCAAACCAATTTTTATAACATCTCTAGGAAAGTTTGACCACCAAACATTAGAATGAATACTACCAATGTCTTTCTTAGCTAAGCAATGTGCTACTCTATTTGCTTCCTCATTAATATGACTACATTTATGACTACATCAGGATGTTTGGATGCATTGTTTGGTTATATTCTCACAGTTTTGCAGAAATAGCCTTCACTCTGGTTTGTGGAGGATAGTTACAGTTTGTACATGTGGACGAGAAATGGCTACTTCAAGAAGACTTCTCTATTCTCTAGAAAGTATTTATTTCATGGTTGGTGAACAATGACAGGTTAGGTTTCTTAAATGGCATCTTGTTTCTGCAATGTTAACACTTTGGAAATTTTGATTCATCTCCCATCAGTAGAGTCCATCCTGGGTCCCGTACCAAAGTACATTATTGAACAATGGCATGATTTGCAGTCTTGTGGTTGCTAACTTGCTATGGAATGCGACGTTTTGAAGGACAGTTATATCTGCCTTCAAATTCGTACAGAGAAACAGAATTGCAAATCATGCTCTTGTCCAAACTATAGAGAGGAAACCGAAATAGTGTTTATGGGGAAAAAAAATGACGAATTTAGTTTTTACCAAATTAACGCTCAAACTAAGACGTCTCTGACCACGTAGATGAGAAGGAGAAATGCCATTGTTTCGACATCGCTTTTCCTTCAAAATTTCAAATGCCATAATCACGAACTCTGCACTTGAATTCATTCATTTGATTTTTAAATTTTTCACCACTGTCAATTTCGACAAATGCAGATTCAGCTTTTATTTGCCTGGGCTTCCCAACCCCCTCCCCCCACAATTTCACGAGCCGCTGTTCATCCTCGCATCGATCGACCAGTATGCGGATTTCATCCAGATTACTAATTCTTTCTTCTTCCGGTACCTATTCGACAATCAGAAGGTATAAGTCTCCGACATAGACTGCTTACCCGCTCGCTCTTCATCCTCAGCATCGACCGACTAGAGCTTGATTTGATCCAGATTTTTGCTTCATTCTTTCTTCTCGTGATACTCTATTCAACACTGCAGCAGGTAAATATCAGACATAAGACTGCTTTTTTTTTTCAAAATTTCTTAGATTGGTGGTTTAGTTGGTTTGTTTTGTTGATAATTTGGTGAAAAACTTCAAGTGGTACCTTGTTGGTGTGGTGTGTTTTTCAACAAAACAAATTCCTCGCACTTTTAACAAACAATCATTGACTTTGCATGTTTCTTCGAGTTATCTCAGTTACAAATTGTCGTTGTGAAATGGAAAATCTTATTCTTTTACAGCGAGGGCGCAATTTAATTTGTTCGCGTACTTGTCATATTATCTTATTTTTACGCTTAAGGCATGGTCAATCATCGAAAATCTTATTTTGTTTGTGTCAATATTGAGGAAAGTGTTTTCCACCTTTCCTCAATACCCTAAATGCCCAGAACCTTTCCTCATTACCCAACTCCAATAAAAAATTCAGGTCATATGTAATTGCCAAACAAAAATAAGATAAAAGTTAAGAGTATTGTGTGGAAGAGGAGGTCTATCATCACTTTGTTTAGGACTCCTTTTCTACCATAAAGGACTTTCCAAGAAAAAAAAAAATCAACATCAACTCAGGGCACTACATCCAAAGTTCAAACACCTCATTAGCAGTCTAATAATTAACCCATGTTCATGATCCAATCAAGTTGCTTCCCCAATAGGTTGATAGTAACATAAAGATAAAAGAAAATTTATATTTTTAGAGGTATATATAATCATATGTACATAAGAAAAAATGAACAGAGAATTTAGTGGTATTTTCCAATCTTACATACATTGATAAATTATCATCCGCTATACCTAAATTTTGCTGAACTTATTCTCCCAAAGCTGGTATATTCTTTGAACTCTATTTTCCTGTAAAGAAATGTTCATGAAATGGTAAAGCATGACATGTTTATTTTTGGGAAATTATGTTTCAAGGTTAGTTAGGCCTCATATTTTACAAAAAGGCTATGAAAGCATCTCAATTAAGCCCAAAACCAACCAAAATTTAAAAAAAAATGCTATAAATTTTTTGAAAAACCTCAACTACTCTCCATATCCCCACCCGCCACCCTTCCCCACGCCCCCACCCTCACATCCTTGACAAAAATAACATACTAATCCCACATGATTTATATGTCATAAAAAGAATGACATATGATAAAGTTGATGTGATTTATGTGGAGATTTTCTTTTCCAAAATAAATTAATTTCACTATGTAACTTTAAAAAAAAAAAAAGAAACATAGAACCGCATGCAATGTACTTACAAGGCATAACGAGGCTGTGGTCCCGCTAGTTTTCGCATCATAGTGTACAAGACTTTGTTCGGTAATCTGATGCCCCAAAACCGGGTGTCTCTACACAACCCGTCAACCTCGCAGGTCACTCGTGGACGCCTGCAACCCGACACCACTCATGAAAATTGGGCAGAGTCTCTTTTATACGGGGAGCTCTACCCAAAACACAACCTGTCCCAATAATTTTACAACGACCACTCCGGCTCCACTTTCGAATAAAATGAGTAAAAATGGCCACTTGGACCCATACATCAATACTCACAAAATTACCTATCAACTATATACCAATAGTTCAAGAGTTGTTACATCACTCTTAATACAAACATATATTAAAATTAAGAATCTAATACATGTTTTACATAATCCATGTCAAAGCCACATGTTGGTTTTCTTCAAAACGGCTCCTAAACGACGCCAGATTCCCCTGACGCTCCCTCTGCAAATAATATTCCTTTGACATGAAAGAATGCCCCAGAATAAAATCTCTTACACGGCTTACTCCCCACCTAAGTGCACATGCAATGATCCGAAATTTATAAACACACACTCAAGCAAATACATGATCCTACTTGAATGTCTACTTACCCAATCCCGTGTCTCGAGTCCTCACCGACTCCCTCACGCACGCCTAAGCCAACGCGAGAAAACATCATTTTTATTCCTTCATATCGCGCACTCTCACACCTAATTTTCTTAGGTTCCCCCTGCATAAGTGAAATGCATTACGCCATTCTAAACCACACATGTCAATATATTTCATTACACATATATTAACAAAATTTACATACATGCCATGTTATTTAATTCACATCATAATATCAAAATTAGCCTACTGAGCTAATTATTATAATTCATTTCCAATGGCTTACACACAATTATATTTTTATATAACTCCACATCATGTTAACACATTTAATCACACATTAACATATTAATTCTCACATACTCCAGCCATTCATGCTAATATATTTACATGCATGTATTAACACAATTAATTCTCATAATTCATATTATTCGATTATCAATCAATAACACCAAAATTAGCTCACATGGGCTAATTTACTAATCAAGCAATTCATTTTAAATCACTCAACAATATAAAAATTCACACAAAAAATCACGTCACTATTCACGTGAATAAAGGAAACCCTCTCACAATTCACTGACGGGCCACAACAACGGCGATTTTCTCTCCACTCGGGCTTCAAAGCTTTTGAGACCGAAACACCCGCTAATTCAAGCCTCGTATCATTTCCAACCATTTACATACTTCCACAGCATCAACACAAGTAGGAAAACATTCTACCTCTCGAGCTGCCTAACTCCACCAAATCTATGTCCACGTAGCCCTCGCCGCGCTGATCGACTTTGCTTCTTCGGGTCCGTCGAGAACCGACCTGGCCCGAACGGCCAAAATCTGCAGCGAGCTCTCTCTCTCTCAAACTTCAAAAAACCCAACCTACTACATCAATTCCAGCCACTACACATTTTCTTTGTGTTTTAATGGAGAAGACAACTATTTGCTTTTTTCTCATTAACCTTTCTATGATTCTCATTATGTCCCTTTTGTCTTGATTTTTGATACTTGGCACAATCTAGGTCATTCATCTCATCCTCTCACTAATCATGCAACATGTGTCACATGAGCTTTTCATATAAGGTGACTTTGTCACATTACACGCCTTTCACGCAATGCTTTACAAAGACCAAGACTCGATGCCTCAAACATGAAATTGGATCGTTTTAATTCGACAAAATTTGACATGTGCTAAATTCGGTATGTTCCAACTAGAACTGCTTTCATTATCTGAGATTTTATAAAAATTCTCGATTTTATCAAATTACCATTTAATTCGTTTAAAAATTGCACTTTCTCGGGTTTACATTCTCCCTCTAAAGAATTTCGTCCCGAAATTCTGATAATCACACACCACGTGCATATGCAACGTGCACTACACCATGCATGTAAACTAGTCATTTAAGTATTAAACGACTAAACCACGTACCTTCATCCCTAAACAAGAAGGGATAAGTGGCCTGCATCATGTCCTCGCGCTCCTACGTTGACTCCTCCACTCCACGGTGCTGCCATAACACCCTCACTAGCCTCACAGTCTTACGTCACAAAACCTGATCCCGACTATCCACAATACACACTAGTCCCTCCTCAAAGGTCTCATCTGTGTCAACCTCAATCTCTCCCCAATCCAATTACATGAGTCTGACCGAGTTGCATCCGAGCATGCAGACGTGAAATACCAGACACTGACACGCTGGGCAGAAGCCAACCTGGAGGTTAAGCAAGGTTTACCCTCTCGAAGATCTCGGCGGCCCAATAAACCTCTTGAGATAGCTTTCCGCCGCGAACCCGACCACTTTCTTTGTGTATTGCCTTCAAGAAGACATGATCTCCAACCTCGAATCCTACGTCAACGCCAGACACGCATAGCTCTTCCGCCGGGCCTAAGCCGAGAAGATGCCGACGACAAGCTCACCTTCGGCGCGCCTCTAATCGATCAGATCGTGATGGACCTCTCCCACCTCTGGCCCAACATATCGCTGGATTCGCACGGGCCTCCCATACAATGCCTCATATGGTGCCATCCTCGTATACTGTCCGTAATCGCTATCGTAGCGTAATTCCACCTGCAAATGTTCTTCCTAAACTACCCTTATGATCCAGATCGATGTCGCGAAGATGTCCTCTAACACCGTATAACCCTCTCCGACCGACCATCCATCTACGGGTGGAAAGCTCAGATCATGGTCGTACCAGGCTCATACTGGAAACTCTTCCGTGCCGCCATCAGAAACCCTGGGTTCTATCCGACACTATGGATACCGGCACTACGTAGCCTGACTATCTCTGATATATAACCCGCTATAATCTCAAATGTGAAGTCTATCCACACCCGCCAGAAAATGTGCCGACTCGTGAGCCGGTCCATCATCACCCATACCGCGATCATGTCCCTATCGCGGTCCGCGGAAAATGGGTCACAAAATCCATCTCGATGGTTCCCACTTCCACCAGCCACCTCCAATGGTCGATAGCCCCGTCGTTTATAATGCTCACCCACCACACACGTGAGACATTTTAACAAACTCCCTACGTTGTCTCTTCATCTCGCTTCCAAGAGGATCAAGACTTAAGATCCCAGTACACTGCGGCACCCCGATGCACGGCAGAAATCGAGCAAAGGAAAAACCCTCGAGAATCTCCTCTCTCAACCCACAACTTGGGAACCAATTACCCGTCCTCTATAATCGAAGACTACCATCCGCTGATCGCCCAACCTCACACCAGACTCGACTATACCCGATCATCTCGTCCTTTGGGGCTGAGTCACTCTACTCAGCAGAGCGATTGCTTAGCTACTAAAGCTCCCGATGTACCACGAGCACCTTTCGTGGTACTTTATGGCCCATCCCGCGGTCTCGAGCATCCGCCACTCCCGGGAAGCTATACTAGCCAATGCTCCCCGTGACTTCCGATAAAGCGCATCAGCCACCACATTTTTCCTTACCAGGATGGTAATGCAAAGTGAAGTCATAATTCTCTAAGAACTCCATCCATCTGCGTTGCCTCGTGTTGAGGTCCCGTTGCGTGAAAATATGCTTCAGACTTTTATGGTTTAGTACACCTTGAACTCCTCGCCATATAAGTAGTGGCGCCAAATCTTCAAGGCGAAGACTACAGCCGCCAACTCCATGTCGTGCGTGGGAGTAGTGCGCTCCTGATTCTTGACTTACGGGAACCATAAGCTACTACCCTCCTGGACTGCATCAAAACACATCCCAGTCCGGCCCTCGAGGCATCACAATACACTCTGTACCCCTGTCCCCTGTCCGGGACTATCAAGATAGGAGCTGAAGTAAGCCTCCTCTTCAAATCCTGGAATGCCTTCTCGCATCGGTCATCTCAATCAAACTTGACCTCCTTCCGGGTCAATCTCGTCATAGGTATTACTAATCGGGAGAAATCCTCGATGAATCTCCTGTAGTACCCAGCCAATCGCAAGAAACTACGTATCTTGAAGACTGACTTTGGCCTCTCCCAACTCATCACGGCCTTGACCTTCTCTGGGTCCACTGACACGCCTAATGCTGACACCACGTGTCCCAATCACCTCAGTAAGCCAAAACTGCGCACTTACTAAACTTGGCGTCGGTGATGATCGGCAAGCGTAAAACAATCCTTACTTGTCACCTTGACCTTCCCGAGTCACAATCCTTTGTCGGCCCGATGAATTGTCTGACCCGATCCATGTCATGAATGACATACATATACCGAGCTCTTGCCGACTTTCCAACACCCAATGCAATTTCCAATGGGTATCCGAAATCTCTGTGTGAGTGTAAGAGACTTGGGAAGATATCCCGAATCTCTGTGTGGGTGTAAGAGACTCGGGGAGATATCCCGAATTTCTGTGTGGGTGTAAGAGACCCGTGGAGTTATCCAAAATTTATGTGTGGGTGTAAGAGTTATCCGAAATTTCTGTGTGGGTGTAAGAGACCCGTGGAGATATCCGAAATTTACGTATTGGGTGTAAGGGCCATTGAATGTCAAAATTTACGTGTGGGTGTAAGAGACCCGTGGAGATATACGAAATTTCGATTGTGGATGTAAGAGGAGGCTCCGCAGGTGTAGGCAGGATTAATTGAAATCTCTTTCCCGATGATGCCATCCTTCAATGTTTTGACAAGTACGTATGACCTGAATTTTTTATTGGAGTTGGGTATTGAGGAAAGGTTCTGGGCATTGGTGGTAGCACCACGTTGTGAAATGATTCGTTGGCTAAACAAGTTGATTGAATGTAGCATCCATGAATGTAGTTTAAATGGTAAGGATAATGACCTCTCATATTACTTAATTTATTTGGGACCATTTTGTACAGGTCAATGATGTTTGTTTCATCTATTCTCGTGATATGTTATTACAATGAAAACATATTGAGGACTGAAACATATGTCAAATATGTGGGGAACAAATCTATTATTGTGCCTTTGGATGTACCGGTTGAATGCACGTTTGAACAATTTAGTGATATGATATACTTAAGAACAACCATTGACAAACAAATGTTCAAATTAGTCCTTAATTGTGAGTATCCCCTAAAAAGTGGAAATAGGTTCGAACCTTTTTCAATATGGGATGACAGTAGTGTGTACTGAATGTTGAACATGGTTAACACAACTAGCATTGAGGAAATTTAATTGTATATTGAAGTTGTTCGAGTCAAGCCACAAGTGAATCAATCTATGGGTGACCATATAGTTCGCAACAATTATAATGTTGTAGAATTTGACTATGGTTGTGGGCCTAATAGCGGTCCAATACCGGATACTGGAGTATATGGAGATGATGAAGACTGCGCTTATGAAGAAGCTAATGATGAAACAGATGAAGATGTTGATGATGAATCTAATGGAGACACGGATATTCAACCTGATGGACATGTATCATCCTTCAAGATTTTTCAAACAAGTTTTGGAGAATGAGCAAGGGATATATGTCTTTGCCCATGCAGAATCTTATGAATCTTGTGATGTATCGAATAACCTAGATGTTGAGGAACCAGATGGGTCATCCCCTGTTCATTATCACTTACCACCAACACCTCAATTTGAACATGTTGAAAACTTAGGTAATGTTATTTCAAGTGGTTGGACTCCATGGAACAACATACTACGGAGTTATTAGTGGAGAATTTATTAGTAGCCAAGTTTTAATTCTAAATCTTATTTGCAAGAGGTACATGAATTTACTCAATTAAAGCACACCAAGAGTTTGTCGTTGTTGCATCCTCAAAAAAATTGCTCGTTTTAAGATGTAAGAAGGCCGAAGAATGTCAATGTCCATGGAAGCTTCGTGTCATGGTTGTAAAATATACTTGCTTATTTGTTATCAACAAATATAAAGGGCCGCATACTTGTGTGGATCATTGCTTGAATCGGGACCCTCATCAATTGGACTCAAACTTGGTTGCAGCTCATATAAAGGCAATAATTAAGGCACAATTCACATTGACTCACGACTCTTATTGACGAAGTGTGATGGAGAAATGCGGATGTGAAATATCACGCAAAGGCGTTGAATAGAAAACATAAGAACTTAGACAATTGTGCATTGACTTTTCTCAGTCATATACAGAGCTCCCACGTTTGTTCTTGGCCATAGAGCAAGCAAATCCTGGATGTGTTGTAATTTGGAAAACATTTGACATTAATATGCCAAACACTAAGATATTCTCACGTGTGTTCTGGTCATTCAAGCCATCTATCGAAGGGTTCGAACATTGTCGTCCTGTACTGAGTATTGATGGTACACATTTATATGAGAACTATAAAGGCACTTTATTGATTGTTATGGGATGTGATGGAAATAATCAGTTGTTTCCATTGGCATTTGCTATACAAAAGGCGCGAATATTGATAGTTGGGGATGGTTCTTGGCATGTATCAGAAACAGAGTAACTCGACGGATGGGGATTTGTGTTATATATGACAGACATCCAAGTATTATGACAGAAATGAGCGATCCTCATCTTGGTTGGGCTGCACCATCTACCTATCATAGGATTTGCATGCTTCATCTTGCAAGCAATTTTATGACCCGCTTCAAAGATAAACTTTTGAAGAATTTGGTATGCAGAGCAACTTTAACGAGTACACAACGCAAATTCAATAAGCATATGGCTACAATTGGGAAAATTAATTCTAAAGCACAACAATGGTTAGAGGCAATCCCTTTTAAGTTATGGGCACTTTCACATGATGGAGGTCGAATATATGGGATAATGACAACCAACATGTTGGAAGTATTTAACAGTGTTCTTAAAGGAGCTCGTAGCATACCATTCACTGCATTAGTATAGTTGACCTTCTTCCGCCTTAACAGTTACTTTGTTGAAAGAAGGGAACAAGGTGCTAATAGATTGACATACGATGAAGCGATTCACTCCATATCTGAGATTCAAGGTCGTGTTGTTAAGGCTGGATCGATGGAAATTGTTCTTTACGATCACAGACAAGGCCGATTTCATGTTAAGTCAAGGAGTGGTTGAATGCAGCGCCTCAACTTACATGAAAAAAAATGCACATGTGGAATCATAGCAGCATGTCATCATCGATGTGTTGATTTTCAATTATTTGTTCAAGGCTACTACACTATGCAGTCGTACTATGATACATGGGCAAACTTGTTTCATCCAATATTCAATGAAGATGAGTGACCTCTCTATGATGGTCTAATTACTACCCAAATAGTGTTGTTCCATACTCTTAACACTCCAGTTTTTGAGCACTTTTTGAGTAGTAATCAGCCAAATTGACCCAATTGACACGTTAAGGACCTAACAATGTTTCTGATCAAATTTTATAGTAGTTTTTGTAGTTTTCACAGATTATATATATATTGAAGAGAGGGATGCAACTTGAGCATGAAGAAATCAATTGGAACTCAGAGCTGCAGAACCAGAAGGCAGAACCACAGAAGTAGAAAACAGATAACAATTTTGCACCCTGCGAAATTTCGCACTCCTGCCATCATTTTCTTTTACTTTTGTCGCTCCTTTTTGTGGTTTCTTCCCAAATTATCCCTATGTAATAGTGTTTAGATTATATAATTTGGTAATTTGCATTGTTTTGGTGGTATATAATACCAAAGAACACTTTGTAAAAGAGGAACTTTTGATTATTGAATTTCGGGGGGAAGCTTGTCGAACAAGCTCTCGTTTTCTTTCCTTTTCTCTTATTTTCTTTTCTTTTCTCACTGGTCAAACACCCTCTGAGGATGATTTCTCAGAGGATGAGCGGTTCCCCCTCCTTCCTTGAAGTAGAAGGCACTGGGCAAGGTAACCTGTGGTAAAGCAGGGTTCTCATGTTTTCAACGTAGGTATTTACTTTCATTGATGTTCTTTCCTCCAACTCTAAGTTTCGATCCCTTCGAGTCACCTTGAATGGTTAGTATTTGGTAAGCTTGCAAGGCTCATTGGATGCTTATTGTTAGATCCAGTGATGTTCATTAGTTATCATTTATTAGTTATTGGAAGGTGAGTCAAGAAGACAAGTTTTTAACTGATTGAGAGCATTAATGGACAGTGAATGCCATTCTCAAAGGACGGTTATTGAGGGTTAAGTTTAATAGCTAAACCAAGATCAGACTCGGGAAGTAACTATATGTTACTATCCCCAATGCGAGGGAAAAAACCCCGAGAACCCCTCATTTACCTAAGGAACCCAAGTCTAGTGACCTAATACTTTAAGGGAATTCTTTCTATATTTTTACTTCATTTTGCTTACGATTTCAACCATCAAAACCCACTCTTTTTATCACAATCCCAATATCCAAACTACAATCACCAATGTAAACTCAGTATTAGTCATTTCTACAAAGAAAACTCATCCTTGTAGACGATTCTAGAGCCACTATACTATAGTAGCAATGCTACGGTAGTATGAAGTATTAGGTTATAAATTTTGTTGATTTAAAATACCCTACGGGCTACACACACATGCGAGATGTGGTCCCTACGATTATACCTCTGAGTGATGACATATAGGTAGTGGGCGTCTAAATCCTTGATTGCATAATGAGTGCGTTAGGGAGGAAAAATACTATCACATGTGGGTTATTGCAAACAACCGAGATTCTGTCAGCGGTCTTGGAATAGAAATCAAGTTCAGTGATAGATGTGAAGTAACTCACTTTTTTTTTTTTTTTTTATGGGGCAATTGCCTCGGGGAATTGTAGTTGCTTTGTATAACACTTATGTACGAATGTGTATTTCTTGGATTATGAAATACTTGTGTACCTTATTTAAGTAAATGAGACATCAATTATGTATGTGTGTATTTTAATTCATTGTCGCTGTAATTAGTACTTGCATTAATTATGCTGATACCATTTCTCCAATGTGTTTTATTAATTATACCTTACGTGTTATCACATTATAGATATATGAAGTTTAGAGGCTTCATGATGCAGATCTTTTGGATCCATCAGTCTTGGTATTGTAAGACAAACACAGGTCACACTTAGTAGATACATAACAGGTATGTATTTTATTACTTATCAATTAATATTACCAGTTGTAACATGTAATTTATATATAATCAATTATAAATTTGGTTTCTTCGTTGCTTATAGTTTCAGGAAGTACTTTACCCTCGATAACATATGAAAGCCTTCATGCGTATGTAGAGGATGGATATACGCATTTGTCCATACGTGATCAGCGCGGGATTTTACGGTATATACCGCTTGGGCCACATCATGATCGATTGGCCACTTATCGCTTGTCTCTCGTCAAGAGATGGTGGCCCGAGACACACACATTTCATGTGCCCGTCGTAGAGATGACGATCACGTTACAGGATGTTGCTATCATCCTTGGCCTTCGTATCGACAGACCAACAGTCACTAGGACATGTGTATTCGATGTGGTGGAGTTGTGCGGGGAGCTGCTCGGTGTCACCCCACCCGCTAATGCTCTCAAAGGATTCGCTATCTCCATCTGGTGGTTATGTGACCAGTTATCCACCCTAGCACCTAATGCAGATGAGGTCACTTTAGAGCGGAGTGCGTGTGGTTTCATCTTAGCGCTGATGGGATCCTTTTTGTTTGCGGACAAGAAGGGAGTGCATGTTTATACGTGGCTGCTCCACTACTATGAGATTTGGCCTCTTTGCGACTTATAATTGGGGGTGGTGCCGATTACTAACACACATACATATCGCGAGTTATGTCGAGCTAGCTTGGTCATTAAGACGGTATTAAGCGGTTGTGCAATCACAATTATATAATTTTTCTCTTACATACACAACACATCATTAGGTTGCTTACTTTATATTTATTTTATATTCAACTATGGTCTTGGGAGACTTCTATTAAGAGCGACCCAATTTTGGGGCGATCAATGACATAATAACCTGCTGGAGTCGCTCATGCACTTACATGATGGCGATCTGGAGAAATAATCAATGGAGACCTAGTTGAAATTGTCGTGATGGATTACCCAGGTTGAGAGCACAGCGGTTGAGCACGAGCTGAGCTGAGAGCCTAAATAGCTGAGAGCACAGGCCGGCTCTTCCGTTGGGGTGTGGAGTGCGAGTACGCTGACACGGGTGCATAACCCATCAAGTGTACTCCTCCTATATCAAGATGGAGTGAATCTGCAAACTCATGATGGTGTGATATGTAAGTATATGTTTATATTAATTTCATTAATATTCACATAAGAGTGCATCAAGTGTAAATGTGTGGGTCTCATGGCAGCCATACGTCAGAGTTGGTTGATCAGCTTTCAAATATCTGCTTAGCTGATTAGGAGATCTGGAGGACGATGTCATCGCTTATATGTTTTGAGACTCTTAAGTGGCATCGTCCAAAGCGAGTCTTGTGCCCCGGTTGGAATTTACCCGGAGATACCTACATCTTGCTCTTATGAGCTTAACAACACATAAATTAGTTTTTATGGTGTCACACCCCGATGTCCGGTCCGACCCGATTGGCGGATCGAGCCCAGGGTTTAGGGGCGCGAGACTATATCTTGGGACTCTTTACGATTTTTTTTTTATAATGAATCAAATTATCATATACATATCAAAGAGCGCCACGGAGTGGTGTCCGTGCAAAATCATACACATATACGAGTCTCATTTACAAAATACAAGTATGCTTTTTCATTTACAAATCAAGCGCGAGACATGTGGTGAACCCCTACTAGTGTCTTTATTTGTGATATGCGGAAGTTTTGGACATCTTCTCCTGTACCTACAGTTAAAAACCAGTACTAAGTTTTACACTTAGTGGGAAACATATCTTATAACATACTAATACATGCATTTATACTAATCATAATAAACATATATGACGGATATCATTTCTTGAACTCATATAACACATTTACATACATGCGATTATCCTTGCTTAACAAACTTATGCTTTATTGAATCTCTGTATCGATGCGAACTTATATATACTTAGGCGAAGGTACTTATCCACACTCATATTACTATCTCTCTTATACTATCTCATTAAGAGTTCTGAGCTTATGCTTATCTGAGTACCCTTAGGTACTACAAGGTTCTCTACTTATACCATAGGGCTTATACTTATACTCAGAAGGTTGCTTGTTTGGAGGTACTAGTGAATTCTGGAGATATTATAGAGAATATCTTTTGGTATTCACGAACTTATCCTTATCTGAGTACCGTAAGTACTACAAAACTTATACTGGTACTTCGTATCTTATACTTGTACTACGAAGCATATCCTGGTCTTACGAAACTTATACTTGTATTATTGAACTTATTCTTGTATTTGGATCTTATCTTTTTGTATTCCAAGAACTTATCACATGTATTTCGGATCTTATACTTGTCTTACAGAGCATATACTTGTCTTACGGATCTTATACTTGTGTTACTGAGCTTATTCTTGTATTTATGATCTTATTCTTGTATTTCGGATCTTATGCATGATACGGAACATGTACTTGTCTTACCGGATCTTAAACTTATGTTCTGAGAACTTATTCTTGTATTTGGATCTTATACTTGTATTCTGCGGAACATGTACTTGTTTAGGACTTAAACTTGTGAAATTCTGAGAACTTATTCTTGTATTTCGGATCTTATACTTGTGTTACAGAACTTATTCTTGTCTTACGGATCTTATACTTGTGTTACAGAACTGATTCTTGTATATCGGATCTTATTCTTGTGCGAAGGTAACCGTAGGTACGATAAGTCGGAACAGATCAGAGTCATATCACATACAAGGTCATATCAGACTTATGAAGATACGGACATTAGTCCGTAGTAGGTACAAATCACATCAAATACATATGCAGTTCTATCACAGTTCGAACATACCCTAAAACAAACGAGTTGTCGGTTTATATCAAAATCATCTTTGGAGCTTATACAATTTCTTATGCTTATACTTAAACGTATACTTATTCGAATTTTAGTAGGACTGGACTTAATACTTATAGCAACTTTATGCTTGTTCAGATCTCTCGTAGGAGTTACAGGGCTTATTCTTGTAATTTGGATCTTATACTTGTATTACGAAACTCATACTAGTATTTCGGAACTTATTCTTATACGGAAGTACCCGTAAGTACTACTTGTTCAACTCTCCCAAAAGACACATACTTATGCTTGTATCAAACTTATATTTATTTAATAGTACCCGTAGGTACTACTAACTTATACTCATGCGGAGGTACACTGTGGGTACTCTACAAGATTCATTATGCGAAATTGCAGTAAGTACTCTTGGACTTTTACTTATACATAACTATGCTTATTTCTTAGATATGGAAGTACCTGGAGTCACTACGATTTTACTTATCTGAAGTGCGTGAGTCACTAGACAGGATACTGAGATGCCGTGGGTATATTAAGATCTTTTTATATTCATTCTTTGCTCTTATTCTTTTATTGAGTCTTATCATATAAGCCCATTTGACTACGGACCAAACATAAGAAATGAATAGGACGGCTACAATAGAGTACCAGGAAGGAGTCTGTCTGATACTAAGGTGCAGGCGTAGTCTGAAAGTAAGAGTCTTAGGAACGCCCGAGCGGGAGTGTTGTAAACACTGTCAGTCTGAGTCTTGGCGAAGTCTTGTGTAATCGAGTCAGTCTTGAGTGGGAGTGTCGTAGCACTAATCGAGTCACCGTGCGAGCGGGTGTCGTGTATTGAGTCTGCAAATTGCTAAGCGAGCGATGTGCGCCGCGTAACGGGAGTGTGTGTAGCACTAACGGAGTCTTGAAGCTGCTGCGTCGGGCGATCCACTCACATTCATTTATATCGGTCTGGTAGTCATACTTATCATATGTCTTTCATAGCTTCGGAACCTATCTTTATCGCGTTCTGTTTTCATGCCATATTACTTTTCATGTTAATACTTTCGTGTTTCGGTTCGTTTTCATATTTCATATCGTATTCATGTTTCATGAACACAACTATACATATTGCATTTCCTATAATTTTCCTATTACTATTACATATGGCATTTCCTTATGCTTGGCACAGTATGATGCTATGTATTCCACCATCATTCATGTATTTTTTGTCCCTCTATGAATCTATTTTACTTAGAAATTGGAATCATTCAGTGGATCATCAAACTAAAGTTATGACATTTCATGCCAAACTAGTCCAATTTCACAGATATTACTAGGGACGGTGTCTCATTTTTCCAGGAGAGCTTAACTTCATACCTGACCTGGTTCTTTGTATTCATTGAGTTAAGGTGCTAAGGTTCATCTCAAGCTGGGAATCACCCAAATCGGAGCACCGAAACTCGAGTTATGTCCTAAACAACCCGGACTACTCTATGATCAAAACTGAAGCATAAATTTGCTTGAACATAGCCCCTCTTTGAGTGAATTTTTGGGCCACAGAGTCAGAATTTTAAGGTACCTATTTCAGGATGTTTGGTTCTCCTTGAAATTCGGATTCTTGTCAGCTTGAATCACTTTCCAATCGGATCAGAAATGACAAGTTATGGCCAAAATCTGAACTTGGTCAAAATATAGCAATGGGCTTGGTACACTCTCTGTTTAGTGCAGGTACCACCCTCGAAAATGTACGAATGTGGTTTCACCCATTTTCCTTACTTTGCTATCCAAATCCAACAATAATCAGTATACACATCAAAACCACTCCATATTAATCTTGTAATCTCTATTTTTCTCAAATCATCTTTCAATACTTATCTTTCTTCAAAAACCTTTCATGAATTACTCCCAAAACCACTCTAAAATGGGTCATAACCCATACATAAACCAAATATAAAGATTAGTTAGGACATTCACAAACCTAACTCAATTACTTGTAATTAACCATGAATCCAACCTCAAAGGGAGGATTTCATACTCATCTTGTACCATTTAGGGTTTTACCACCCCTATTTTCAAGAAATCTAGGGTTATGATGAAATCCTAACAAAACCCTAGAAGATCAAATGCCAACAAGAAATCCTTATATCAAAGGTTGCTCCATACAACCCAAAACATGTATCCATACTAATAGTCATAGTTCCATACCTTTTTGTTCTTCCCTTCCTCTTTTCTTCTCTTCTTCTCCCTTTCTCTTCTCTCTCTACGGTTTTTTTTTGTCCCTCAAAAATTGAGACCAAATTTTGCTCTTATCCAGATTTTTGACTTAAGGTCATGTTTGGCCTCCCAAAAACCCTTTTTTTTTGGGTTAAGTCTCTCTAATTTCCTTTTAGTCCTCCCTCTTTCCTATTATTTACTACTTTATATTTATTTCCACAGCCTCTCATCTTATCAACTTATGACTTTTAAAGCTCCTTTTTGACAAATTACAATTTTGTCCTTATGTCTTATTACAATTCCAGGAGTTTCTCGTTTATTTCAAAAATTCATATTGCTTTATTAAACCACTAAACAATGTCCATGCTAAATTATATTTTAGAGGTGTTACAATTCTCCCCCCCTTAAAATAAATTTCGTCCTTGAAATTTTTCCTGAACTGAAGAAATGAGGGTACTATGCCCCCGTACCAAAAACTTCCATTTTCATATATGGCATAGTTAGTCTTGTCTCCAATACTGACTAACTGAACTATCTCTTGTAACTTGACATCATCTTTCTGAGCATTTACTTCATTAGAACTAGTCAATATCTGAGGGACAAGGACATCAGCATTAAACTGACACATTTACTATGTAAGGTACATCATGTCGAAGGCTCTTCCAGAAACGCCTAAACCTAGGCTTTGATACCAGTTAGTCACACCCAGATTCCCGGTCCGACCCGATTGGAGAATCCGAACCAGGTTTAGGGCGCAAGACTATATATTGGGACTCTTTACCTGATTTTTTTTTTTATAACAGAATCAAAATATCATATACATATCAAAAGAACTACCACCGGAGTGGTGTCCATCAAAATCTATACACCTATACGAGTCCCATTTACAAATACAAGCGCCTTTTACATTTACAAATCGGGCCAGAACCTACATGTAGTGAACCCTCTTAGTGTCTTTGGCAGTGATATCTGGAAGTTTTCGGACGTCTTCTCCACGTACCTACACAGTTAAAACCCGTGCTAAGCTTTACGCTTAATTTGGGAAACATATCTTATAACTTATCGATACATGCATTTATCTTTGAGATCACTTAATAAGCATATAGCGAGAAGCAGATATCAAAATTTCATGAATTCATATGAAAACACATTTACATACATAATTATCCTTGTAACAAACATGTTTATTGGATCTCTTGTATCCCGATCTTGAACTTTATATACATATACTTAGACGGAGGTACTTATCCACATACTCATATTACTATCTCTCTTATACTATCTCCCATAGGAGTTACAGAGTTTATGCTTATATAGAGGTACCCTTAGGTACTACAAGGTTTATACTTATATCATAGGGCTTATACTTATACTATGGAGATTACACTTGTTTGGAGGTACCCATAGGTACTACAAAGATATTACAAAACGTATACTGGTATTGCGGAACTTATCCTTATACGGAAATTGCGAAGTAAAGTACTCTGAAAACTTATCGCACATTGCCATTTATCTTTATGCTTGTACTCTGAAGCATATCACGGTCTTCACAGAGCTTATACTTGTATTCTTGAACTTATTCTTGTATTTCAGATCTTATACTTGTATTCTGGAACTTATCACATGTATTTCGAGGATCTTATACTTGTCTTACAGAGCATATACTTGTCTTACGGATCTTATACTTGTGTTACAGAGCTTAT
Source organism: Tetrastigma voinierianum (assembly GCA_016808115.1). NCBI lineage: Eukaryota > Viridiplantae > Streptophyta > Magnoliopsida > Vitales > Vitaceae > Tetrastigma > Tetrastigma voinierianum. The sequence continues at coordinate 107,946 of JAEQBH010004232.1, read as the reverse complement.
TCTTATATTTATGATCTTATTCTTGTATTTCAGATCTTATACTTGTATTACGGAACATGTACTTGTCTTACGGATCTTAAACTTGTGTTACAAAACTTATTCTTGTATTTCGGATCTTATACTTGTGTTACGGAACATGTACTTGTCTTACGGATTTTAAACTTGTGTTACAGAACTTATTCTTGTATTTCGGATCTTATACTTACTTGTGTTCTGGTATTCTTGTCTTCTGAGATCTTATACTTGTGTTACATAAGCGATTCTTGTATTTGGATCTTATTCTTATGCGAAGATTTTCGTGGGTATATTAAGTCGGGAACATATCGAGTCATATCACATCTAGTCAAAATCGGACTTATACGAATCTGACATTGGTCGAGTGGTAGGTGGATCACATCAAATGCATATACCGGGTTCAGCCTGGGGGATTCAGAACATATCCCAAAACAAACAGAGTTGTCGGTTTATATCGAATCGTCTTTAGACATACAATTTCTCTTATGCTTATAGTAGACGTATGCTTATTCGATTTTTAGGTAGGACTAGACTTGTATATAGCAACTTTATGCTTGTTCGAGATCTCAGTGAGATTCACAAGGCTTATTCTTATAATTTGGATCTTATACTTGTATTGCGAAACTCATACTAGTATTTCGGAACTTATTCTTATACGGAAGTACCCGTAAGTATTACTTGTTCAACTCTCCCAAAAGACACATACTTGTGCTTGTATAAAACTTATATTTATTTAATAATACCCGTAGGTACTACTAACTTATACTCATGCGGAGGTACCTGTAGGTACTATGAAGATTCATTATCTTGAAGGTACGTAGGGTACTCTTTGGACTTTTATATTCTGGAACTTATACTTATTTTTACCTATACGGAGTACCACGTGGGTACTACGGAGATTTTGCTTGTACAAAAAGTACCCGCCAGGTACTCTGAGGCAGTCTGAGAGGTACCCGTAGGGTACATTTAGATCTTTACCATATTCATTATTCTCTGCATTAACAGTGAGAAGTCTTTATCGTATATTGTTATTCTGGGACCAAACATAAAATGGGTAGGTGTATGATAAGTACCCAGGAAGGTACAATCACGTCTTGAGGTCTTGTGCTATAATGAAGTCTTCAGAAACAACGAGCAGAGTGTCGTAGCACTAATCGGAGATCTCGAAGTCTTGTGAGGATGTCGTGTCAAGTCTGAAATCTTGGCGAAGTGTCATTAGAACTAATCGAGAATCTCGGAAATCTTGTGGGAGTGTCGTATATATCAGAGAATCTAGAAATCTTGAACATGAGTCATAAATCGCACTAATTAGAATGTAGAAGTACTAAACGACGTGTCTGCCCATGTAATAGAATTATTAAGTAGCACTAACGGGAGTCTTGCGGCGCCGTCGAACGTCCACTCATTCATTTTTCGGTCCTAGGTAGTCATACTGTCATATGTCTTTCAAAACTCATAACCTATCTTTATCACGTTCCATGTTCATGCCATATTGCTTTTCATTATTTCATATTCATGTTTCGAGTTAAATTTCGTATTTCATATCATATTCATGTTTCGTGAACCTGGCCCATCATGTATTTCTATATTTTCCTATTACTATTACATATGGCATTTGATATACTTGTACGGTATGATGCCTATCCACACATCATTCATATATTCTTGTTCTATATGAATATATTTTAACAGAAATTGGAATCATTAAGTTAAGGATCATCAAAACTAAAGTTACAGCATTTTATGTCAAACTAGTCAATTCTGAATATTACACTAGGGACAGTTTGTAATACTCATTTTCCAGGGCTGACAACTTCATACACGACCCTGGTTCTTTATATTCATTTGAAGCTAAGGTGCTAGGGTTCATCTCAACTGGAATCACCCAAATCGGGCACCCGAAACTCGAGTTATGTCTTAAACAGCCGGGCTGCTACATGATGGCAGGCGTAAATTTGCTTGAACACGCTTTACCTCTTTGGGTGAATTTTGGGCCACATAGAGTTATAATTTTAAGGTAGCTATGTCAGGGTGTTTGGTTCTCCTTGAAGTCTAGTTTAAGCGACGACTTGAATCACTCAAATCGGATCGAAATGGCGAGTTATAGCGAAAATCTGAACTCTTGGTCAAAAAATAGAGCAATGGGGTACCGGGTGCGCTACATTGGTACGATACCACCCTTCGAAAATTGTACAGAAATGTGGTTTTTCACCCATTTTTCCTTACTTTGCTATCCATATCAACTCAATAATCAGTATACACATCAAAACCACTCCATATTCATCTTGTAATGTCTCTTTTTGTCAAATCATCTTTCAATACTTATCTTTCTTCAAAAACCTTTCATGAATTACTCCCAAAACCACTCTAAAATGGGTCATAACATACATAAACAAAAATATAAAAGATTAGTTAGGGTTTGTTCTAAACCCTAACTCCAGTGCTATGTTAACTATGAATCCAACTCAAATGGAGGATTTCATACTAAGTCTTATACCATTTAGGGTTTTACCACTATTTTCAAGAAATCTAGGGGTTAGATGAAATCTAACAAAACCACAAGAAAAGATCAAATGCCAAACAAGAAATCCTTATATCAAAGGTTGCTCCATACAACCCAAAACATGTATCCATACTAATAGTCATAGTTCCATATCTTTTTGTTCTTTCCTTCCTCTTCTCTTCTCTTCTTCTCCCCTTCTCTTCTCTCTCTACGGTTTTTTTGGTCCCTCAAAAATTGAGACCAAATTTTGCTCTTATCCAGAATTTTGACTTAAGGCCATGTTTGGCCTCCCAAAAACCCTTTTTTTTTGGGTTAAGTCTCTCTAATTGCCTTTTAGTCCTCCCTCTTTCTATTAATTGCACTATAATTTATGTTATTTCCACTTTGGCCTTTCATCTTATCAACTTATTACTTTTAAGCTCCTTTTTGACAAATTACAATTTTGTCCTTATGCCTTGTACAATTTCCGGGTTTCGTTTATTTCCCGAAAATTCATATTTGCTTTTATTAAACCTAAACTTATGTCCAATGATAGGGTATATTTTGGGGTGTTACACATGGGCGGCTTAGGAAGAGATTAGACGGCGTCATCGTCTCCATACATTGCCTTATGAGATCACGTGGCCAGACGTAGTGTCAGCTACACTTTTTATGGTGGGTATTATGGTTCCATGATCCATATATGCGATGGTATCATTGTATTACACAACGTGTTGTAATTTACTTTACCTCCATAGGGATGAGGGTTAATAATACTACAGCAGATTTACTCGGGTTTGGTAAGTTAGAGTCATGTTTCTAAAGTGTTTTCCCAAATTTGAATCAATAGATTATGTATTTATAATTCTTTAGTTGGTTCATTTAAGATCCTACGCCATGGTGACATAGCTAGTCGCTCGTATTTATCTTTACCGCCGGTTGGTGTACGACTACATTAAATATTCTTAGATTAGTGTTACACTAGATCGGAGAAGAGCATCGCATCGCCGACAACGATCAAGAGGCATCTACATCACATGGACCATCCATTAGACCTCCGATATCATCGCATTTCGATGCGTATCGCGGCCATTGAGGTAAGGGGAGAGGGAGGGTGATCGAGGTCATGAGTCGAATGATCAGGCGAGGTCGTGGTCGAGATGGTGAGAGTCATGGTACACGTAGGCAATACCTACCGAATACCCTATACTTACCCATTACCCAAGATTTTTATACCCCCACAGACTTACACATCACCTTCCATATCCCTAGACACTTACATTACCATATCCGATGTTGCAAGAGCCAGCCTCGATAGCAGTAGATATCACCTTATCATCCCACCCTTTATCATCCCCTACATTGTCTCTCATCGGTGACACCATCGTTGACCTTGTATCAGAGTTGTGTGCACTTCCAACTAGGCGACCTCGTGCTCCACGTATACGTCGATACTTAAATCCATCCATTTCGCTCGACTCTCGGCTCCTTGGCTCCATCAGCTCCATCTGACTCAGTTTGGTGCGGAGACACTTATCGTCAGTAGTTGTATATACTAGGCTTCATCCTAAGAGAAATATAAAAACGTCATCTTGTGGGACTCATTGATATATGTTGATATTTTTATATATTGATATTTGTATACAAATTTTTTATATGTTGATATTTGTATACAATATTTTTATATATTTATATGATTTGATTTATGCATAGAGGTCATAATCAAGTTTAATGCAAAATTTCATTGAATATTTCATGGAATTTCAGGTTACCTTGGATTTGCTTATTGTGAAAATTTTAAAATATATTTCAATTATTTTCAAATAAATAACTTTGAATCTTTGATTCTGAATAATTTCTTATGATAATATAACAAATATATTTGAATCCATTAGTTGATGTAATTTATCAAATTGTAAATATTTTAAACAAGTTTCAATGTTAAAAACAATAATAATAAGGGACTCTTGTGGGGAATTATTAAATTGCAATTTACTTATTTATTCATGGCAATGGCATTTCTTGTAAATATAATCGCCGTGGCGGCTTATTTCTGTGCATTAGTTTGGGTTCCAAATTAATTTTATAATTTTTTTTAAAATAAAATATTTCAGTCTAAAACTCGAGGAAACAGAGGAAAACAGTGTGGAAATGTGCTTTTAACCTTGTTTTACTTGTGAAAACATATAGTCATTATGAAAATTATTAGTTTTTCTCAAGAGTAATGTGGCATGTGAAAAAATATATATATTATTGGCCTATTTGGTTCTTATTTTTAAAAATTGTTCTTGATAACAATTTTTGAAAACAAAGAACACTTTTTTGACGTTCCCTAAAAACTGTTTTTGTTCTTAGAATTTAGTGTTTTTTGTGTTTTTCTTAACAAGAAAAATTGAGAATCAAACGTGTTCACTATGTTTTCATTATTCTCCTTGTTTTTTAGAACAAAAAAACATATTTTAAAAATTGTAAACAAACAGGCATGTGGGCATGTTGGTTACTGTTTTTTGTTATAAAAAACAAGAAAAACGGGAAGAACACGTTTAGTTCCCAATTTGTTACTATTCTAAAAAACATAAAAAAGCAATGAAATCAATGCATAAAGCTTGATTTTTGAATAACATTGGTGTTTTGCATGTTTAAAAACTGTTATCCAGGACAGTTTTAAAAAATACGAATCAAACATGTTCTTTGTCTTGAAAACTGTTTTCTCTTTGTTAATATATATATATATATATATATATATATATATATATATATATATATATATATATATAGATAGAGAGAGAGAGAGAGCCATTTATTCCTTGTATACATACCTCAATTTTTGATGGCAATGGAAATAGTTTTTCTCCTCTTGTTCTCTTAGTCTCAAAGCAATCTAATACTACTGGAACTTCATAGAGAGGCTTTTAAGGAAGATTTTAGGTCATTTGTGTAGAGCTGTAAAACTACAGAAGTGAGAGGAAAAACATGGACATGATTGAAAATAAAAAGAAAAATTGGAAGTGGGTTCCATTGAATTGGAGACAGCGATAGATGAGCTTATCAATAGTGAATATGCCCTCTCCACATACACAGAAACGATTCCCCAGACCCCATGTTAAGGGGGGAAAAAGGAAAGGAAAAAAAGAAAAAGTTGTTACGATTCTCAAAAACCCATCTCCAAGTTCTTCTTTATCATCATCTTGAATTCTTAATCTCTCCCTCAATGGATCGTCTCGTCATCCTTGCTTCCACTATTCTGAGTCTCTTCTGTGTCCCAGGTATATTAACTTTTAAGTCACCACCTTCAAAAACCCTTTAGTTCTTTAAATGACTCTTTTTTTGTCTTTAATCTTGTTCTTGTGATTTCTTTGTTGGGATGGGATGGGATGATCACAGGGGTTGATTCAGCGTCGTTCATGATCGTCAACAAGTGCCGCCACACAATCTGGCCGGGATTTTTGTCCGGCGCCAACAGGCCGCCCCTCCCCACCACGGGCTTCGTTCTAGAGAGTGGCAAATCCAGGACCGTCTCCATCCCCACATCATGGTCCGGCCGGATGTGGGGTAGAACCCTTTGTGCAGTCGACGATTCCGGCAAGTTTTCTTGCGCCACCGCCGATTGCGGTTCCGGGAAAGTGGAGTGCGACGGCGGAAACGCCGAACCGCCGGCGACTTTAGCCGAGTTCACGTTGAACGGCGACCAAGGTCTGGACTTCTACGACGTGAGCTTGGTCGATGGATACAATCTCCCGATGCTGGTGGTGGCGAGGGGCGGCACCGGCGGCTGCAGCGCCACCGGGTGCCTCATCAACCTGAACGGCGCGTGCCCGTCGGAGCTGAGGGTGGCCGCTCCGGCGAGGAACGGCAGTCGGGGGGCGAGCGTGGCGTGTAAGAGCGCGTGTGAGGCATTCAGAGATCCGATGTATTGCTGTAGTGATTCTTACTCTACACCGGACACGTGTCCGCCATCGGTGTACTCTCAGTTCTTTAAACATGCTTGCCCACGCTCATATAGCTACGCGTATGACGACAAAACCAGCACCTTCACTTGTGCATCTGCGAATTACGCTATCATCTTCTGTCCACTACCTTACACCAGGTAACTAAATTACACCTTACTCTGAATTGTTTTATATTTATTAATTGCCACATGTCCCTTAAATTTCGGTATGATTCATTAATTAAACTAATAAATAAACTGTCATCAATTGTTTTATTTATATATATATAAAAGCCACATACATGTCCCTTAAATTTTTGTATGGTTCATGAATAAAGCTAATAAACTATCATGGGAAGGATGTATATCGAAAGGGGAAATGTATGCAACAAGCTGCTACTGTTTTGGAGAAAAGATAAAATAAGGTAATAAAAAATGGGAAATAAATGATTCCAAAAATAATTGGGTTTTAGGTGAACGTACTATCTTAATTACTTGAGGTACTTACTTAACTGATCGTAGATATCACTTCAAATAATTGGTTGATAAAATACCTTAACCTAAACCTAAAAGTCAATTATTTTTCTGAGACATGTTATAAACATAAACCATATATTCTTCGTTTTTCATACTTTTTTCTAAATCAGGTAGCTTGATACATGCTTTTTGATTAATTACTTGTGCCAAAGCAATAATTTGATAATTTCATTGTTGTTTGTAAAAAACCACACATGTAGGTCAATAGAACCAGTGTTAGAAATATCGGTCGATATTTCGTCGATATATTGTGTTTCGGTGGATATCGATATACGATGTATCCCTTAGATAGTCCCGGTCAGCGAAATTTCGGGTTTTTTTGTAATTACTCGATATTTCTCGTATATACATTTCACAGATATGGATTCGGCCCTTAAAATTACTTTAAGTGGCTTTGCCTTTTATAATATATAATGCAAAATTTTAGTATATTGTCTTTATTATTTATGGATGTGTTTTTTTAATAAATTTATGAATAGTTTTAATCATTTATAATAACTAAATATAAATATACAAATATATAAAAATATTTTATTCTATTATACGTTGTTATTACAATTACCAAATTTTAAAAAACTATTGAATAAAATATTTTATTATAAATCATATAAAAATAATTTATTTCTTAATTAAATATATTTTAATAAAAATAATTTTTTTATAAACAAATATAAATATAGTAAAAGAATGTCAAAAAAAAAAAAAACTAATCTAATTTATATTATTATTATCATCTCTGACTTTCAAAAAATTTTTGATATATAACTTAAATATATTCTTAATTTTGAATAATTTTTAATTACCGATGTTTATGTAAAAATATCCCGATCGATATATCTACGATATATCAAAATAAGTCAAATCTCGATATATCGAAAGTAGTGATATTTTAAATCGGCGGATAGAATGAGGTTGAGCCCGCAGGGGGGGTGGGGAGAAGAGCTGCCCTAAGTCATTTGATGTATTTAAATGAGCGGCTAGGATTGATGAGGCAGGCATAGCTAGTTTCTCAAAAATGATTGTGGGGATCAACCACTTCAATACAAATCGCTCCCATTTTAGATGTGTAGTAGCACATACTTAACATAATGTTGATGAACTCAAACTACTTGTACCAAAACCAAATGGATATCCTTAATTTTTTTAATTTTAAAATTTGAACTCATAGCTATCACATTAGACTGCATTGGTGGATTCAATGAAATTTTAGTTTATCATTGGTGAATAAGAGCTTAAATTATCTGTAAAAAGACGTGAATATGGGGAAACTGTGCAGCCAAAAAGTGTTGGGTTTGCGGAGAGAAGCAGCAGAGGTATTACCACTAGTGAACAAAACCATGATGTACATAGGGAGAAAATATGGTAGCAGCTCTTCATCCCCAGGTCAGATTCAAGAGCAAATCATACCCCATGGTGTACTGTCTCTATTGCTCCTTTTGTTATTTTTGTAACAGTCAGAAAATAAAAGCCATGGAAACTCCAGCTGAAAGGTGGTATCATATGTGGCCACCAGCTAAAAAAATGCAAGGAAATATGATAGCCACATAATATCGGTAACTCCTGATCCTCTTGTACATGTGTATTGTTTCTTTTTTTTTGGTTGTATACATGAGTTTTCAATGATTGACCTGCTATTTAACCCCCCTCGGCCCCACATTGAATGTGTAGAAAGAAAGAAGTGGTCTTGGAATTCAATTTCTGTTTGAATTTGATCCTCAGAAGGAAGTGCTTCTTGTTCTATTTACAAAGGAAAAAGAATTTGGGCAGTCCATCTCCAAATTGGGCTTTAGGCTAATGGGAGCAGTTTTAAAGCCCATTTTTTAATCTTCTTATTGCAAGGCTTGAAATCATGAAATCAGGTTTGTTTGAGTCTGAGATTCTTTCGGAGACGGAGATGCTGTCACTCAAGATTCGTTTGTTTGTTTAACGGATGTGATATGATATGATATGATATATATCTACCATACGAAAGGGAGATTCCTAGGATAAAGGGAAAATCAGGTCATGAAATGGGCATAGATTCTGATTCACTATAAAGTTTGATGTATCTGATGAAGAATTTCTATGGATTTTCGAACAGATTACCAAAGCCCGATTCAAGAATTTTGAAACGAAGTTATTTCTCTTCGTAGTCATGGCATTTGGCATTAGGGATAAGGTATACAAATACACATGATGTTTGGTCATATGTCTAACTTGGTTCTTAAACATTTTTTAGAATCAATGTTGTTTTTAATGTTGTTATCATTTCGAATGTCGATATCGTCGATGGGTGAACGAATATGTAAGCAAGCGTCCCAAGGTATTAACATGTCACCCCGAATGGGTGAAATGGAAGTGAACAGATGTTTGGTTGTGATTGTGTGGGTGACACGTCAATGGCTCATATGTTTCTTAGGGTGTTGTAATATGGCGTATTTAAAATTTATAGAGAGCAAATGTTAGAAACTGACATTGAGCGAGAAAATTTAAAATGAGATTGAAAATATGGCCTAACATCAGCAGCATTTATGTACCTTATCCCCATACACCTACAACTATTGGATAGTCTAAATACTTACAAGGCTGTTTCAAGAGGAGCCGAGCCAAGGGCCTCCCACCAAAACTTTTCTTACAGAGTTGCGAACAGCTGGTGCAAGTGAGACATGAACTTCCATGTCCTAAAAGAAACTTCAAAATGAAGACAAAATTAAAAATTGGGAGGACTCTAACACAGTACTACTAACCTTACCTGAACATAATCATATGCCATCATAGTTAAAGGGAAAAATAAAAAAGCTCTCAACAAAGAAGGGAGGGAAATGTAAGTAATAAGTCACTACTATGCTTGATTTAAAAGAATATAGTAACTATTGAGCACACAAATATTTTGAACTTATGATTGGTGATGAGATTGTGATTTGTGAGATTACTACTCTTAATATTCACTTCACATAGAATCCGTCGTCATGTCATTATTAGTCATCAATATTAACTTCATTATGAATTTATTATTACTGTTTAAATTTTGAAATAATATTACTAACTTAATATGGTTTCAAATCCTGTTTAACGAACTATCGAACACAAGCAGCACAGATCGGGATCTCTCATTGCTTAACCAATAAATTTCAGCTCGCCATTTAAAACGTAGCTTACGTTACGTAGTTAGACCTTACCACTCGGTCAGGAATCTCCCAACTCGTATGCTTCCTTCCCGTGCTTGGGGGTCCACCAGCATTTCCATTGCTCGATAAAAAGTAAACTTAGTTTTACGAATATTTTTACAAATTTGTTCCCATTAGAACTTGAACCCTGGATCCATCCCCTTCCTATGCCCGCCTAATTCCTTAACCAATTGAGTTATTTCTTATTGACTTGTTTTATGAATGTTAATTTCATCATTTTCTATCAACTTTTACTATATTATTGTGAACTTCTAGGGGCTGCAAAAATCATTTAGTATCGTTTACTACCATGTTAAAACTGTTAAGAATACTATATTTTGATGTGATGGTAATATTAATTCAAGAACACAAAGATAAAGTAACTTATATAAAGATATACGAGATTTTAACGTAGTTCGGTCAATTATGTCTATGTCTACGAATGAGACAAAATCTTTCTACTATACAATATTGGAGTATCAAAGTATTGCAATGACAAAGAAAAAATCACAAAACTTTACGATGTCCACGATAGCGAGAAAACACCGCACATTACTTCCAATCCCATTTCTGGATACACTGAATAGCCTTTACTAACTCATCAAACTCATCTTTCTCATTACTTTTACTCATATTTATAGTGATATTCCAAGTCTTTTCTTATTCTATGAAAAACATGATATTATAATAATATAACAACTCGAGAATTATCTTATAAAATGTTATTTAAAAAAATTAATACTAATTAGGAATTTGATGAAACATATTCTAAGAGATGTTGAAATAACAAACAACAGTCCCCCCAACTCAAATGTAAATTGCAGATGAACAAAAGGTCACGCATGAAATGGGAAGGGCGGGACCCATCAAAGAAAAAAGTGGGATGTGGTTTCACTCTCTACAACATGATGCAGTACTTCATATTTCCTTTTGACAAACAAGGAGACCAGAAAAATAAAATGAAAATGGCTTTGTCTAAAAAGGTAAAATAGTAGAATATTATGGGCTTAACCCATTTCTACAACAACACTTTCATATTTCAAATAGATTTGAAAGTGAATCTTAAAATCACTTTCAAAACTAAGTCAGAAAACAATTATCAATTAACCCTAAATTTCTTCTTCAAATTTGAAAATAATAATACTCCCATTTTTTAATGAAGAGAAAGTTGGGGGGAAAAAAACCTGAAAATGGGCATCTCTAAAACAAGTGAAATTAAAAAAAAAAAAAATCAAAATTGGGCATCTCTCTTTGAATCTCAACTGCAACTTGATGATATGATATTAGTAATAATGATGCAAAATTGACCCAAAAGCACTGGCTTAGAATGATTGATAGGGGTATCATTTTCCCTAGAAAGTAAACTTTAGCCTTGAACAAGGGAAATGGGATTCACTTTTGCATTAAATATACAAAATGAAAATCATAAACTATATTTACTTTACCCTATTTAATTTTCTCTTTCCTTTTCCTTTTCCTTAATTATCTATCAAAATTATTCACCTACTTAAAATAAGTTGAATGGTCTTTCCAAGATTATAAAATTGAAAAGAGCTTCTAATAGCTTCCACTCAATAATTGTCATGATTTATTCTAAATCATCTTACTATTGTTTACTATGTTTGCGAAAAAAAATGTTATTGTCTATAAAATTAGGATGAGCTCTACATATATAATATCAAAGAACATATCCATTAAAATGAAGGAAAAAGATGGTCTTCAATAATCATTTTAAGTCATTTTAATTTTCTCGAGATAATATCACCCCTCTATATCTCTTTCTATTAATCTCTTTCTTAATAAAGTGGTTATTTCACATATATTTGATTTTATTTTATTTTTTGTGATTTTGTTGTCTTATTATGACGTTTTGTGTCATCATCTTAATACGATATTTTGTTTTTCGTTGTTTTACTATATCATTTTATTTGTGTGTAGGCGATTCGGACGGACAAAACATATTTGATCAACAGAGATAACAAACCTGGTTACGGTCATCAATATGTTGTAGAATTTGAGTCTTAAGTGTTCTAATCACTATAGTGTTATCAAATTTATATGCTTTGAACCAATTTATTGGTATTAAACTAATTGTTATTTCATTTTTTATGATTTTAGCAATTTGATGTTTGTGTTTCTATCAATGTACTTGTAATTTGAATGAATAAAATTATTTTATTTTCAAAAATAATAATAACAATCATTTTGAGTCATATATAAATAACCTAAAAAAACAAAAGGGTTCACCTTGGGTTTGATTTTTTTTTTTCTTAAAGGTAGAGAATATATAGAATAGCTAAACTTAAGTTTTTTTATCCTTTTAACATGTATAAGATTAAAATTATTTGAGTTATTCTCATAAAATATTTTTTTAAATCGAAATATAATTAAAAATATTAAAAGTTACATATTTTCCAATTCTTCAACAATCACAATACTGAAAAATTAAAAATATATTACAAATGAATGAATTTAAATTAGTTTTTCTACTTTTTCTCAAACTTCCCAATATATAGTCCAAACCTTTTGTCCTATGATTCGTTTTTTTCTCAATTAATTAATCCATGATTTTATTTATTATGATTTTCCTGATTTTTAAAGTCAAAATTTCCAGCTTAACATACCATAAAAAGAAGAGATGTATGGGAATCCTATGCTGTGTTCCATGTGATGCTATAATTGCTGACAGCTACCTCTTTCTTATGCCTAATGTCTCCACGTGTCATTAAATCAACGGTTAACACTAATAGAATCATGGTCCCACCGTCCCATGGTGACGTGGATAGAATCAACATCACTCACATCATTATAAGGGTGTGACGTGTCACGTGACACATAAATGCAGCAGCATAACCCTACATATCCCAAAGGGATCATCATGGGACCCACATTTTAAAGATGTATATATATATATATATAGCATATATATATATATATATATATATATATATATATATATATATATATATTAAACCACGACAAAAATCGCCGATTTCGCGATTTTTCTATAAAAATCGGATTTCTACACATTAAAGATATCGGATTAAATCTGGGAAAAATCGTAAAAATCTGATTCCGATAAAAACCGATTTTCCCTGAAAATTTTTTCGATTTTCCGACTCCAAAAATACGCAAAGTCATCACGCTCGAACCCACCCAAACGCCTGAACGCAAGACTCCAACCACCAAGCCAACGACGCACCCTATTATATATAACGCAAACTTTTTTATTCTCTATTATTTATTTGTTTATAATCCCTTTATAATATTTTATTTTATTTTTATTTACATTATAACTTATAAATATTTTTAAATCAAATATTTAATTAACAATGAAAAGAAATAAAATAATATCATTTAAAAATTTAAATTATACTATATAATATTTTCAATCTCCTCATTATCTACATAATATTTATAATAATAACAAAACAAATAAATAATATCTTTAACATAATAATATTCGAATAATATATTAAATATAAATATATTTAATTTAATAATTACTAATCCATTTGATTTTAATCTACCTTAATTAAGATAAGAATCATTTCTCATAATCTATATAATTAAAATATGAAAATTTTAATAACCGATATTTTTGTAAAAATATCCACCGATATTTTACCGATATTTCCGATATTTCCGTAAAATCCAATTACCGATATATCCGTGTTTACCGATATTTTGATCCTTGATTTGAACCAAGATTGATAGTTTCTATCAAACTATAACCTTTTTCAGGGTTATTTAATATAAATTTTAGCTTTTAATTTGCTTTTTTTTAAGTTTGTCATCGATTTATTGTTTTAACGGTGATTATACTGCTTTAGTATAACACTTATTTTTTGTCATTTTATCGACGATTTATATCAAATTATATTCTATTAATATTAATGTAAAATCAAATCGAGATCACTAATATTCTATGTAACTGTAGTAGTAGTATTCAAAATTCCTTATTATAAAGATTATTAAATATATGTTTTCTAAATGATTCATTATACTATTAACATATATATTATCAAGGGTACTATGGGCCTGTGTTTGATCCCCAATCCCGACCTGGCCCAAATCCCAAAGGCCCTCGACGGAGCCTCACTTTAAAGCCCAAGCAGCTCCCCACCCAAGATAATAAAGCCCAGAACCGCCTGCAAGCACCCTCCGCCCGGTGCTCCTGACATGCCTCATTTCCCGATTGCGACTTCTACTAAACGAAACTCACAACTCCGGCTCTCCACGATATAAGCATACGTTTCTCCCAAGGAATGATAGGAAGGTGTTCCCACGGCAACGGTTAAGGAAAGTGTTCCCGTAAAAAGAATAACGAAATCGCTACATTATTAAAAATGAGGCCACATTTTTACTTTATGGGAAGAAATTTATTAACTTTCGTGAAAGGTGGATATTCATTTATATCAGTAAAAGAAAGAATCACACCAAGCCCAGATGCGCCATTCTTGATTAGAACTCCTTTTTGCCTATTCACATTCTACCGGTCTTGAAAAAAGGTAACTTTGCCGTGGACGAAGACCTTCTGATAAATCTTAGCATTTATTTACGAGAGATTCACGATGTTAATGCGATAGTAATAATAAAATGATCGCTAATAATTACCGAGAATTAGAAACTAAATTCGTCATTTATAAAGTTTTAATAATAATTTGATTATGTGTTTTTATAGAATACTATTATTGATTTCATCGATAAAGTCATATTTTAGAAAAAAAGAGATTATATTTAACATCATTTTGATCGAAAACCAAACACTCCCTAGTTTGATTTAAATTTAAATTTGGAGATGACGTCGCTGTAATAATTCTTGTGTGTAGTTGATTTCATATGCATAAAGACAAGACATTTGTGATAGAATGATGGGAAAATGTTTTTTTATTATTATTTATTCCAATGAGATATTTGTGATCGATATAAGCAGATTCGGAAAAAGTTTGATTTTATATGTGAATTCATATCTGACGTGCCTCAATAAAAGAATCATTAAATTTTTTTTTAATTTTTCGAAAATCTTAACATATATAAAAATAATTATTTTCAAGAAAATGAGATTATTTCAGAAGATTATATTTGTTTTGTAATAGGGTTGAGGTTCACTCTAATTTTATATAAAAATAAATTTAATTTAAAGACAAAAAAATAATAATAAATAATAAACCATTAAGTTGTTGCTCCCATAACTCCATATAAGGAAATGATTTGTCTATGTCTTAACGTTCGCATTGCTTAAATCTTCCACAGAGCATCGACTTCCATACTTTTATCTGTTTCTCCAGCTCACTCATCTCAGTCATGCCCCAGTCTTCCTCTGTTCACCATCCAGAGAGCAGCTTTTCGATCTTCATGAGCCTAATATTTGTAATCCCGAAACTCTTCTCCAACACCCCCATTTCCTTCCTTTCCCGTTTTCCACTTCCCAAAACCTTTCATTTTTTACGAATAACCAGCTAAACCATCATGGGTTTGCTCTGTTTTAGTTCTTCCATTTTCATCTTCATTCTCTCGTTCATGGCATTTTCCACTGGTATAATATGATGTTTAGTGTAGTTTGTTTCATCTGGGTTTTCTCGCATTTGCGGAATAACTGACTGGTTTTGGGTGATTAATTTGTTTCAGGTGTTTTGGTGCTACATTCCACGTTCGTGAACCGGTGCGAAATACCTGTCTGGCGGAATTCTGCAAATGCCGGCAGTTCCGAATCAATCGCACGCGGTTCCGACTCCGAAGGACGCTTCCCGGCGCTACCACAAACCACAGGTTGGTCAGACTGGAGCCAAAGGCAAGGATGCAATTTTGACGGATCAGGGTTGGGTTCTGCGTCACTGGCGACTGGGTCGGGACCGCATCCGAATGCAACAGCGCCGGCGCTGCCCCTCGGCGACTCGCTGAGATTCACCCTCGGCACCGGCGGGCGGGACTACCACGACGTTAGCCTCGTCTGATGGCTACAACCTCGATGATTAGTTGAAGGGGAAACGGCGGGTCCGGGGATGCGCGTCCGGCGGGCTGCACAGTGAATCATAAACTACCGGCGGGCTGAAGAGGTAGGAGACGCGCGTGTAGAGCGCGCGTGCGGGCGTTTGGGAGCCGGAATACTGCTGCAGCATGATTCAGTTCACCGCCACCTGCCGGCCGTCGGTTACCTCGAGATGTTCAAATCCGCTTGCCCCAGATCTACAGCTACGCTTACGGCGATACTACCGTACCTTTCATGTGCCGCGCACAGTTATGCATACAGTCACATTTTGCCCCTCTTCCCCAAAGGTAAAACCCTAAAAAAATCTGTTTTTTTTTTTTCATTTTCTTCCAAAAATGTCTGCACAACATCGAACATCGGGTTGTTATAGTTAAATTAATTTCCCACACAACAATCCATTAATGGGGTTTTTTTTAATTTTACAGTGAGAGAATCTTAAAGTCTCTGTACCAATGACCACAAACACCCCAGGCAGACCTATCAGGGTCCGGAACCTATAACCCGGGGTTATCAGGGTCCGGAACCATGGGTTCGATGACAATACAAGGGTCAGGAACAGGGTCAGGGTCAGACCCAGAAGCAATGCTGGCTGGTGGGTCATGGTTAGCTGATTTAGCCATGGGAGACTCAGTCAGAGCTCACTCTCCATCATCATTCTCTGCTCTCTCTTTCCTCATCTTCTCATTTGTTTTCTTGTAGCACATCTCTCTGTTAGCTTTTTTCATGGTTTTGGGTTTTCCATGGCCATTATGGGGGAGGATTTATTCTTTTGTGTTTGGGAAGAAGAAAGGTCAACAATTTTCTGCACCTCCTACTGTGAGCCACACTTCAAGATTCCCCAAGAAATATATTTGTCTTTAACGTATACATTAAAGTATTGTTCAGTTCATCGAAGCTCCTCACTGTAGCCTTAAAGCAAAATGGGGTTATTATTGGGGATTGGTTTCCAGTTCTCTGGATTCGTGATTTATTATAATACTATGATTTTTCTATGGTTTTTTTCTATTAGATTCTGGCAAAGGAGAGTAGACCTGATGTAGAGATGTGAAATAATCACTTTGAGGCATTGCAAGATTAGCCCTGGCCTTTTTTTTTTAAGTCTCTGTGTCCATCATTGAGATGTATCTTTTTTGTCAGGAGATGTCTTCAGGGGTCTTGTGCACGTACCAAATATACTTTAAAATTCTCTTCTTCATCAGATTAATCATATACGGTGTCGACCAAATACAACTTTTCACCTGCACCTGATCTCATCATGTTCAATATAACTTAGACTATTTTATTAAGCCTAATGGGGTTTTTCTCTTTGGTGTCATAAATCACAACGGTGTGGATGGGATACAATAAAGACATGGATGGATAATGAAGCCTTATGTTGTAACTTTTTGCTGGTTTTCTAGAAAAAGATGACTTCATCACGTGGCTGTCTTCTACATATTATAACATGGGAGAATAATAAATGGAATTAGAGATGATTTATCCCTAGCTTCTGAAAGCAGGCTTGTTGATTTTTCTTTTCCTTTTTTTTTTTTAATTGGAAACTAGCCTAAATCCTTCTGGGTTTTCAATAATTATGCCACTGGATGATTCACGTGTAAAGGCAATGTTCATGAATTGGGTTAGAGTGAAAATTTTCAAACTTCCACCTCAAAAGTACTGAAGAAAATATTGGTCTTTTAGCTTTTCCAGAACTTGACTAAGCCCACTGGCTATATTCCATGCGCAATTAAGAGGTATTTTATCCACTAACGCATTTTTTATGATAAACGTGGATGTTCGGATGGCGAAGATTTAAAGAATTCTGATTAACCTCACATATCTTAAAGTTAATAATTAGGTCAGTTTTTGAAGCATTTCGACTAATCTCAGAGATCTTAAAATTAATAATCGAGTAAAACCTTTGATGGATTTGACACTCGACCAGCTGAGCTACCTTAGGTTATGGTTAACTCAACCCTTGCTATTTTTTCTTCTGACTAATACTTGTCACTTGGGCAAGATAATGACATAATCGAAACTGTTGTATATTTCAGTACTTCCCAGCTCTCACAGCCAAACATGTAAAAATGGGGGAAAAAATTGAAGGTTAGTGGTTGGAGAATCAAAATCAATGGCTCTGCCAGTAGGTTTCATGGTACTATTTCATGATGGTGCTCAATTTATTTCTAGGTCCTACGCTCCTACCACCAACTGGCACTACCCATTTCATCATTCTATGCAAACTAGGGTAGCTTTTTTTTTTTTTAGTTTTCCTTAAAAGCTAAATATCTTTTTGCATTCATCTTATTTGTTTTTTTTTAAAATATTTCATGACTTATTGAAATTAAAAAAAAATCTGAACATAAGAAATCAAAATATTTAATTTTTGTTAAAAAAAATAATCTTTTTCAAAATAGGAAAGCAATCACAACAAAAAAATCTTATCTTATCTCTTATTAAGTCTTTTAATTTTAATATTAAGATGAAAAGGTTTTTATTGATATAGTAAAAAGAAACCACAACTAAGTAGAAATACCAAGTTCTGCCATTCATATTGATGTATGGATAAGTTGTGTCTAAAAACTGACTTTCTTGGATGATTTGGACAGCATATGGAAATGGGAATGGAGGTCACGAGAAGGCATGTTACAATCCACATTCAGGGAATAGATGTGAAAGCTAATGGTAGTTGAGGAAGAAGAAGCTAAGGATGAAAACTACAGGGAAATCATTGTCAGTTGTCACAATTAAAAAGGTGATGCAGATTCTAGAATAGAACATGACTTGCTATATTATTAGAGATTCTGAAATCATTTTCTTTGATCCTTTACTTGATTAAGAATTTGAAAGAAAATGAGTTTCTACTCTCCTTTGAGTATAGACAGAAGTCTACCCCATGACCATTACTGAAAGACCAGAGGGTGGGAAAGATGATTTTCTTTTCTGCAAGCTAAGGAAAAAAGCAGCAATAGGAAATAGGGGTATGGAGATTTCTAGGTATCAGTGTGAAGAAGGAAGAAGTGTGGAAGGTGGGATCACAGGAAGACAGAGGCCATGCCTACTCTGCATGCCTTGGTCTAATGTGGACACCAGGAATGGATCTGTATTTACTTATCTTTAGTGCTGATTTTGTGGCAATATGTTTAACTCATCTTTCAATCTTAACAGCTCATGAGCATTAAATTCTATTGGGAAGTCCCATAGACTCGTTTCTATATGCACGTTGGTATAATATTGTCAATTTCGGTGCAAGCGCCGTGGTTTTTGTTTTACGGCACTAAATAAGCGTCGTACAGGTGGATATATTTATTGCCGTACTTTTACACTGCCTCACTGCGTAGCTTTTGGCGTTCTGCGATGTGTAGCGTTGGCAGGGCTTTTGAATCTGAAAAGCTCCGGCGATATAGCGCCGAGACGAGTTAATTTGAGCATTCGCCAGCCCAGGATTTCCGCTAGCGCGTTATGGGATTACATGCCTTACATTGAGGCGCCCATTTGCTAGGGAATCATGGCTCACAACACCATTCTGTTCGGCTTTCACTGCATGGTTAAGGCATGATAGAACACGACATCTCAAACGACATTAGAGCGCCATGACCATTCCTATCGTGACCAGATACCGTCGTATTGTCTGCTTTAATCCCAGCGCCATGTGGTTTATTTTAAGGTTTTTACAAAATGAAAGACTCATCTGGAATTTGATGTTATTAAATCTTTATATCACCATGGATTTCGTTCTAACCGTGTGAGACATTTTTGAGGCAGCGACAAATTCCCTTTCAGTCACATAAAGAAACACGTTGTATACCTTCATTGGTCCTTGCTTTGATCTAAAAAATGAATTAGAAGTCCCACCAAGCTGTCTAGATTCTAGAGTTGAAGGGTTCTAGTGACCTGCAATCATGCAGCTTGTTTTTTTTGTTTTGTTTTCTGGTGCTCTTTAATATTATTTTCTGATGGGAAACTTAGATTCCTACAGGAGTCACTTGAGGACAATGACTTTCTGAGTAGGGAAATATGATGAGGGTGTTCTGTTTTTCTCATTCCAAACTTAATTATCTGTGCTTGGACCAGTCTTTTCCCTTAGGCATGATTCTGATTTTAGATTCCTTCCATCTATTGAGGACCATGATTCAATTCTAAATCCATACCTGAAAAATCTAAAGGGAATTGAAAGAAAACGAGAAGAAGCAGTGATTAATAGACAATGTAATTAGAGAAACACACTCAAAGGGCTAATATCATAAATTTCTTTGCTAATGGAAAGAACAATTAATCAGAGACTTCAAGATACCTAATCATTTTATCATTGCTTGAATGGGATAAAACAAACTTATGTCATGTAATTATGTATTTTTTTTTTGGTCATTCTGCCATTTCTAGACCAGTTAAATCTATGTGAATTTATAGTTGAATGATGTTTTTGTTTGTCCTTTGTGAGAATGTTAGATTTGGTTTGTTTCATTATCACCAGTTACAAGTGTTCCACCCAAGAAACAAAGCTATACAGACCATATGATCTACATCTGACTCCTTATCTCCCCAGTTTGCCATTCTTAGAAGCTTGCTCTACTACCATCACCAGCAGGAGGTTATGAAAATTACTGTCTGTTAGGCACATTTTGGGGTGACACCCATGGATGAAATTGGTCATATAGCATTGCATCCCATTCACTGATGGATGTGAAAGGCCCTTCTCTCCCAAGCATCTAGATCCTTGCAGCCTGTAATGGAGACAAGAAAGGGAAAAAAACTCAGCCTTTGGGGGAAATGGTGCCTGGAGAAATGATAATAAAGGGTATGTTGTTCCTGTTTTTGAGAACTGTTTTATGTTCTCGACCTTGAACTTCTATTTAGTTCCCAGAATTTTTCTTTTTGTTTTTGAAAACACAAAAACACTAAGTGTGACATCTTTCAAGAACAGTTTTTTTTTTCAGAATCCACAAAAATGATGTTCTCCTATATATCAAAAAACTGTTTTGAAAATGGAGCTTGGGAAATGATAATTAAGGGCCTTTTTGAGAAGCGTTTTTATGTTCTCGAAACAAAAGGCTCAACAAAACAAGAAAACATATTTGGTTCTCCAGTTTTTTTATCGAAAGCATAAAAAATCCAAAAAGCATATTCTAGATTCGAGATAACAATAACAGTTCTCGATTAACAAAAAAATGATATTCTATATTTTTCCAAATCGCTCTCGAAGCGGAGTTATCAAAAATAGGAACAAACAAACTTCTAAAGATTTTCTTGCTCACCTGTGTTTGCTTACTAGTATACATGTATCCCTCTCTGTGAGCAAAATTGGGCTTCCTGGAGGTGCCAGCTTGGCCCGTGTGCAGCCCTCATCAGGCGAGGTTTG
This sequence comes from Tetrastigma voinierianum, assembly GCA_016808115.1. Classification (NCBI taxonomy): domain Eukaryota; kingdom Viridiplantae; phylum Streptophyta; class Magnoliopsida; order Vitales; family Vitaceae; genus Tetrastigma; species Tetrastigma voinierianum. The sequence goes on along the minus strand of JAEQBH010004232.1, from coordinate 86,508 downwards.
GTGTAGGTAGAGAAATGGCCTCGAGGCCAATTTGTTCTATGGCTGCCTCCACTGGCCAGGCTCTCTCAGAAATGTAGGCATCCACTGTCCCAGATTCACATATGCTGCAGTCTCTCTTCCCCCATTGAAATCATCACTTGAAGGCTTTGCTGAGGTCTGACTGTGTCTCGCATGAATACGGGGTGGCATTCGGAGGAGCCTAGCCGTTGCTCAAATAAATCAGTGAAACATTTTCATTACCACTGACGTCCCAATGCACAAATTCATCTTTGCTTATTTGCTCATTAGACTCTGAATTCTGTCGTGCTGGCTGATTTCAAGGGCGGGGCCTGAAAGGTTCGAACCCATTAATACGGGCGTGTCATTAGATTACTACTCACGAAGGTATATTATTGCCTCAACTGTTTGGCGATCTGTGGTTCGCTCGAGCAAATTCCAACATTTGGTCTGCCAAGGCGTAGGTGAAGTTCCCAGGATCAGGCTCTGTCGCATACCACTTGAGCTCGTTCTCAAACACTGCAGCGTTGAATCGCTTCACAAACCAATTCTGAAAAACATTCCAATCAAATTCATGTCTGCGGCTTTCCTAAGCTGCACCTATTATTTGATTTTGTCATGTGGATTTACTCACTTTTGGCCTGGTAGACAGATTAGAACCCAATGCTGCCTGCCAAGATCGAGCGGAAATCACTTTGAGACTTCTCTATTGTAATTTCTGCTCCTTGCAGCCTCTCGCCTTGTGTGTTTGCTCGTGGACCGCGGCTGCACCTACGTTTTTCAACTCCTCTGACATCATTCATTTTCTCAGTGACCAAACTATACAGAACCTAGGAAAAGGTTTTCAAATTTTAGTACTACACAGTATTGATAATATATTGTTGATTTATGCTCCATTGCTGATCAGTGAAGGGCTGCAGAGATGCACTTGTGATTGATATATCAACAGCTCTCTCATCTGAATTCTGCAAAAATTGAAGAATCATCAAACAAAAGCCTGGCCTTCTCGATCTTTTCAATTTAATCAATACCAGTATCAATCTGATTCTTCACATCTTTAATTACCTGAAAGAAGAGGAGAGAGTAATCCAAGGGTTCATCAAGAACGAACCCACCCTTCAGAAAAGACCAGCATCCGAGCCTAGCAGTTGCACAATACAAATTGATAGTTCTGTTCCCAGACATTGGAAACCGCCCTTATAGGGCTAGATTACCACTTACTATATTCACCCAACCTGTTGAAACCAAATTAATCAGAAATAATTCGACCCCACCAGCTATAGACTACTACTGTTCAATTTGATATCATAATCATATCATTATCCAAATAATCCCTAGAGAAAAGCAGGACTTCTATAAATAAATAAAAAGTTGCTGATTCAATGTGAAAAAGGGAGAACTCAACTGGAGAAGCAGTACTTGAGCTGCCAGAGGACGAAGTTACCGCAGAACAAGGCTGGAGAATAATAAACACCCATCAGCCTTGAAGCATAAGTAGGATATCCCAGCGGGCGCCTTTGAGGATCCCACCATTGTAAAGAGGGCCCTCGGCCCGAGCTTTGCACTGCCATAAGTGAAGGAAAATGATGAACCAACATTCACAAACAACATAAGACTCATCCCAGTGACCATATTATATATTATTAAACTTCTTAACCCATTTGTTAAATGTGTAGCGGCGCCGCCCAGAGCTGCCTGTTTTTGATTTGTCTCAGCCTCAAGATTCTGGGGGGGTAATTCATAATTCAGATAAACACATCATGAAAATCCTTACAGCAAATTCACTGGTTTGGTGTTTACCTGATGTATGCCGAAGAATATCTGTAAAGCTTTTACTTCTGTTATCTATAATAATTAACATAAATCTGAAAAAAGAAAATTATGAAGAAGAAAGAAGAAACCCCAACAGCATAAGACAATTAGAAATCAATGTGGGTGTGAAAAGAGGAAGATGGTTACCATGCCAGACGGCTAATGGAGGTTCAAGAAGGAAGAAGAAGAAGGGAATGAGGGCAGAGCACTTTATCATGCTCTCAGTCCTGCAGCTACCAAAAAACCCTCTCTAATCCTTTCATGAAATGTGAGTAGGTTGCACTGAGGAAAGATAGAGAGAGAGAGAGAGAGAGAGAGAGAGAGAGAGATCACAGGAAGCAGTACAGAGCTCAAGATAACCCCGTGTCTTGGTCACATGCAAGGCAACAAAGGGAGATATTCATGTAAATATATATAAGCAGGGGTACAACCAAAACTCAATCTCAAGCCTTTTGTGTATGGTGCAGCACTGCCATTGCTTGTAGAAGTTAAGTGATTAGTCCTTGGTAACCTCTCAGCTGAAAATCATCATTGACTTAATTTGTATTCTTCCCAGCCCCATCTTGTATCGGGCAAAAAGGTATTCCTCCATCTGGCTTTACTGATCCCTCATAGGGGATAACAAATGGTCTGTCTTTTGGCTTAGAGCAGGTCAAATAAGGGTAATTAGTTAATGACAAGCCGTGGACCACGAACACTTTTGCATTGTTCTCAAAAAGTAGAGCACAACTTATAATTCACTGCACTGTGTTTAATTTCAATGTCTTCTTTTTCTAGATGAGCAAACAGCCCATTTAGCAATCATGGTTGAACTCCTTACCAATAAACTTAAGATTTTTCTTCTTTGCATTTATGACTTTCTACATTGAGCGATATAGTCAAGAGTAATAGCAACCATGATGAGCCAAGATATCATGTGTAACAGAGGAATCAGATTAGTATAAAATTAGAGAGTGTGCTTCACAAGCATATAAATAAACAAAGTATAGAATCAATATAGAGTAACTAGAAATTACCTTCGGGTTTTTTAACTAAAAGTAGTGTTGCATTTGAATTATTAGTTACTACCACTCAAAAAACATCAATAACGTATAAGGTGAATTTACACAAGCAGATGTAGACAGAAGGTTTGGATCTAGCAGAAGAGGGAACTGAACCAGAGGGGGTAGTTGAGAAGGAGATTGGAGCAGAGGGGAGGCGTTATAGTGAGGAATTGTCACTTTCTTGTTACGAGGTTTTTGGAGGGATGGCCCTTGGCGAGGTCCACCCCATCTGAGGAACCAAATGAGGGGTGGGCAGTCCACGGTCTGGCAGTGGTCTCATGGCTAATTGCACGCCGGTGTATTATGAAATGGACCATTGGATTCACATGCTCAATCAATAGTGTTGTATGTAGTAGTACACATTTCACGGGAGATAAATGTATAATAACAATGTCACAAGGCTGTAGCTCAAGAGTGGTAAAGGTGAGATAGGCATCTCTGGAGAATCGGGATCGAATCTAGAAACGGAGAATACTTCTGATGTATTATCTGAAGTGAATAGATGTAAAAAAAAATGTAAAACAATTCCCAATTCCAATACCATTTAGGAAAATATGAACAAAAATCGAAAATAAATACAGGCTTACTGTTTAATAGATAAGGTCAACTACATTAGACAGAATACTAACTAGAAGGTAGTATTGAAGGCTATGGAAGAGACCTTAGGCCAAGGTAGCTACAGAAGGAAATATACTCATAGACCAGACCAAGTGGCCAACCCTTCATTACAAAAATCAAGAGACATGAAGTGGGTATCTCAACAACAAAAGAACATTCACCTCTATTGAAATTCTAAAAAAAAAAAAGAAAGAAAAAATATCTTTTACATAACCATGATCAAAACGTACAACAATCGATAAACTCCCAGACCATATGGCATGTTGGGCAACATTATGCAAAAAACCTACATAATGCAGTGCAACTGGAACAAGTACCTGGCCATATGATCCTTTTTCATGATATGGCATTGATTTATTTTTCAAACTAGAACAGTTCTTGCTGTTGTCGTTCAACATGAGTATCACAGGGCAAAAAGCCCATCAAACTTATGTTTCTTCACTCTGATCCTGACCTGTCTCTTGATCATCCCGAGCATTTATTAGCTGCCAGATGAGGCTGCTGGCTAACGAATCTCTTGTGGCGAATCTTGGCATAAACTTTCTGTTCTAATTGCCAGTAGGATATCTAAGCTAAACCGATAAACGCCATACAAAGGCCATTACCATGAACACCATCCTGTAACAGTAGAAGACCTATGTATACATACATATTTTTGCCACTCTCTACACAGTCCAAGGTAGCAGGCGTCATACGCTCAAACCAACAGAGGCGGGAGAGGAAGGAGCCGAGCGGGAGGTTGAGGATTAGAATGTTGTAGATGAGACCGTAATATTTGAGGCCAAACAGTTCAGAAGCAATGGGGACTGTGACAGCAAGACGAACTCCATAGCAAATCCCTACCACGATTGAACCAACGTATAGCGAGCCAGGCAAAGCCAAGGCCATCAGAATATACCCAACTGCCATTAGAATCTGAGAAGCTGCATTCCAGAAAGGTCTTGGTGTTCCAGCTTTTCTGCAAATTCGAAACCAATCATAATTCATAAGTCCACTAAATCATTCTACATTGGATAAGGCTATTAAAAAGTTTGTCCAAAACCTAGGACTTAACCAAGAACATGTCTTGAGTAGTTAGAGTATATCATAGTCTTGTGAGAATCAAAAGGTTGAATACATCATCATACGATAGAAATTAGCCAACCTCACACATTCCTCGTTATTTTTCCAGGTAAGGCCTGTCAACTTAAAGCCACAAGTAGGCGACTTGACAACCAACCAACAAAGATGGCAACCATATGAACTCCGATTTTCTTGCTAAAGAAAAAAAAAAAAAAAAAACCCACTTGGGTGGGGTCAGACTACCAAATGGGGCCCATACACGAGACTTGATCGAACTTCTATCTGAGTCTGAATAACAACCTACAGCCGAGAACTATTTTGGATTCAGATGGTAGATGAACATGGTTAAAAAATGACGGACCAGGGAAACATCCAAGAGGTGGGCAAAATGTCGATTTGGAAATTGGTTTTAGGGTGGTCCAAACCAATTTTGTCCCGGGGCTCAAGTTCGGCAGGAGCCACTGGGGCAGATGGGTGAACCCTTCACCCTCCCAATGGAAAATTCCACCAAAAGCACTTTCCCTTTAGCTTAGTAAAGGGATCCTCTTGTGCATGGCTGCGCGGCGTATGTATCTGTCTACTGTATTTAGGAGCAAAGTGAAGCCATCACATGATTTTCTAAATCAGTTAAGCTCCAGTGATTCATTCTATCATCACCTCAACCACCTACATCACGATGTGGATTGATCCAGGTCTTTTATCTTCTGAAAAAAATTTAGGCAGAGATTTCTTTCTGTTACTTGAACACCTCAGAAACCTGTCTGAAGAACTTTTTAGGTTTGAGAAAATATGTTTGGAAGAAAAAATCGGGTGTATCGGGTAATAATTCAAAGAGATTCCTGGATCCCACCATGTGTGGGACTACTTGTGGTACAAAGAGGATTATTCAGAAGTCCCTACTGAAACGCCGAAGAAAATTCCTAGAAGCTCAAAACACTAACATCAAGGGGATAGAATACAACTTGGAATTATGAGTCCATAAAGGACAAAGGATCGAATATTCTAATCTACTACCTTTCTCCAAACTAAAAGAGAAAAATCCCCACAAAGATGAAGCTCTCTCACTTTGACCCCCCCAAAAATATCCACCAATCACAAAGAAAGCAAAATAATTTCCAATGGAGGGGCCCTAAGATGGTGATCACCAGAAAGGTATAGACCACAAGTTTAGGTGTCGAGGAGGGTTTCGAACAACGTTTCCTGCCGGGTCGTTTCCTCCATCGATACGATAAACATCTAAACAACCAATATACATTCACTTACTCAACTATCAACAAAAATCCAGAGGAAGTTTCAGTCCAACCTCCATTCATGTGGAGAATATCTTCTTCATATTTTGGCATTAACTAAATGAATTTGGAATCAAACCAGTACAAAATTCAGATATGGAATTCAAATTACTCTGCTTCTCTACTTAGGCCAAACTCGGTGTTCATTATTATGTCCTAAAACCCGAGAATGTTTCGAAAATTCCATGGAACTATGTGAATAAGTGACATTAAAAGAATCAAAGGAGATGCATAGTAAATTCATATTTCTGATTTTTGGGCATGATACTCTGCTCCTCTACTAAGGCCAAACAGGGTGTTCATTAATATGTCCTAAAGCCCGAAAATGATTCAGATATTCACAAGAACTATGTTAATAAGCGACAATCTCCCAAAGAATAAAGGAGATGCATAGTAAGATTCATAGATACATTATAATTAGTAGGGATAATTGAAGTGAGTAGTTAAAAGAGCTTACTTTATGAGTATTCGAAACTGAACCGGATATAAATTCGGCGAAAAATCCCCAAATGCTTGTGAGGAGACGAAAATGGAACATCCAAGACTATTGAGCCAGACCTATTTGCTTCCCTTTCTTTTGACACTGCTGCCTAACCGGTACCTACCTCACAGAAAGGATGTAAGAGTATCCAGAAATCAAGGCCTGATTGTTTCAATGTTGTGTGATCCTCCCATGACGGCCGGGGTGTTTTTGACTTACCCACCACAGAAGCTCATTCTCAGGCTCCCTTTTCCTCCGCCACAGTGACCCCGCCATCAGTTCACTATTTTGACCCAAGGCGGTTCGGTGATGAACCCTCAATGTCTCGCTGTTGGGTTTTTGAACCAGTTGTTGAAATCCTGTAGCATGCAATATTAGGAAGGGGACTCTACAGAGGGAATGAAGCCAGAAGGAGGAAGGCAGGACGGCGGCGAATGCCTGAGAGAGGATGCGGCCGTGGGAGCCGGTAACGTCGAAGATGAGGAGATAGACGGCAATGACGACGGCGACGTGTTACGAGAGATGTTACGAAGGAATGTGCTCTCTTCCTTATCGTCCATGGCGGTGGACGACAGCGGAGCCTCAGCGGAGGAATGATAGAACGGCGGTGAGGCAGATAACGAGAGGGGACGACGGCGAGAGCCGCGAGAAGAAGGAAGGTGGCGAGGTTCTGCTCTGGCGGAACAGGGGGCGGCGCAGGGTCGGTGAAGATGGCGGTGCTCGAGACCGACGTAACCCTTAAAATTCCCGAAGCACTGCGGACCTCGATTCTTCCGGAAGTTTCTGATGCACGTCACCAGAATCGCCGTGTTCATCCATGTCGTGCTGTTTCCCCCCATGCATAGGAATATACACATCTGCAACAAAATCCCACAACACCATTACTATTCCGAAAGTGTTTTCCTTACTTTTCGAAACAAAAGTATCAACCTTTCACAATCTAAAAGATTCTCTTCGAAGCACTCTCTGAAAACGGAACCAGCGTTCTAGAAAGCGAAAAGCACTTCCAATTTCTTTTTGTCTACCTGCCAGCCAAAGCGGCTGGATTTTACACCGGCTGACGACCAGCCACTGAGCCCCACGCAGCAACCACAAGACCTTCAACCGACCCAATAAGCGAATCACCGGGTGAGGGGGCGGTCGGAAGGCGAGACCGGCGAGGAGGCCCGAATGCCTTTCCGACATCCTTGGCGCGACAGAGAGATTATTGAGTTCCAACTGGGTGAGGGCCATTAACGATTTCAGAGCATCCGATGCGTTGGAAAGAAGGTGTAGTTGTTGCCGGAGATAGACTGAACCCAAACGGCAGTCACAAAACCCAGCCATTTCTACTGTTGGAGGACGCCGGAGATAAGTGAAATCTCATTCTCGTGGATTCAACAATCAACAGTATGACAATGAAGAGAAGAAAGATCAGAAGCCTGAAGGAGGGAAGGGGTTGAATTGAGCAGTGGGTGGACATGGGTGGGAATGAAGCCAGCGTTTCTATTATTTATATTGCGGATTTCGGTTAATAGAATATTTCAATTTTGTAGCCACCCCGCAGCCTCTACTCCGACACATTAGGATTAGATTTTTGTTTAGTTAGTTATTTTTTTATTTTCGTATAAATAATAGTAATAATATTGTTTTCATCTCTATATATAGAAGAACTAAATATAATACATTTTACTCTTTGTTTTTTTTTTTCACATTATATTAAAAGGGATTTAAACTATTATGCTTTACACCTCCCACAAAAACTCATCTTGGACTAAACTTACCTTCATCAAAGTAGTTACGAAACTCAATCAATGTTTATAAAGACTCGAAAGTCAAAGCAGTCCCGATATGCCCCGCCCAACCACTTTAGAAATTACCTCATTAAGCTAAATATATCTTTATAAATGGTCAAATAATCACCTCTATTGTATTAGTTCAATTCAATGTTTAAAAAAAATAATTATTATAGAAGAAAAAAGTTTTAATTTTAATAATAATTAAATATTAGTCAAATCCTTATCAATATTTAAAAAAACAATGGCATAAAAGGAAAAAGTTTTGGGTTCAAATATATATTATAATGTTTTAAATATAAAAAATATTTTATGAGCTCTTTAAAAACAAAATGTCAAAATTTTATTATATAATATATATGATATTAATTTCTTATAAATGTGAATAAAAATAAAATTATTACATATTTTGAATACAATATAATATATATAATATTCATGTTTCATTAAATTTAAAGTATTAAATGTTTAAAGATATGACATAAAAATGAGAGGTTGGAATCGCATTAAGACAATTCTTATCTATTTACTCTTAAAAGGATTAGCTTTAAAATATATATATATATATATATATATATATATATATATATATATGTAATGAAAATGAATTTTCAAATTCTTCAATTTTAATATTTAAATATAATATTCATTCAAAATAGAACTTATTAAATATAATATGTGAAGAAACTATACAGGCATATGAAAAGGGTTGCGCTTGAGAAAGTCGGCGCAAGAATTTCAAATACAAGTTGCAAGAACCACAAGTTTGGCTATCAATTTTCTTTCACCTTTTTCTCGAAAACTGTTTCTCGGGAAAACGGCTAAACCGTGGGCTTTCTTGGTGTAGCCGACAAAAGTTTTCTCCCACATAAAACGCCCCAACTTGTTTTGTAGTGTTTAACAAACGAAATGGAATTATAATTATATTTTTAGGCACTTTATGGATTTGGTTGCCCCACCAAACCCAAACTGCTACGTTTTATAAAAAGCTTTCTTTTTTTATTTCAAATATATATTTTATAATTATATTTTAAGTAAGAAATCAGTCAATTGATTACATATAGAAAAAGATCCACAGAGATTTAAATAATAATAATAATAATAATAATAATAAATTTATTATTTATATTATTATGATATGAAAAAACATCCACAATAATTTTAAAAATATGAATCATATAATGATAAATTAGAGTAAAACCAAATCAGAATAATATCTAAATCAAAATTATAATTAAAGAATCATAGCAATTGCATTATCATTTTATATATCACCTTAACGATTTTTATGGTGAAACTGAAACTTTAACTTATTAAATAGAGATAGAAATTCTAATTGTAATATATAGTATTTATAAACATTTGTGATTATTTACTTCTTATAATGAAGATGTGTAGGAAAAGGATTTCAAATTTCTAATTAGTAGAAATTCATTTTTTAAAGAAAATATTGTACAAAAATTTTTCTTTCTAACATATTGTTATATGTACATTCCTTTTTATGATAGAAAATGTTTCATTATAGAATAAATCTTATTAAGAATATTACTATAAATATATTTTTTCTTTGTTTTTACAATTATTTGCACCAAAACTTCAGCTCGATAGCTGCCATTTTCGAAATGCTTTCATTGATTCATTAATTTAGTGTTTTGGAAAATTTATTTAAATAATGGCTGAGTAGCATATTGTAAGGATCTTATGATATTAAAAGGCTTTGTTATAATTTAATTGCTAGTCTTTTTACCGACGCTGATTAACGCTTTTCTTTATGATTTGCGCATTTTCCGTTTTTAACTTTTCGATAAAGTGGTTGATATCTGCGGATCAGAGTTTTATTTGTTTAATGCGAAGTTGTCGTTGTGCGTGCTGGAAGGTGGTTATGTAATCGCCCGATACGGCGTTTAGTTTTTATGCCGTCGCCAGTGCGATATTTATTTGTGTTTGAAGCGATTAGTGTAAATATCTGTTAGAGCCGATAATCAATTATTAATTAAGTGATATGATATGCAAGTGGAATGTATATATTATAGTCGCGATAGTAATATCGAATGTGTGAGAATTTAAGTATCTGAAATACATAACAGTGGATTGATTAATTTATATTATTAACGTAGTGTTTTATTCGTCGTTTATAGTTTTTTGGCAGTTTATGATTACATATGTTTAAACCCAATAATATTCTTAGTTTGAATCGATAAAATTATTTTCTCTTTAAAAAAAAAAAAAAGCTTGTTTATAAATTAAGGATCTGTATTATCTTAGAATATTACAGAATTTAAGAGTATGGTATGACTTAATTCAATATTTTGAAACTTTTAATTCTGCATAAGAAGGTGAGTTTCAAGCGCAACCATTACGATTAGTAAGATTAGGTTAGAATCTTTGAACTAAGCTTACTTCTATAAAAGGTGTTTTTCAAGACTTCTTTAGAATATTCGGTTGGAAAATGAATACCAAGAGGTGTAAATATTCCTATACCTTTATTCGAGGAATCGAATTCATTATATTGAGTTGGATTAGGCACGAAACATTCATTGCGCTTACGGCATTTCAATGGTCAGGTCTCATTTTCACAAGATCCTATAAATATAGGGTGTCAAAGTCTCTTTGAAATGTGAAAGTATCTGTACTTAGCTTATAGTCTTTATAATCCATGCCATACATGATAGAGCAAACCTTGTCTTCGGTTCGTTGAGTATTTGCAATTCTTTCACCATATGTGAAACATTCGTTGAATCGTTTATCTTGTAAATCGCTTTGAATCTTGGAAAGCGGCACATGGAGAAGGGTGAATCTATTTTTTAACGCAGGAGATTGTGGGGCAAACAAGACTAAACTCTCATTATTTTATAACTTTGTGGATTCAGATTACTTTAAGTGGACGAGGCTTTTGTTGTGTCTAACTTGGGTTGATCGTCACTACTACTGTGAGTATATATAATGTTTAATAAGTGTTTGTGTTGAGTGTGAGGTGCTTTTCGTCTTTTCAGTGAACATCGAGCTTTTCAAGTCTTCCACGTGTGGGAGTTTGTGCCTACAGAACTCTTTAAAGTTACAAGCTCTTTGTATTAAGAAGGAATGTCTTAACAAGTCTTTGTTATTCAAATCTCGCCCAAGTAGTCGCCCCAAAGAGATCGTTGGTTGCTGTGGAGGATCGCTGCCAAAAGTGTGTTCAAAAATAATGAGGCGTGACAAATCCTTTGCCCTTAATATTTTTAAAATGTTTGATATTACATGAAAAATAAATATAATCTATAAAATTTAATAAATATTATTATAAAAAAAGATAAAATCATGTAATAATTCACAGTAAAACAACAATAATAAGAAGGTTTTTTTTTTTTTGAATAAACTACAGAATAGCAATCAATTACAAATACTTTTTCTAACTAAACAATTTGTTTTTATATTTGCTCATATAAATAAGTTACATTTTACTTAAATATTTAAATTAATATAATTGAACTTGATAAATTACTTTCTTATTGAATCAGTCTGCAAGCTATTTTGAGAATTCTTTGAATCTATAAGTCTAAAAAATCATTGTTTTTACAGGTAAAACATCATCTATAAAACTAGCACATTCTGCTAATTGTTGAGCATTATCTAAATATCAACATAATCATCTCAGTTTCATTAGGGTCTTTATAAACCAATCATGACGCTTGTATTTTTTTACCCCAAATGTTTGAGCCATCTAATTCAAAGATTTGTGACTTTTCCATTAGACGAGGGAGTCCATCCAATCCATTTTTCAATTGTTCTAATACAGTGCGACATTGATGGAGATATTCATATTATCCACTTATAAATATCTTGGAAAGTTAAAGTAGCTTTCTAAAAAAGGAAAACGGAAAAAAAAAAAAAACTTTACTATTCCATTTGTTTTTTTGTTCTCAAAAGCGACATAATATAAATGAGCCCACCACGATCCCCATATTACTATTTCTTTGTCTAGCATAAGCGGTCGTCCTTGATTGATAAACCTTTGATCTTATATCCTTATCTCTCTATCCCTTACGTTTCTTGAATAATTTGGAATTAGCACCCCTCTCACTGATCTATATCATTATCTCCTCTTATTATTTAATCTTAATCTTTAAAAGATTAAAAGAAAAAGAGTGTCCTTATTTTACAGAATCAACGGTCAATTGGAAACAGCCGTACGTTTCTGGTAGGAGTAGAGGATGATATCTTATCAAGGGGCCTAGTTGGAAGATCGGACAAACGTGTCCTTATCCAGGGCTGTCAAGCATAGCTTTCCTACTCAATGAAATATCAATCAATAGGTACGGTCGGGTCCCAAACTGTCCTACGAGTCAGGGCGATGTTTCGGTTAGCAGGCTCTACAGATTCTTGGAATTGTTGTTTGAATTTTTGAAACCATTTTTAGAAATATAATAGCATAAATCCGTAATTCATTTTAGAAAATAAAATTGAATTTTCAAAATATTCATAAAACTCTTTTTTTTTTTTTTTTTTTCGTCATGTGTATTTATCAGCTACGATTTTAAAAGTGTCTATAATAAATAAATACAATTTAAAATTAACTTTAGCCAATTTAATTAAATAGGTTTTAAATTCTGCTCAAAACATAATTGATGATGAATACGGTTTAACAAAAAAAAATTATTTTTGTGAATATTTTAAATAAGCCTATATGTATATTTTTAAATGAATTATTTTCTTTCAGCTGAAATATAAGCTGTTACTATTTTATAAATTATTTTTAAAATAAATTATTTTTATTCAAATCAGCTTTTTTTAACAACTAAAGTAAATTGTGCAGGACTTGAATCCGGACTAATTCACTACATGTCTTATCTTTTTTAAACTTAGTGTTATATCGTATAAATAAGCGCGATGATTAAATAACTTTTATTTTTCTTTGAAAGAAAAATAGACTATTGATTGAAGTAGCAATCATGGTATAAGCTAATAAAATGATGAAATAACATTGGAGTTAATATAGCACTCAAATGTTACTCACGTTGATAATCAGCTATCACGTTGATACTATACTTCTTTGTGATTAGAATATAGCTAGGTTTAAACACGATAATTATTTGATTTCTTTATGCGATCGTATGTATTTCTTCATCCCTAATTCTTTCAACGTAAATAAAAGTCGCATCGCGATGGCCAGCAAAATATTGAATTAGGGCGATATAACCTTGTTTAAGTAAGCGGTAGCATTGTCACGAAGGCAGTGCGTCGTAACAATAAAAGCTTGTTATGTGTGGAATAACAAAAATAAAATGAAGTTAGAAATTATTTTAAAATATATATTTTAAATGAATTAATTTTAAATTAACTTTGTTAACACTAACTTCTCTTTCTTAACTTTCTATGGTTGATATATTAGTAAATTGTGCGTATTGGGATGATAAGGTCCTCACTTTATGTTATATATTTTGAAACGTGTATGAATATTTTTATCATTTGGATTATCACTTGTGACGATCGATTAAACTTATTCTTAAAAACATGAAGAATAGCTTTCAAATTTTTTTAAGATATACTTTTTAAAATAGTTATCATGTGGGCAAGTGCCTATTGCTAATTATTTTCAACATAAAATAATTTCTTTAGCCTATTTTCAAATGGTATAAAGATTTTAAAATGGTATAATGGTGGGATGGAAGGTTTTAGGTTCAGTTATAAGAATATAATATTATAAATATGCAAAGTGAATATATATAAAAATAAAAATAAAAACTTTTTTTTTGAAACAGTATTAAAAAAAATTATATTAATCGATAAAAATAAAATAAAGTCCCTAAATATAGATTCTACTTTACAATATGTTAAGGAAATAGAAATAAAATCAAAATTTCAGAAGCAAACTTTTATATTTCATGATTTTAGAAATAGTTTTATAAAACTCTTAATAATTCTAGAAAATAGGTATCAAACAAGTCTAAAATCATAAATATTAATCTCAAACCCATAAATTAAGGCTATGTTTGATTCCCATATAATTTGAAGAAAAATGCAAATGAAAGAAAATAGGGAGAAAAGGTAGAAGAAAAGAAAAAAAATGAAGGAAAATACAAATTGAATTAAATCCGACATATTGTGCTAATTTATGTTTCATACTTTTTATTTACATTCCCATTTAGACTAGTAATTTGACCGATCTTTGGAATAAACGTCATAAGGTACAAGGGTTGGATTAAGATTGTTATTTTATTGAAACTGAAAAATGGGTTAAATTTGATCAAAAAAGTAAATAACAAAAATTATTTTATAATGCAATTTGAACCCGAGCCGTCCATTCGAATTACCAGCTTTATATCTTTTTACTTCATATATCACATTATAGTAATATATTCTTATAAGCATTTTATTTTCTTTACTTAGTGATTTAATGGAATAGAACCAAACACAACCTTAAGCTTTGGAATCTTTTAATTTTGGGCCCATGTGAGAAAAGATGAGAAGAAAATGTGATAAGCATTGAGGAATGAAGACAAAAGCAAACAGCTCAGCTGAAAGTTGGTTATGCTTTTGAATGTATGATTGACGATCTGAATTTTCATTTTTCTCACTTTCCCCACATGTTTCTACTTTTTACTTTTTTTGGTTAGAGTCTATTATTAAACAAGTTCCAGGGTGATCTATATACAAAGAATATTTTTTTAAATATTCTGATGAGATTAATCTTAATTCCAGTAGGAAGGGATTATAAGGGCAATTAAAGCTTTATCATGCAAAAGCGAGCGTTTATAATTTTAGGGTTATTTCGAGGCTACGATTAAGGTAAAAAAGATGTCTTGAAAAGCTACCTCTACACTTTCAGTGTTTAGTTTTTCTTGTGGCATTCTGATGATGTGTCGTTGAAGGGTTTAGATCTTTTAGGAATTTAGGAATCAGGGCCAATTGGTTTTTATCTTATATTCCTTATTTTGCAAAGGGGTATTAGCCTTTTAGCTTTAGGGCATTTTGGTCATTTTTTTTATAGATATGATTCCACTACAAAACTTTGGTTATAGTTGCAGTGTTTTTTAATAATGTACCCAAGAATATTTCCTTATTTTTTCAGCTTCCCAGAAAAATGTTATGTTTGGATTTATAAGATAAATAAGTGTTTTCATAGGTTTGTCTAAAAATAATTATCAAATAGAAAAGTGATGATCTTTTCAAAAAAAAAAAAAAAAAAGAAAGAAAAGAAAAGAAAAGAAAAGTACAGTCAAGATTTTCATTTTATTTAAAAAAAAAAGAAAAGATTGTAGCTAGTTTCCAAAATATATGATTTTTAACATCCAATAATTATATCCATTTTAATCAAGTTACTCATGTCTTAATCCTCAGTCTTATTGACGTCACAACTCCATATCCAATTGTGTTTTCAACCCTTACTCAAGAAAATTGATATATGCAAAGGAAAAATAATTTTAGTTTATTTTCATTGCCACATTATTTTTAGATATATTTTATTTCAATTTTTGTTAATTTGGGATTGAGGTATGAGGTTAGTGTCGAAATGAGTTGACCTGAGTTTTTTACTTTTTTTTTTTAATATCTATTTATTTAATATTATTTCGTTGTAATGCTTGTTATTTATGGACTCCGAGAGTTTGAGATATTCAGCTACCACAATTTTTTGCTTTATTATCACTTAAGCCAGAATCTCAAAACAAGTACAATTCTCTTTATATAACTTTTTTTTTTTAAATTGTCGTTTTTAATATAATATAGTAAATTGTATTTATTATGAGCTCTAGGCAATTCGAGCGTTAACAAAGTATGTACTTATCTTTAGCGTTGAGCGACTTTTGTCGATTGATTAGACGTGAAAAATATTTCATCAACTTATTTATACCTCAACTTTTGATATTTTTATCTTTCAATTTATCATTATCTTTTATCTTGATAGATATTATGTCAACTTCGTTAATTATTTAAGACAATCTATAATTATAATAAAAAAGATACCTAATCCATCAATTTGGACGGACCCCATGGTGGGTCCAATTCAAGCACATAAGAAAAGTTCAATATCTACATTCATGTAATCTTGATTGAAGATGATTGTAGTGGGTCTTTATTTTCCACATCAAATCCCACGTTAAACAAGTCATTATCACATAGGAACACAACAATAAGATATTTTCCCACTAGTATGATTTGGTTACAAAATTAAAATATAAAAGAAAGAAAGTCAAGAAAAAAAAAGAATTCCATACCGTCTAAATTAAATAATAATCTTTCAAAGTTTAAAAGGTAGAATATTTAGGGAGGGGAGGGTTGTAGTTTCAAGTCCGAAATACAGTTTATTATATTGTAAGAAAAAAAATTTAAATGTAATTACTATTAGTTTGAAAATGATTTATTGTTTAATTTGATAAGTTAAATTAATTTAAAATGATAAATAAAAATAATTTAATAGTTTTGACATTTTATTTTCTTCTAATTTTCTATTTTTATTAACTTTTAATAAAGATACCGAATCTAATATATGTATCAAATTCTGAAGAATATGAAACAGGTCATTCTTTTAAACCATGGGCTCACTCTGATTTGTGTATATTTTTCCATTTATTTTAATTTCCGCCATGAAATTGACCTCAAAAAATCAATGGGAGAATGTTTGTTAGGTTGATTTCCATTTGGTTTTTTTTTAATCGGGTGGAAATCAACTGTAATGTTGTTTGGTTAAAGTTGATATGTTGGTGTATATAGATTACAGAATTATTATTTGATAAAAATAATTGATTGAATATTAATTTACTTATATACACATAATTAAAGGTAATAGTTTTTTGCGTAAATAAAAAAAGAACGATAAAGAAATTTGATATTTTAATAATAGCAAATAAAAATAGGGAGATATAGTTGTAGCTTTTTGAAATATTTGATTAAAATACATTAAATAATTTTAAATTTGTTAATCAACCCTTCTCATATATATATATTTTTTAAAATAATATATTTTGAACAAAGATATCTTTTTTATTTCATATATTTATATTATGTTATTTTTGCTAGAAAATTTTTTATCAAAATTAACACCAAAATAAACCATGTAATTAATTAACTCACAAACGGTCATGTCTAACTGGTCAGTACAACAACTTTGTGTCTAATTTTTGACGAAGTTTTATCTAAATAGTTGCAACAAAAAAAACAAAAACAAAAACAGTTTTTGATTGTTGTAGGAAACGATATTGTATTTCAAGTTTCAAATATATTCAGTTATTTGCGTAAAGGTTAAATCAAAAGGTTCAAAGAACACATGACATGACAACACATGACATGACATGACGTAATATTGAATTTGTTTTTAAGAGTAACTTTTTTCAATAAGAAAATGTTGAGGAACACTTTTTTTTTTCTAATTTCAAATATTATTTTTATATTACAAAAAGTTAAAAATAATTAGGAGAAAACTTTCCTTGACCCTTTTACCCTCATGTTGATTGGAGGAAGTGTTTGGTTTCAGTAAATCCAAGTAGAGTAGAACTTTGCTGCATTAATGCTGGAAGATTCTCGAACTTTTAATTAATGTCTAATTATGTATTTAATTTGATTTAATAATTTATTTAAAAAGTTGTTTGAAACTCTTTTGAATAATACACCATGTTAATTATGAATGTAATATTTATAGTGTGGTTTTGAGCTGGCTCTCGATGGGCATGGTCGGGCTCGCTTGGTCGAGGTCAAAGCAGTAGCTGATGTATTAAAGCGTCCTAGGCCACCATCATCTACTACCCTAGACGAGAAAATTCGATCTGTTTGTACAAAGAAAGTCGTAGTGTCTCACAAAGGAGCGAGCCTCGGGATGATCAAGTCTAGAGTTCTAAGTCCTCAGTTGGGCATCACTTGAAACATGTGTGAGGTCTAGTTATGGATGAATGGATAAAGGCGAGAAATCGTAAGGTATTTTGTTCATGAATTCACAGTTTAAATGTCTACTTCTTACTGGAAGATCAATTTCTTAATAAGGAAGGGTGGTCTTTGATGAGGAAGAGGATACTTTATCGAAAGAAAGTTATTTAGAAGAAAGGGGGAGGGTTCGCGAAGGCGAGCACTATAAAATTGGGAGGATCATGTGAGAACTATGCAATTTCAACCATGGAACTTCTTGCCTTCACCTCTTCATGTTTTTCTTTTGGCTGATCATCCGGAGCGTCGACCCGTCGTTGTGGATGCGCCTTTTCTGGAGTTTGTCTACAGCGCGATGCCGCAGAGATCGAACGAATCAATTTAACCGATAATTAGCACCATGCGTAGAATCGAGCGAGAGAGAGTGGTTCGCGGCTGCAGAGGCTTGGTTTGACGGTATCGAGTACTTCATCACCTAGAGCTCATCCGATCCCCGTTTCGTCTAAATCACTTTCGAGGTAGTGATCGCGATGAGCATTCCGTGAACAATCGAGTGATTAAATTCACCCAGCGCCGGTCGGGATAGACCGAGGAAGCCGTGAAACGAATGAAGGGTTAGGAATTAGTCCGGTGCTTACGGCGTGGGGGCCCGACGATTGCGGGCCTAGATTGAAAAAGTTGTGATCTTACCGAAGGCGTGCAAGATAGCGGTAGCGTTACCTGACCGTCGCCTCATAAAGGGAAGGGGCATATTATTTTCTTAACAACGTGATACCACTAACGTAAGGACGGTCTTGTAGTGACTGCCTGCGCCTGCCTTGATGCTGGTAGTGGTGCATTTAACGTGGGGAGAGGGAAATTGGGCAATGGCACGTGTCTGGTGTCAGTTTAAGCCACAGGGGGCCCGTCGGTGTTGCCACAGGCACGTGCCACCCGGTCATAGCGTGCATCCCTGCGCTTTGGTGGCTGGCGTTTACATACCGCGGTGGCCTGATGGGATTGATGACACGGTCTCTTAGCCCACTGAGGCTGACCACGTCCCTTGACTCGAGGCCACGCGGGTTTGTCATTCCATCTTTCACCACGTTCGATGACTCGGTTGACCCCTACCACCATATGCTCCATTATAATCAGACTGATGACTAATCTTTGGTAATGATCATTGTAATAAAGAAGAATTCTGACCGATTCACGGGGCCAATGGCTGGCTTGGGCCATCTACTCCTTTCTTCGAGTCATTATCTTTAAACCCGCCAGGGACGATGGAAGAATTATACAAATAGGCTGATACGTACTCAATGCTGGAGGATAATATCCATGCGACAGGACAACTATCATGATTACGAGGCAGAGCCGGCGAAGGGAAATAAGCCACCTAGGAAACGATCATTCAGATCGAGGAAGGTGAAACAAAGATGGAAGGCGTGATCAGTGATAAGTCACACAAGAAGAGAGGCCACATGGTTTACCACGAGCGTCTCTTACGCCGGGAGGCTATTGCCCATAATTTGCGACTTTCTAGAGTTTAAATGTCATGCTCTGATCCAAACGGATCCCTCCCAAAGGAACAAATCCTTGCGGTGTGATTATCATAGAGACCTTAGGCATGGTGTAGATGTCGAGCTAAATTATGGTGGAAAGGCGGTCAGTAGGTTTTTCACCTTAGGAGATATGTCGAGAGAACGACGGGGGTGGAATCGAGGCGGCGCGGACATAATCTCCACGGTCGGCGTGGCTTGACTTTGATGGAATCAGTTTCTGAATAAACGCTACATATTGGCGGCTTGTCGTGGCCGGTGTCGATCGAAGCGCCCGACAAAGAAGCTCTTGGGCGCCCACGATCAAACTGAGATTGCTATACTGCATTGGAAGGAGCGCGAAGAAACCAAGCCAATAGATGGTCCCATATCCTTTATCCATCCAACCCAAACGAGGATAATTATGCCTGCCCACTGAAGTGCTCTGGTACTCACCCTCATATTAACGGTTTTGATGTGCCTGAGTGCGGTAGATCTGGTAGCATGGTAGGTGTTGCAATTACTAACCTTGACGGATGGGGGTGTTCTCTTTAGGAATCTTTGGAGCTCGACCCGGGCGGATCATCTCGGTTTCAGCGGTCGCGACTACCTGACAGGAGATGTTGCTTTCCTATCTTTGGCGAGAGTGAGACCCAATGACTTAGCGGTTTCTATTCTCAATCGTCAAAGACTTGGGGCCTTACAACGCCATAGTGGAGCGGTGACCATTAGATGAAGCTATCTCTTCGCTTTACCATCACGGCGGAACGAAGGAAGTGTTTGGGGCTGTTGGAGCGGAGTTGACACTGAGGTGCGTGCCTGACACAGGCCCAGTGTGTTTGTTGATGTTCTGCAAATCATCTTTGAGGTGAAGAATAACCACTGAGCTCTCTTTCATAAGATCCTTATCCCGATGTAACAATCATAGTTAAGTCGCCCAGATAGAGCGCGAGTCCCATGAGAAAAAGTAATGTTAGACGAGCCGGAGGGTTGTGCTTTTCAACAATGCGTGAGGAAAGGAACATTTACGACTCATGTTGTTAAATAACATAGATGTGTTCGCCTGGAACTACTCAGGTATGGTAGGGATTAGCCCTCTCATAAGCTTGAGTAAACAAATATATCATTTTTATTTCATATATTTGTATTATGTTATTTTTGCAAGAAAAACAAATTATCAAAATTATGCCAAAATAAGCCATCAACAATTAATTAACTCACAAACGGTCATGTCTAACTGGTCAGGACAACAACTTTGTGTCTAATTTTTGACGAAGTTTTATCTAAATAGTTGCACAAAAAAAAACAAAAACAGTTTTTGATTGTTGTAGGAAACAATATTGTATTTCAAGTTTCAAATATATTAAGTTATTTGCCAAAAGGTTAATCTACTTTTTTTATACAAGTCAAAAGGTTTAACAACATATGACATGAAAACAAATGATGTATTTTAGGCAATATTGAATTTGTTTTAAGGTAACTTTTTTTCAATAAGGAAAGCTTGTTTATGACACACTGTTTAGATATTAATACACTCTCATACAAAAAGTTAAAAATAATTATGAGAAAACATTTCTTGACCCTTTTATCCTCATGTTGATTGGAGGAATGTTCATGGGCTAAGTGTTTGGTTTTAGTAAATCCAAGTAGAGTAGTACTTTGCTGCATTAATGCTGGAAGATTCTCGAACTTTTAATTAATGTCCAATTATGTATTTAATTTGATTTAATAATTTATTTAACAAGTTGTTTGAAACTCTTTTGAATAATACACCATGTCAATTATGAATGTAATATTTATGAGTATCGTGGTTTTCAAACCCACTACTCGATGGGCATGAGGTCGGGCTCGCCCAGTCAGAAAATTAAAGCAGTCCTTTTGATGTAAACGGTCAAAGCCACCCTATCATAAACTAAAATTGATTGGTACTACCCTAGACCAAAAAGTGCGAGGAGGTCTGTTGGCAAAGAAAGTCGGGCTATCCTCAGAGGCCGGCCTCGGGACTGACCGTCACAGAGTTCAGTCCCTCCGATTGGTTGTCAGCTTTTCCACTAATGGCAGGATTCGTTTATGGATGAATGGATAAAGAAGAATCTAATCACGTAAAGAGTATTTATTCACGAATTTCCCCAGTTTAAAATCTCTTGCCTTCTCGAGAAGATCAATTCTTGATAAGGAAGAATTAATTCTCTGACTTATAAGAGAATGAAGTCTTGTCTAAAGAGAAGGAGATTATTACGTAGGAGAAAGGGAGGGATTTGGCAGACCACTTTCTATAAATTGGGAGATCCCCCACGATGAGAGGTATGCAATTCCAATTGTGGGAAGTTTCTTCTTCCTCACTGTATTTTTGCTGACTTAATCATCGATGATTGACCACGTTGTGGGATTGGCCCTTTTGCGAGGTTTTGTTGCATGGAGTGCCTTTAGGGTGTGATCAAGGTAACAATAATTGGGGCCATCTGTGGGAATCAAACAGAAAGTCTAGTTTGGGGCTGCAAGAGTTTGGTTTCAACGGCTGTCAAGTAGCCCTTCATCACCTAGAGCTTCGTCGATCCCCTATTCTACGTCTAAATCGCTCGAGGTAGTCGCGATGACGAGCATTCCGATGAACCAATTAGCATTAGGACATGGAGAGAAAGCAAGAGGAAAAAGCAAGACAGATGAAGGAGTTGCAAGGTCAGGTCAAGTGCTTACGGCGTGAGAATGACTAGTTGTGGGCCCGATTAAGAAAAGCCGCTGATCTTGGAAAGAAAGAACATGGAGATGGCGACAGCGATGCGCTGATAGTCACTTTCGCATTTATAAAAGGGAGAAGTGTTGCTCCACGACAATATCGATACATACAGCGCGGAACTTGAGATCAGCGGAGGCCTTCCTCACTATCTTGACAGTTGTTAGTGGTGCATTTCACAAGGCAAGGAGAAGTGGGTAGAAGACGTTACCAGTCAGGAGTTAAGCGCCAGGTGTTGCCAGCGAGCACGTTGCCACCAATCACAGCCGATAAATCTTTTCTGCACGGTTTAACTCGGCGTTTAAATCTTCGCGACCCTAATTCGAGACCGATGACCTTTCTCTACCACCGCTCCACCCTAGAATGACACATCCTTGACTACAAGCCACCCCACGGGTTTGTCATTCCATCTTTCCCCACGTTCGATGACTCGGTTGACCCCTACGACCATATGCTCCATTATAATCAGATGATGACACTAAATGTTGGTATTGATGTTTGTTATGCAAAAGTATTCTCGCTGGTTATGATATGGTGGCTGGCTTGGTTTCACAAGCTCCCTTGTTACTCAATAATTTGATGACTCATCTCTGATAATGGGTCGCATTCATATCGTAGTATCTCTACTTGGTACGACAAAAGAGAAACATCAGCTCCTTACAGAGCTTCATTCTCAAACGGGAAGAAGAAGTCGATTCGTGACTTCACAAGGAGAGTTAGGGCAGCGAGTCCGGCCAAATGGAATATATATAGCATAGAACCTTTGGTCACTCAAGGAAACTTTGGGAGAAGCTTTGGGCCATCTTCTCCCTTTCTTCAGTCATTATCTTCAAACCCATGATGACGATTAAAAAATTATAAATAGTGTCGTGCCCGCTCGATGTTGGGGATAATATCCATGCGGCATCCTAAAATATCCATGATTCTGAACCCTGACCGACCCGAGAGGAAATAAACCGCTGGGAAGCGATTGGTCGAATCGAATTCAACGGGCTGCAAGGAAGTGATCCTTGTGATCGATGTAAGAGAGGAGCCCAGTAATTTACTCTCACTGAGCATTAGCATAATGGGCTATTCTTTATCTAGCATGCTAAATTTTTTTATAATTATCGTATATATATTGGGTATAAATTAAGTAAAACTTGGGTATTTTATACTGAATTAAATGAATATTAAATAATGATCATATGAGTAAGAGCCAAATGCAAATATTATATGCTAAATGAGAATTGATTGGACAAGAAAATTTTTAAGGTGTAAAGACAAATTTGAAAAATTTACAAAAACTTGAGGAACCAAGGGTCAATTATACCCAAATAGGATTTACCTATTATGTCTAAGTGTAAATATAGAAGAGTTCAAGTGGAAATAAAATGAATATGGGTTATAAGCAAATAGGGAGAAACTTAAGTCAAAAGAATGAATTTTTTTTTTTTGTGGCCAAACAAGGCCTTATGAAAGAATAAGTGACTTAAGGCCAGAAAAGTGAGAGAGGAAAATACGGAAGATAGGTGTGGAAGGCGAGCACTTGGCGCCACACTTAGATAGGATAAAGACCAAAATGTGGTCTTTGGAGACTCATTCTTGAGCAATGATCCCGTTTGAGAGAAGGAGAGGGGAGAAAGGGGGAGAGAAAATTTGCAGGGCTTGAGAAAGATCCAAGTTCTAGGTGGGGTTTCTTCACTTTTGCTCGCTGAAAGATCAAGCAACTTAAGTGGAGATTTGAAGAAATTTGAGGTAGAAAAACAAAAACCAACTTCATGCTTTTGTGATTTTCCTGATGTTGGGGGAAAACCCAAATGTGGATAAAAGAAGAGTTTTGTTTTACAGTTTGTAAATAGATTTATAGTTATATTGAGTTGAGTTTTTGATGAGTATTATTGGTTGGATTGGTTTGTGTAATGTTGTAAAAGGGGGAAATGTTGGGTTTTGAAAGGAAAAGCGTCAATTACAGTCGAACCCTTATTCTTTGTTTTGGCTATAGATTAAGTTATAATCATCCAAATGAAGTGATTTCAATTGGTAAAGAACCATAAAGGGAACTTGGGTATACAAATGCTATAGAAGGGACCAGGAGCAGGTACTAGCTCTAAGGCTCCCCACTGCAATACACTAGATTAAAGATGACTCGGAGTAACTCAAGTTATACTCATTTAAGAATTATTATTATAGTGTTTGTATAGGATTGGAGTTCACTCATCTCAGTGTCTGAAGTGATTCAAGGTATGAATGCCAGAAATGTTTACAGAGGGGAATATTGAATGAAGGAAGTACTAAGCAAATTGTAGCTTCAAGTGCCCAAGAATTGTCAAAGTGGAGCTATGTGTAAGAATAGTATGATTTTGCTTTGAAAATTGGAGTAGTATAGATTCTAAATTGGATGATTCCAATTGGAGAAGAAACCTTAGAACCATAGCTTCAAATGTGTAGAAGGAACCATTACCAATTTATGGAGTTAAGATCCCTGAAATTGGGAATAACAGTAGGTAACCCGAGTAGGCTAGGCATGCCGGCCGAGTTTGGCATTAAAATGTCTCGTATTAACTTGAGTTTGGGTGATCCAAATGAGATGATTCGGTCCTGCTAGAAATAGACTCATGGAAATTTAAGAAATTTTATTGGAAAGGAGGAAGCATGAGAAAATTATGGCTCATGTGTCCCCAGAAAATTTTGCAAGTGAGAAGTATCGGTAGACATAAACCCTGACGAAAACTCCTAGAATAACTACTAATATGTGATTGTCATTGCATTTGAATAGGGGCCGACGAGAAGAGAAGCCCGCATTGGAAATCGGGTCGGTCGGAATCCGAGCAACGATTTGTTGTTACATCTTACTCTGATACCGTTCCAGATTTGAACTATTTTATTTCTAAAATACCAAAAGCATATTGAATTGTTTTAAATTAGTTTGAAAGATGATTATACGAAATGTTTGCAAATAAAAATTGCATGGTATGTGATTCAAATAGACAGATTTATATACCATAGATGTACATGTTGTACTCACGGCATATATTACTATTCTAAAAGATTTGAGCGCCATAATTGAATGTTAGCGTTTAGTTCGTATGAAGGATAGTTAATTTATACCAATATGGGTGAAAATAAGCGATCTACTGCGACGATTGTATTAATCATGTCACTCCGTCCCGGTAACCCGGTAAGGACCATAACCGGTAGTATTCACTAATTGATTTTTTTAATAACCAGTGGCCATTCTAGTATGGGGCCAATCTTTGTGTTATAAAATCGTTTTATCTTGACTTGCAACCCGACAAGACCTTACTTAGGTGATTCGTATCGTATATCGAAACATAAGTTAAATTTGTTAAGAATGGAAAATAAATTGAATTAGTTTTGAGATTATGCGACCAATTGTTGAAAAGTATGATAGCGAATTGAAATATAGAAAGGTATTGTGAAGAGCGCCATGATTTGATTATCAATGACTTATTTCATATACGGTGTATCATTGGATTTGATCAATGACATAAATGATTGTATGTGATAAGTATATATATTGTATTGACATTGATCATCCAAAGATCTGAAATTTTATTTGAAAATAAAGTGCGTATTTTGATTTAAATGTGAAGAATGAGGAGATGGGTGCTATGAAGCACTAAAGCATGAAAATGGCAGGCGTGTAGTTTTATCTATGTGTAGGTACCGATTGAACATGAGCGAAAAGCAAGATCGAGGAGCGTCGAGTCATAAAGGAGTGCGGAGTATGTCCCGACGCCACATTCACCCCATATCTCTTTTTGAACATTGACCTTTTGTGGGAGGAGGAGATGGAAGAAGAGAGGAGGAGGAGAGGAGAGAGAGGGGAGGAGAGAGAGAGAGAGCTTACTTGATTTCAGCTGGGCTATCTGTTTTGTAAGAAATCATTTGAAGGCTGGAGTAACATAGTGGTGTCTTTTGCATGAATGTAAGAATGGACACCCCTTTAAAAGAAAAGCGCTTCAGAACTATATTTGAGGAAATGGTGCATGTGATTGAGTATGATGCTCACGATGATGTTTTTTGATAAACTGAGTTTTTGATAAAATTGGATTACCCAGGTGACATTAGAGTAACTTTGGACTTGAGTTGTGGAACTGACAGGTTAGGCGAGAAAAGTGCTACATTTATTTACGTGTCGAGCTGGGTTTAGGCGGTTCTAAAATAATTTTTGAAAATTTTGAATGATTTGAAATTGTTCCTAACATTGCATTTGCATATAAGGATACAGTAATGACT
Source organism: Tetrastigma voinierianum (assembly GCA_016808115.1). Classification (NCBI taxonomy): domain Eukaryota; kingdom Viridiplantae; phylum Streptophyta; class Magnoliopsida; order Vitales; family Vitaceae; genus Tetrastigma; species Tetrastigma voinierianum. The sequence continues at coordinate 60,107 of JAEQBH010004232.1, read as the reverse complement.
ACGTGTGGATCTAATTTGGTCTTAATAAATTGAAGAAACATGGATCTGTGAATCCACGCGCTTCTGATTTGAGGATTATTATTAAGGGAATCGTCGAGCAGTCTGCTAGTGTGGAAGGTGGGCAAGCATCCATGCTCTACCAATGGGCAATGAGCTTGAACCTCTTCTTTGAGGTGCTATTGATCCTCCTAGCGATTAGCTTCCGGGTGTTACAAGAAGCGACACAACCTTGTTTAAGTTTGCCCCTCACGATGTATTTGAGAGGATGTGAAGTCTGGGTCGATAGATTTTTAGGACGAGGAAGGATGGAGGCCCTCTATGGTAGAAATTGGCTCGAAAGGACCAGACAAATGCTAGATTACAAATGCATTGTACACGGATGAGAATTTGGAATGTCTGAATGACCCTACTAGGGATGAGACTTATCGGTGATGGGTTTTACGTGACCGGGGGCCGCACCTTTGAAAAGAGTCTTCTAAAGGAAGTTCTTCTTGGATGGAATTCAGAAACCACAGCCTTATCTGTACAGTGCATCCCTATTTATTAACATGAGAGAGAAGAGAGAGTTCACCAATCTAAGACAAGACAGTGGATGAGTGTCCGCATGAATATCAACGAGAAAATTCACATTGAGTTGAGACAGAAATCATGCTTGCTGCTGTCCAGAGAACTCTTGTAGTGAGAAGAAGAAAGAAAAGTGTCAATGGGTTTAAAGCAGCCTGCAACCGTATATTAGACCGTGCTCACGGGGACTTTTCGTAGTGATTTCAAGTTGTGACATGCCATTAGAATCTCTAATGGAAGAGCAAGAAGAGAGAGAAAAAAAAGCCTAAAGACGAGGGAAAGAAAAATCCAGTGATCTCAGTTCAATAACCCAAACAAAAGGAAGAGATTCGAGGGACCATGAGATCGGTCTGTGACCTCTGTTCCAGAGCTTCTGGATGGGAATACTACTCTGAAGCACAGTTCGGACTGTTTGCACGAGGAGAGTGTCTTCTAGAGGAACAGGAGATGCTCCTCATTGCTCCAGTGTGAAAGAATCTTTCTAAGGAATGTTGAGCTTACAGTTAACTTGTTTGATTTGTGGATCTAAGAGCATAGAAGCTGAGAAATTGTTCGAGAGCTCATTCATTCTGACACCGATTGAAGAATTTTTAATAGTGTACAGAAGGCAACTGCGATGTTTGCGCATCGTGTTCGAGACAAGGGACTGGACCTTGGGTAAACAGAATGGCCATGTTCCGGCTATAACTGCCCATATCTGTTAACAGAGTGGAATCTTAAGGTCTAGATGTGATAGTTGGTAATTTTGATCCTTTCAAATACCCCACTGTACATGCATTGATTGAACCCGGGTCACTCCCTTATATTTATCTTGTGCCACCTGATGTGAAAAATTCTTGAAGTGGGACCAGAGTATGACATCTTGAGTGACGAGCCGCTCGGCGCCGTCTTTATTACGGAATGGGAGTGTATAGAGATTGCCCCATTCGAATAAGTATGGAGTTCAGGGTTGTTCAGATTATCCTTTAAGGGAGTTTGATGTGATTTTGAAGAGATGGATTCAGTTTGTCTCGGCACCGGCGATAGTTGATTGTAGGGAATGAAAGCGGTGATGACCCTTGGGACCGGTGTGATAAGATTATTTTCGCCGGCGAGGTCGAATGCCTCTACCAATGTGATATCATGACCATTGGGAGGAAAAATGAATTCTTGCGAAAAGGATGTGAAGCCTACTTGGCGGCTTATGCGATTGATACGATGAGGCAAGGTGCAGTGTATCAGAGATATCCTACGGAATGTGTTTCGGAGGAGGAAGGGTTGCTAGGATTACTCACATAGGGAGATTAAGTTTGTTATCGGCGTTGTGCAGTTGCCACGCGGCATCGACCACTGCGTGTCGAATGAAAACCCGAGTTATTAAAGAGGTAGGAAAACCAGGTTGTAGGCGCTAGAAAAGGGTTGATTCGACCCAGTATATATCACGGGTGAGGCTCCGTACTTTGTCAGAAGAAAGATGGTACGCCGTCTATGTATTGATTATGAACCACGGCGAGCAATTGACGTAAAGAATAAGTATCAGTTACCGAATTGATGATTTGTTTGATATTTGAAGGTGCAGTATCTTTTAGAAGATTGACTTGCGATACGAATTATCGGGTTGAGAGGTCAGAATGTGGATGTGCATAAAAGCATTCTTTAAACTGCAGCGATATGGACATTATGAATTCACTTATCATGTGTCGTTTGAGTTTGACAAATGCTCCAGACTTTCATGGACCTAATAAGATCGTGTTTTTTATTAGGTATGTGGATCGGTTATCGTAGTGTTCATAGGCGACATTCTTGTATGATGAATTGGGAGAAAATCATGACACACACACCTTGGGCCAGTGGTAGAGACTTTGAGAAAAAAGCGTTGTATGCGGCGGCGGAGTGTGAGTTTGGTTGAATGAAATGTATCGCTTTCTTGGCTTTGTTCATATTGAAAGAAGAATAGAAGTGGATCGAAAGAAAATAGAGAGTGGTTGTCGAATGGAAGCCACCTGAAAATGTGAGTGCGTGGTTTTAAGGGCGGTATACGAAGATTTGTTGGCGTTTTGGGTGATCCGCGACCCCAATGGCGGGGCGCTCATGAAAATGTGAAATTTGAATGATGGGTGAAAGAAGAATTTCGAAGTTTGATATTGAAGCATTCTTAACGAGGCTGCGGTTCTTACTGGGTGACCTGTTAAGAATATATATGATCTTTAGTGACGCTTTCACCTAAATGGACGGATGTCCTAATACAGAGAATGCAAAGTGGTAGCCACAACTTGAGACAATTGAGCCGCATACGAAAAGAACTAACCCACGCGTGATCGCATGGTGCTTGAATTGTTTTTGTTGAAAATTTGAAGAACACTACTTGTATGGAGAAGTGCTTCATTTACACCGATCACTTAAGAGTCTTAAGTATTTTGCCTCGCAGCGAGGAAACAACTTGAGACAAGCGGGGATGTGGATGGAATTGATAAAAGATTATGGCTTACCGGGTGTATTATCACCACAAGAGCTGATGTAGTGATCGACTTTGGTAGAAGAACAGTAAAACATAGTATTTGAATGCTCATTTATCGTTAACTGAATGATATTCTGATAGTGACAAGAATTGATAAGCGAGACCGAGTTTGTTCAATTGAGTGCTAGAGCCGCAAAGAAAAGAAAGATGAAAAAATTCTTTGCTATAATGATACAGATTGGAAATGGTAAAGAAATCGAGTTTCTGATGAAATAGAGTGGGGTTTTACTTTCTGAGATTGGGTTTGCAATACTTTTGGGTAATGATGATGATTTGAGAGAAGTCATACTTGAAGAGAGGCACACTGATAACAACCACTTTGCTATCCATCGTGGCGTAAAGATGTATCAATTTGAAAATGTCGTGCAGGTGATCAGGAATGAAAAGAGATCTGTCGAGTTTGCCAACAGGTGTTTATTGCCAAGGTAAAGCGAACATCAAGTTCATCGGGATTATTGCGAGCCTATCAAGTCGAGTCACTGATGGAATTTGAATTACCATGGATTTTGTAGTTGGATTCCACACCATTGGCAGCGAGGAAAGCACGTGGCTTCGGTTTGGGTCATTAGTGGGCAGGTCCCGACCAAATGGCTAAAGCTTTCTACGGTGTGAGGTGATCACTATTCGCCCGACCTGCTAGTAGAGTTGTATATCAAGGAAACAGTTTGAGGTTGCATGAGATTCAATATATCCTGTTTGTTGAGATCAGGGTTTGCCGAGATTTTGAAAAAATTCGCGAGAGGCTTTAGGCTCGTTGAACCGGCGTAGCGTTCCACCGCAGACGGATGGACAATCGGAAGAGTGATTCGTGGGTGCGGAAGATATGTTAAGGAGTTGTGTGATCGACTATGAGGGTAGTTGGGATAGACATTCCTTTGGATTGAATTGTGGCCTGACAGGTTTCGATCAAGTATTGGAATGAAAAGCCTTACAGGGCTTTATATGAAGAAAATCACTGAACAACATTGTGTTATGGCTGGGAAGGCAGGTCAGGCAAGAAAGAAAGTAGTGGCCCAACAATACAAGAGACTGAAGAAAAGTGAAAATGATTAAAGAAAAGATTGGAAGGTGGCCACTTAGATAGACAAAATCATATCTTTGATATAATAGAAAGAAAAGATAACATATAAGGATAATTTAAAAAATGTACTTTTTAAAGAAATATCTACCAGGAAGAAGGTGATAAGAAAGATTTGGGAAAAAGGGTAAGGATTATGACCCCTAGATTTATTACTGGCCTGTGAGCAGTTGAAAAAGGAAGTGGATCTAAGTGGCATCGAGTTAAGCATTACCTCCCGGGACTTGGAAAGGATCATAATGTTTCATGTCTCAATCTTAGGAGAATTTATAGTCCCGATTTGATCACATGTAATCTCTTTGGAACAATTGTTTAGACCAGATTTGACCCTATGAGAAAAGAAACTAGTGGAGATCTTGGCACCAGAAGTGAAAGAATTAACGGAACAAAGAAGATTAGTTAGTCAAAGTGCTATGGAAACAACCACGAGGCAGAAGAAGCCCTTGGGAAAGTGAAGAAACGCGATCTTGCGGCGAGTATTATCGCAACTATTTGACTAAGAATGAAATTTAAAACTCACCTAAATTTTTTTTATAATTGTCTACCTCTTTCTATAATGCAGTATAGGAGAATTGAGCCAACTTGGGTATTTACGGGGTGTTAAATGAATATTGAATAAATGATTATATGGTTAAGAGCCAATCACAAATATTATATGCTAAATATGATGGTGATTGGACCGAAAATTTACCCAAGTGTAAAGGAAAAATTTGAAATTTGTAAAATGAGGCTAAAGAATTGATTGTAAAATACTTTGCCTTAATGTCTAAAGTGTACTCAAGCCTCGGGGAGTTGAAGTCTGAATAATAAAATGAAATATGGGCTATATAAAGCAAATGAAGGAGAAACTTAAGTCAAAGAATGGAATTTTTGTTTTTCTGTGGCAGGCCTTATAATAAGTGACTTAAGACCAAAAAAATGAGAAAATGAGAATAGGTGTGGAAGGCAGTAAAGCATTTGGCTAATAAGGATAAAGACCAAAATACTGATACTTTGAGGCTCATTCTTGAGGCAATCCGGTTTATTGAGAGAAGGAGAGAGGAGAAAAGGGAAGAGGGATAGGGCTTAGGAAGATCAAGTTCTAGTGTGGGATTTCTTCCCTTGCCTCCTTTGTGATCAACGACTTAAGTGGATTTGAAGAGGCTAAGGTAAAGAAAATGAAGCCTAGCTTCATCTTTTTGTGATTTTGATGTTGGGAAAACCCCAAATGTGGATAAAAAGGACTGTTTTTGGTTGTAAATGGGTTTGTGATTTGTGTTCAGGTTGAGTTTTGAAGAGTATTGTTGATTAGTTAGTTTGTGTAATGTTTGTAAAAGGGAAATGTTGGGTTTTTCAAAGGAAATGTGTGGAAATTTGTCAAAACCTTTGTTCTTGTTTGGCTATAGATTAAGTTATAATCATCCGAATGAAGAGTGATTCAAATTGGTAAGAACCATGAATACAAGTATACAAATGTGGGGACCAGGAGCAAGGTGTAACTCTAAGGCTCCCAAATACAGGCTTAAAGGTGAGCTCGGGTAGCTCACAGGTTATGCTTTTGTTTTTGGGTGTGTATAGTGTTTTATTATGGATTGGGTTTCACTCATCCAGATTGAGTGATTCAAGATGGGTAAAATATGCTTCTAGAGGAATATAACAATTCCCAATTGAAGGAAGTGTATGCAAATTGTAACCCCAAAGTGCCTAGAAATTTGTCCAAAGTAGGTATGTGTAAGAAAAATTAGATTACGGCACACCAAATTGGAGTAGTACGGATTCCCAAATTGGATGATTCCAATTGGAAAGACCGCCAGAGCAAGCTTTAAATATATGCTTAGAAGGAGCCAGCTGCAATTTATGGGTTAAAATCCTGAAGTGGGAATAACGATGAAATAACCGAGTAGGTTGGGCATCTTGACCAATTTGGCATTAATCTCTGTGCTTGAGTTTGGGTGATCCAAATGAGATGATTTAATTCCTACTAAAAATAAACTCATAGAGCTAAAATTTGTACTGAAGGAAGCATGAGCAAAATTATGGCTCATGTGTCCCTAAAAATTTTACCAAGTGAAGGGGGTATTAGGTAGACATAAATACGACCAAAACTCTTAGAATAACCTACTAATATGTGATTTATGGAGTGCTTTATTTGAATAGGGATGACGAGAGGAAAACCGCATTACAAGTCGAGATTCAGATCGGGAATCAAGCGACTTGTTTTTAGTTTGTTCTATCTTCTCCTATTCCTGTTTCAAGATTTAGACATTTGACTACAAATGCATAAGAAAGCATAATGAATTATTATTTTAAATTATGATTTGAAGAATTAATTGTATGAAATGTTTGCAAATGAAATTGCATGGTATTGAAAATGAACGTTTATAAATCTTATAATACCTATGCATGTTGTAACCGTTTAGTTCGTATAAAGGATAGATTGGTATATACAGTAAGGTGAAATATTGAATGCTACTTGTGATTGTATTAATGTCCTCGATCGACAACCGGTAGGGCGTATAAATAGTGTTCACTAATTGTTTTTAATAACTTGATCGGCGACCAGTAGGCAGATGCTGTCTTATAAAGCGTTTTATATCGGCACGTAACCTACATGAGACCGTCTTTGGTGATTCCAGTATCACAGCCTCCGAAACATAAGTTAAATTGACAAAATGCGAGAACTTTGGTGCGTTGATTGATATTGCTTAACAAATTGGGAATTTGAAAAAGCATGATTCTGCAATTGAAATAGAAGGAGTATTGTGAAATGCATGATTTGATTATCAGCGAAACCTTATTGCATATCTGGAAGTGTATATTTGGATTTGATCAATGAACTACTGAAATGATTGTATATGAAATAAGTATATGTATTGTATTGACTTTGATCATCGAAAAGATCACGAAAATTTTGTTTAGTAAAAATTGCATTATTTGATTTAAACTAAAAATAGAGAATGGAATTGTATAGAACCACTAGAATGAAATGTAGCGTGTAGTTTATCATGCGTGAGTACAGTTGAATAGGAGCGAAAAACAAGATCGAGGGCGTCGAGTCATGAAAGAAAGAATTGCGGGTATGTTTTGATCTATACATTCACCCATATCTCTTTTGAACATTGATTTTGTAAAAACAATTTTCCCCTCAACTTTGAATATCTATTTGTAAATCATTTGAAAAGGTTTGATACGCTTTTATAGTAATTGTACTTTTGCATGAATGAAATGAAATGGGGCTTACCTTTAAGCGCTTACACTGTTTTGAAGAAAGAATTTTTATGCCAATTGAAGTGTAACACTACGGTGTGTTTTTGATAAATGATTTTGATAAGGCGATTGAGTGACGTTAGAGCAACCTGGACTAGGTTCGGACCCGCAAAATGGGTTGGGCCGGGAAAGGGGTGCTACAATTGCCCATCATTCGCGACTTGTTAGAGTTTAAATGTCATGCTCTGATCCAGACGAATCCCTCCTAAAGGAACAATCCTTGCGGTGTGATTATCATAGAGACCTTAGGTATGAGACTGACCGATGCCGAAGTCTAAAATTTATGGTGGAAAAGCTGATAAAGGCGGGACACCTCAGGAGATATGTCAGAGAACCTGACCAGGGGGTGGAATCAGAGTGAGCCGCGAACATAATCATAGTCAACGTGACAACTCTGACATAATCCAGACCTGCGATAAACTATATATTGGGTAGCCCGTCTGATGACCAATATCAGCCGAAACACCAACAAAAGAAGCTCTTAAGAGCCGCCACAATCAAAGCTAGGGTGAATGCTACTACCTGGAAGGAAAGTATGTGAAAAACCAAACCAATAGATGGTCCCATATCCTTTTCCTCCTATCATTGAAAACGGGATAATTATGCCTTACTATGATGCTCTGGTACTTACCCTTTATATTAACGAGTTTGATGTGCTACAAGTCTTTGAGAATGTAGATCTGTTAGGGATGGCGGACTTGGTGTCGACCTTTGAGGTAGATGAGGCTTGGACCAAAATTCTCTTGGGAATGTTAGACTCATGCAGATGAGGCTGGATCCTCTCGGTTTCTCAGCAGTGCAGCTACCGACAGGAGATGTTGCTCTCTCTGAAAGCTGGGGGCTGTGGCTTGGCGGGTTCTATTCTCAGTCGTCGAAGACTTGGGGCCTTACAGCAACACCATAGTGGGCGGGTGACCTTTATTGGGTAAAAGCCTCCCTCAGCCTGCCATTAAACGGTCAGCTATTTGAGTAACATTGGGCAGGTTGACCTTTTAGGGAGTGAACTGGTCGCACGGCAGTGACCAGCTGGTCGCAGGGTAGTGCTATCAACTATCTACGCAGGAGCAGAAAAGGGAGAATAACCTTAAAAATCCTCCTCTTGAAGATAATATCGCCATGTAACAATCATAATTTGTCGCCCAAATCAGCGCGGATACCCTAGAAAAAGTAATGTTGGATGGGTCGAGGAGATTCTTATCTCTTGTCATTGGCGAAGAGCAGATTACGACTCATGTTGTTAAATAACATAGATGTGTTACTTTGGAACCACTTTCGGGTATGGTAGAATTAGCCCGGTAATTGGCCTCTCATAAGCTTAAATATCATCTTGCTTCAGTTTAGTCGGGACGAAGGTAGAGGCGTTTTCACTAGATCGCGTCAATCGCATCCAGACGGAGGTTGGTAACTTGGCCAGCGTTCATCGAGGAGTGAAGTACCGAATGGTTGTAGCTAACGTGGTGGTAGTTCTGAAAGGGAGGAGAGTGGTATGCATAGATTACATGACCTTAGCGAAGCACCTGAATGTTAGCTTCCTTTTGTTATAAATCAAATTGTTGACGCCACAGCCAGGCATGGAATATTATCGTTTTTGGAAACCTTCTTTGGATATCATTAAGATCCCATTACCGCGACTAAAGAAATGACCTTCATTACCTTTGGGTTATCTGCACGCTGCAATGCGATGCCACTTTGGCCTAAAGAATGACAGGGCAACTTACAAAGGTTGGTGGCTAAGTGTGGACCCAACCCGATCCACAGGCCGGCGCGACTCCACTATTAGCTACGAAAAGTGAGTTGATTTTGGCGATTTTGGAAATCCATCGAACGGTTTTGGAGTCACCACTTACTTTTTATTTTTATTTTATAAAGGGGAAAATCAAGTAAGAAAAAAAAACCCCTAATTGACTCAAGTCAGGAAAAAGCAGTCCACGAAAACTAGATTTTTGGGTTCGGGGATCGGGTTACTTATTGGGAAGGTACCTCATGCGAGGTAGCACCCTTCTAAGCTCCGGTCTATACTAATGAATTGGGTACATTGGAGCATATGAGTCAAAGATCGGTTGGTCACTCAAGCTAAACAGATGACATGACCGCGAGAACGCCCTAATTGGTATCCTAGCATGCCCAAGAACCTTTCGACAAAGAAGCGAGTAGTGCGATGCAGCGGTCTCTAACCATATGCTACATCAAAGTTCATAACGAAACGAGAAAACAGTGAAGCATTCGCATGAAGCACTCAAGCATGGCTGCCTCAGGTGAAAATACACCACCCGACATCGCATACCTATGGTCCCTAACTTGAGACCTTCTGCGAGAAAGGTGAGCTAATCAACACGAAACACCTGACCAACGTAGCTTAAACATCATGTCTGCATACAAATATCAAATCAAACGAACAATGTGCCCGTCTCAAACATAAAAATGAATCAAGCTTTCTTAACCTACATTTCTCACAACTTCAAGGTGGGCCCACCTTAATTCAAACTAGGCTCGATTTCGAGGACTCAGGCAAGGAGCTGCAAGTGTGTACCAGAACAAATGGAGCTTGAGCCCACTTGAAAGGCTTAGGCTTGAAACGGACTAAAGGATGAGCTTTCAAGCTACTTAGTAGGGCCAGAGTTATTGTGGAATTGAGGAAAATCCTCAAATTTAATTAGAATATTCCTTAAAGAATAAGAAATAAAACGATTTGCATGATTAAAGTCCAGAATGAGTGAGATATGGCTAAAAGCAAGCCCAGAGGTGTTCATTATGAATGGTCCAAACTCGAGCCACCCAACCTTATTAAAGCTAAAGCCATGGGCTCACTAACTTTAAACTAATCGGCTAGGGCTGGTAACTAGCAGGCAGGCCGAGGCTTTAACATTTCGAGCTAGACTTGTTAATTTATGAAGCGAGAGCTCGAGGCTCGAAGCGAGGCACTGAAGCAGAAAGCAAAATCGGGCTGAAACTTGGCTTTTGGCCCAAAAAAAAAAGCTTGGCTTGAGCTCATTAAACTCGTTTACCACTTCCATATATGAAACACTGGTGAGCTTAACCTCGAGGCTCAAGCCAATCCAGCCTATCTGAATTTGTATTGTAATCAATCCTCAGCTCGATCCATTATACTTTTTAACTTTTGTAATCTAATCGATAACAAATACATCAATTAAGAAATAATTTTCTATAGGTTGTTTTACCTTAGTTGATTTGCAATTGATGCTAAAGTTATTTAAAGCCACCTCCTTCAACATTGTTTCCCTTTGGATTCACAATTCCATACGAAGCTTGACTTGCAGCCAAGGCCCAACGAAATAGAATTATAACAAGTAGAAATTGCAGCTGAGTGAAGAAAATAAGACTCTTCAGCGAATCTATTGAATAAGAAACATGATTGGTTTATCAATTATCTAAATAAATAAAATAATATATCAGCGAGATCTGCCGAGCAAACTCATTAGTAACAACGAGGAAACTATTTGCGAAATATCTTAACTGCTTTATGGTTAAGTTGGCGCGCACCCTCAGTTGCACTAGGCTGCGCGTAGATTGCGGCTAGAGACCCATAGCTTTTACCTTCACCGGGTACGGGAGATCGAATTTGCCCGCGTGTATCGAGACGGTCGGCCCCCGATTTTCATACCGGCGGCGCGGTGGCACTCGGCGTTACACCGTGCGATGCAGTAGTCGGATGTCGACTCCTTGTTTCCCTACATGAAACCACCCACGATCACGCCAGTGCCTTTACCCATGCGCCTTCCTAGATGCATTTGGGTTAGATCCGATATACCATTATCCAAGACTGATACTGGCGTTTGGAGATGGATCTAGTTCATCCAGGCTGAATTGATCGTATCGGTCGTCCGTGCATTTGCCCTCGTCTTGCCGAGACCTCAGCCAAACCTTGTAAGCTCGCGGCGCCCGGCCTATGCTGTTTCCAGGGGCCCCCGATACCCTCAGTAATCGGATTCAGACACCGTGATCAACCGATCATACTAGTGGGTCATACCCAACATCCATGTCAGCCAGACGTCCCCCTGCAGGCACCTTCTTCCGCTATCCTGCTTCCGGAACATACCGTCGTCAGACACCTTGTATAAAATTGGGTACCATTTTCGGCTAGAAGCGGATCTGGAGATCGCAGAGTCTGATCCCCCGGCCAAATGACATGGGATTGCTCGAGAGCTCTGGCTGAAGTCTTAGGTAAGTCGGGTGCCTCCTTAAGCGGCCGTGAGGATTCGGCATTTGCCATCCATGTCGTGTTGGATCTAGAAGCGAGGATCCGTTACATCGATATCAGGACACATGACCTAGGCATTTTCCCTCCGCGGCGGCAAGGTCGGGATCGCGCCGTGAAGACCCGGATCCTGCCGGTGGGAGACCATGGCCGGAAGCCTCGTTGCTTGACGGATGGGTCCGGCGACGGTAGGAGGCTGGGCGAGCCCGAGACGAGCTCGAGATTTATCAAGCCTAAATTAAGGCTCAAGCAGCTCGTTTAGCTCCTGGTGAGCCGAGTAGGCTGCCGGCTAGAATGGCCAGAGCACAGTAGCTTGGCTCGTTACCGACTCCTAAATGCAAGCCTCCTAGACCACATATAACCAGGTGAATCTGGCCCCGTTGACCCCACATCTGACCACACAAGCTTCATGCAATCTGGCTGAGATTCAGCCACTAAATCCCTACAGAAACCAACTGAAATTTCAGCCACCTAAAGAAGCCCTCGATGCGGCTACATGAAACCTCCATATCTGTTGCCTAACTCCTAGAATCGAGCTAAAATTTTAATAATCTGAAATCTCCCAATCACATTTTACATACCTGAGACCTCCATATACGTAAGACACAGGGTTTAAGTCAGTTAATGATGGGTAGCCCCAGCTAAAAAAAAGGTCATGGAGACTCTCTTTCATAATGCGAGGCAAAGGAGGTTCGAGAAAAACCAATGGCAGAGATAAGCCTGCACGAAACATATCTTTGAATCTAGCATCCCAAGTTCTAATCAAGCTAGATGACTATATAGGAATCCCTTTCCTTAACAAACAAGGAGGTCACAATGACCTTCACCCAAAACAAGGCGGTAGAGGGCGTGACAGCCTTATGTCTAAACATTAAGACACAGTCACCCCATTCCTAAACATAAGCGATGCGGGATAAAGCATCGTCGCATGAATAAAGGCAAACCCTTAAAAATCACGATCTCAAGTCTAGAGCATCCATAAAAATAATCATTGGAAATAATTCACTAATAGAGCTTTTATTGATGTAGTACAAGCGGTGTATGATTAAGGCACGGATGAGTGAGAATTAACGAGAAACAATATAGTCTGCTGGTTTTCACAAAATGGTGCCGAACGAGAACTGTTAGACAGTTCAACTGGGTTGAGAAAAATTCTCAAATTTCACCAGAATATTCTTTAATGAACAAAGAATCTAAAAAAACAAACGGGGCATTACGCTGAGCCCGGATGAGTGAGAACCAACTTAAACAATCCGTTGTGTTTTCACAAAAATGGGCACTTATTTGATAGAGCCTGATGAATCGGTTCGCAGGGTTCAACCGGTTGAGAAAAATTCTCAAATTCACCCGAAATATTTATTTAATGAATAAGGAATCTAAAAAAAGCAGATTGCATAGATTCTAGTGAGAATAAGCTAGAGCAATCCCCGTTGTATTTTCGTGTTTGCCCATTGAGAACTACAGTGAACCTTCCCAGAGCAGATATGAGCGTGAAAAGCGAACCATTCAATTAAAGAGATGACATCCATGGAAGTCCCATAAATTTGCATCTATCTTAACAATCCTGAACCTTGAAGGTCTCATGAGATAATCAAAATGAAATATGCACAAAAGGCCAATGAGCCTTCTTACTAAACTGAAAACTTAGCCTCATGGACCATTGCACGATGAGCTATGCTTGGGCGATGACGAGGAGATTATTTTATTCAAGGATCAGAGCATAGGGAACAAGATATGAAATAGAGTGGATCAAGGATCCATGTCTTACCTCTATTTCTTTCATTCTTCCAAAAAACGTAGAGCCACCCGCGAATGCCAAAGAATTTCTCCACTTTTAGAACCAGAAAACCTTCCTCAAACAGAGTCTTTTCACTTTATCTTTGTTCTTCCCTTTGTTTCTATTTCTCCTCACACTTCACTCTTGTCTTAGCACTCCAGGATTCCCGGGTAGGACCTCTGCTCCTTAAATCAAAAGACACCTCCTACCCAAAAACCAAAAAAATCCTGAAACAGTCTCTTCTCAGAAAAAGTGCCAAAAAAGGTGACTACACTATGATTTTCCTCCTTACTATCTTGAGTTCCAACCTAAAGATCAGGAGCCCACTGTGTTTCCACCTTCAAACTGCGGAAAGAGCTCCTTCGACCTCGAGAAACCATACTCCTAATAGCTTTCTCATCACGATTCCTACATGCAGTGACTCCATTAAGTTTTGTTTACTTCACACCAAGAGATCCATATGGATTCATGGTGAGAACACCCAATAGCAAGCAAAGCTTAGAAATGGACCCAATACGCGAGACCCAATCTAGAGCTTATGGGCCTGATCCATGTAAGTTTGAAACCGAAACCACAAATGGTGTTCTACACAAGCTAGCTCGAGAAGAGCGGGATCTTGACCCGATCGAGGTCGATTTGAGAAAATTTGAAAATTGTAAATATGTTCCTTGAAGAATAAGGAATCCAAAAAAAAACCGAAGTGTGATTCCGAGTTCAGATGAAGGAGATATGACCAAAACAAGATCGGGTGCTCTAAATTCGAACATGCTCCAATAATGAACTTTAATTGAAATCCGTTGAACCAGTTGAGCCAGTTCCTAATCGGTCGATCCGGTTGATAAAAAATTCTCAAATTTTGTCAAATAATTCTTCAATGAGTAGGGAATCCAACAAAAGAAACGATGCATGATTTCGAGTTCGGATGGGGGAGATATGATCGAAACAAGCCCAAGTGCTCTGAATTCGTACATGCTTCAATGGATTCTACCTAAGAAACTTTGAAACTATATGAGGAATTTGGTCGAGCGGTTAGGAAAAATTTGAGGTGACAGAATATTCCTTGGAGAGCAGGATTCCATAAAAATGTTACGATTTCGAGGGTTCGAATGGGGAGATATGATCGAGAAACAAACCCAAAGTGCTCCTGAAATTCAACATATTCGATAAACTCCGATTTAAGTTAAAACCTTGTGGGAGGCCTACTTAGCTACTATGACATGATTTCAATAAGCCCAAAGAAGCCACAATGACACTCCAAATTGAACTACATACTTTTGCTTCGATGGACCGCATACAAAGTACCGAGGCTCGGAGACCGACTAAGCTTAAAAGTGCCATATGAGAACGATGGGTGAGTGTGACACCCATAGGATAAATGCAAGTATTGAGGGACAAAATTGAGGGTCTACACTAAGATATTCTGACCGTTGTTGGGCAACACCATGGAAACCAATATCGATGACATGCTGGTAAAGTCCAAAGAACGCTTTGACCACGCCAAGCATCTACAAGAAGCCTTTGAGCTGCTACGAAGGTATGACATGAAACTCAACCCTCTAAAATGTGCATTCGGAGTCAGTGCAGGCAAGTTTTTAAACTTTATGGTGACCCAAAGAAGGATTAAGGCCAATCCCATTCAACTCAAAACAATAATGGACTCCCAGACTCCTACCTCCAAAAAGGGGGTTCAACAACTGATAGGTCGGCTGGCAACTCTCGGGCGGTTTATATCCAGCTTCACCGATCAGTTAAAACCATTTTTCACCACCTTAAAAGAAGCCAAAGTGGCTGGCTGGAAAGAATGTGACCCGATAGAGGGCTATCAAAAGCGAGTATCTTCACCAGAACCACCGTCTTGGCTAGCCTGAGTAGAGATTACGCTATCTTTGCCTAGAAGTGTCAAAAGTCTTAGTAAGAGAAACTTTGTTCAAAGAAGACGAAAACTGAAAATAGAGACCGATATTCTTCGTAAGCAAATCCCACACAGTAGAAACGAGAAACTGATATACCCATCTAGAACAGCGACAGCGATACGTATGGTAGCGAAGCCGCCCCTCTTTCGAAACGCCTGTCGTCGTCGCGAAGGCCGATCTCCATAATGAAACACTATACACAAGCCTGACCTGTAAGGGAGGATGTCCCGGTGGGCGGTCGAGCTAAGTGAGTTCGGTATTTAGTATAAACCTCCCTTGGCATTGAAGGGGCAAGTATTGGCATATTTCTAGCAGAACTACCCCAGTTGGATGTGGTCCAGGATAACAATGGTTGGTGGATCCTTAATGTGGACGGAGCCCCTCGCCAGACGGGAGCTAGGGTCGGCTTGCAACTAAAAGCCCCAATTGGGGAAAGGGTAGAGCAGGCCATACGACTAGACTTTCTTGCGTCCAATAATGAGACAGAGTATGAAGCAATCCTAGCCGGAATCGATCTCGCTCAATCAGTATCATCAGAGAAACTCCTCATAACTCTCAACTGGTAGTAAAATAGGTAAACGGAGAATATGAAACGCAAAACTAGCGTATGGCCAGGTATATGGGCCTGGTCAAGTAACAAATAAGGAGTTTTGCGGCTTGGAAGCTTAAGCATATCCCAAGGGACTCCAATGAAAGATCAGACGCATTGGCGGCGATGGCCAGTGTCATCTAATAA
The DNA here is from genome assembly GCA_016808115.1 of Tetrastigma voinierianum. Taxonomy (NCBI): domain Eukaryota; kingdom Viridiplantae; phylum Streptophyta; class Magnoliopsida; order Vitales; family Vitaceae; genus Tetrastigma; species Tetrastigma voinierianum. The sequence goes on along the minus strand of JAEQBH010004232.1, from coordinate 44,080 downwards.
AAAAAAAAAAAAAGAAAGCGCCATTCACCTCGATATTACTAGTCGGCATCGTTGTTACCTTGATTGAAAGTAAGGTTAGATATATAAAATATACCCTTCTTGGTTGACTCCTATATTGCATTATTTGAGCTCGAGAGAACTATTGAACAATAAAGCCGCAACCCACAAAGTCCAGGTCTAAGTGGCACGATTTTCCTTGGTAAATGGGCAGTTATATAAACAGTCTCTAGACGAATCGTATCTTAAGTGTCTCACCGCTCAGCAGAGACAATATATACTAGCAAAGGCTTCACTGAGAGATATCTGAAAATAATCCGATGACAAACTTTGGCTCGCGAAGGGGAACCTGTCTGTGAGGGTATTATTAGTACGTGTGAAGGAGCTGAGATCTGTGCACTATGTTAAGTGTGGCCATTGTAGCGACAGAAGCTCTAAATATCGAGGATGCCGTGAGAACCTGGCCACCATTACAAATGCTTTGGTCCTTTGCTCAGTAGGCAATTGATATAGTTAGACCCTTGCTACCGTGACTGGAAAAGTTGTTAGTTGACGCCGTTTACTTTGGCAAATGGATGAAGGGTGACCTTAGCCTCAGTTAGCTGAGGGCGATCCACCGATTTGTGTGGAAGAATATTGTTGCAAAGATTTAGAATGCTGAGTCGATCATAGCGATAATGGACCCTGGGTTTGACAGCTAAGTGTATAGAAACTTTTGCCATGAGCTGAAAATCAAAAGCTTTATACTCGACCCAGGTGCTCACGGGGAGGCGATAGCGGCGGAAGCTTCCAACAAAACTCTCTTAACGACTTTGAAAAACTGTTTGGATTCGGTTAGGGGAAAATGGATGGACGAGCTACCTAGAGTCCTTTGGGCCTAAACAACTAAGCGGAAGCAGTGGGTATCGCATTGCCCTCACCTGGTATGGAGGCCATTATCCCTACAGTGAGATACGCACACTTGAGGCCCGAGGTTCTGGAATGACTAATGTTGAAGCCATCTTCAAGGACCTAGATATGACAGATGAGCTCCGGGAAGTAGTCGTTACACGTATAACATCTTACCAGCAAAGGACGACAAACTTATATAACAGGCATATAAAGTCGTGTGCATTCCGAGCCGGGGATCTAGTCTTGAGAAAGGTCTTTGAGAACACAGTTGACCCTACGGCCGAGAAATTTCAACCAAATTGGGAAGGACCATACATAGTTGTACGGAGTGGGGCGGCGAATCTGCGATAAATAAACTAGGCAGGACCCACCTGGAATGTGGAATGCTATGCACCTTGGGGTATTATCAATAAGAGTTTTCAGTGCCCCAGAATATTTCCTCTCGTGTTGGCTACCTCGGCTTTCGAAAAGGGGCCAGAGACTTGTGACTAAGCCTCTTTAGTGCTTTCAAAGACCAGGACCTTTGGCTCTGGCACCTTTAGCGCTTTCGAGAAAACGGACTTATGGGTTCTACCTCGCTGGCACGTTTTTAAACACAAAAATAGCTCTTAGCCCATAGCATAAACCCAAAAATGGTGCCTTGATGGCCGTATATGAGGCCACTACCCGACTCCCCAGTCGCCAAAAGAAAAATCTAAGCGAAACATACTAATCAATATACGTAGAAAGAATGAGAAAAAAAGGAGGTTCATTGCATAAGTATACCATAAGTCATATTTCATTAAAATACGTCAATTGATGTCTATGATCACAAAAAATATGTCATGGTGGCCAGACGAGGCTGATGAGTTCTAAACTCATATATTTTAAGTTCATTTTTTCTTGCATTTTTTTAGCAGTTTATGATTCATTTTAATGCATAATTATGGAATAATCACCAACTTTGTGTTTTGCAGGTTTTGAATATAAAAAAAACAAATCCAGCGAGAAAAGCAGAAAAAAATTGGCTAAGGTAGAAATGTCGCAACATAACTTCAAAATGTCGCGACATAATGAAGATTAGAAGACAGAACTATGTCGCAACAATGGATTCTTATGTCATGACATTGCCTAAGAAGTTCTTGAAGAAGAATGTCGCGACATTCTTTTACTCTATCCAGATTGATTAAAGCAAGTAGCGGTGGTTTTGTCGAACATTGAAAGCACTGTAATAGCGACATAAGGCGAAGAGGGAAGAGAAAGAATATCACGGCAAAATAATAGATTAAAGGGACAGAATCAAGTTAAAGTTGGTGCGAAGGTTTTTTATGTTCACGACAAACATTTCGAGAGAATGGCGAGGTCGAGGCGGAAATATCACCAGACGTTTTAAAGTGGCAATGACATAAAGTTCAAGTTATCGCAAGGTAAGGGAAGCTATTTACAGCCACGGAGAAGTTTTATGTCGCAACCATAACATAGTATTTAGAAAAGTGCAGCCATGACACTTAGAATTTTTATTATCGCGATAAGGGTTACAGTACAAGGAACTACGAAAGAATGTCGCTGACATGAAATTTATGTCGATATAATGAAGAGATGAAGCGAGAGATGCATTGCGTTAATCGAGAAGTTATGTTGCAGCATTAATTGGTAGGAAGCGCCTAGAAAGCTATGAGGAGATGTCAGCATTTTTGAAGGCCCAGCCAATGGCCACGGTTAGAGCAAAAGGGTTAATGTATGTAGTAGTCCCCTAAACTTATGTCGTGACATAAAACAAAGTTGAAGGTTTAGAAATCTATCGCGACACAATGAAGATCAACAAGAAGGAACCTTTGTCGTGACAAAGCTTTTTATGTCGCGACATACCATTCGAGTGTTAATACTTCAAGGCATGAAAGAAATGTCATGAAAGAAGACACTTATGTCGCGACAATTACAAGACAAATTCAATTGAGTTCGTGCAAGATTTTCCAAAGTATGTATATGGGCAAGGAAAAGATGAGAACAATGGCAACGGCGACGCCAACAGCGCAGAAGCCATAACAAGGCTGGAGGACAAACACGAGTTACTTTGTTTAGAACAAAGGAAGCGCCATAGGCTACAGTTTTGGGGGATCAATTTTAGCCTCGAAGTGCGGCCCATCATTTGAAAATCTATAAATAGAAGCACATAGGGCACTATGAGCAGCTTCCGCCGAACCTTGAATATCTGGGTAGCTAGAGTCTTCTTTGTATATTATTATTATTTTTTCTTTTATTTCTTTTCATCGACTTAGTTGCAGTTTACATTCTAGTTAGTATTTTCTTTGGATTTGAGCAATGATCTAGGCTGATGTTTTGAGTTGGGTTTATTGTAAAAATTTTGATTTTCATTACTATCTGATTTCAATGGAATCTAGAAATTTTGTAGAGTTCATTTATTTCAATTTGCTTGCAATTTCAATGAATTTTCCTAATCAGTTAGTCACTGTTATTTGTAATCCAGTTTTGAAAGACCGAGCTCCCTTTGGGAATGGACTAATGTTAGTTATTATTTTCTACACAACTTAAAAGAGTGTCATGGTTAGAAATCCTGAATTCATTTAATTGGTATTGTTCTTGAAATGAACTGTTCTTAATATCAGTAGCTTGTACCCAGAAAAGGGATATATCTTGCTTTGATTTCCAGGAGGCCCTCAAAGTGACATAAAGATAGAGATTCCTGAGAGTATGGAGTAGTTACTTATGGAACTAATAAACTCTTAAATATTACTCTGATAAATCACTAATTTACTCATGATGTGAGGATTAGTTGGATGATGTATCAGTTTAATTAATTAGAGGTTTCTCCTCTATCTGATGGAATGATCTTGATCCCGTGTTAGCATAGATCTAATCAAGGAGATAGAAATTTTGATAATATTCGAAGGATGAGATACCAATTAGATTGAAAAAGGCTTGTATTATCCTGTCTATGGGGGCAAGAATTATTCAATCCTAAGAATTTGGTATGAAGTAGTGGAAAGGAAAAATACCCAGTTCTTAGAAAGATGATTATATCCTACAAGTAACTGATTAGACCCATGTATCTGGAAGGAACATGGATCTCTAATTAGTGAAATGTATCGTGTATGGAGGAATCCAAACTATACTACCAGCATCTTTGACAAGTTCAGATTTCAAACTAATGGTTGAATTATGTTATAAAATGATGTAGAAATTTATAATTATACATTGATCTATGTTCCAGTGTTAACTTTGCTCAATGAACTCTCAAATCCAATTTATTTTGAATTCTCAAGTTATAAGCAGGAATTTTATTAGTCATTCTTTTAGTTTAAACAAATTAATTTTTTATACTTTTGAGTTCAAATAGTAAGAATCTTGAGTAGTCAGTACTGATCTTAAATGTCTAATCAACTCGTGGGAATGATATATAGACTTAAAATTCACTGTATTACTTGTATGACCTGTGCACTTACAGATAATTAGACCAATAACAAATTTTCATTATTACATACACATTATAAAACATTATCTTATAATTTTTAGTCAAACAACAAGTTTTTGGCATTCCTATTGAGGATTGAATAGTCCCTAGTGGTTATGTTAGAAATAAGTTGTAGTTTTATGGTCTACATTAACAATCAATCATGCATACAAGTTTTTGGCACCACTGCAAGGGAGTCTAAACAACTTTCCAATAGCAGTGACAAAAATTTGGTATATGAAAAAAGGTCTAATCAAGTTTTTGGCCCTGTTGCCAAGGACTAAATAGTTCTAGGCAGCAGAGACAAAAATTTGGGTGATCACATAAAAAGGTCTAATCAAGGGCCCCTTACAAAAATTTCAAAAAATAGGGAGGAGAGAGGAAAGGAGAGCAGAATCAGCTCTGATCCGCGATGGAGGCATTCCCCTCATGTTCCTTGGCCATCTCGATTTGATCCACCCCGGTTGTTATTGTCTTAGTTACTGTTGGGACTAGGAGGCACCTTGGGTTCACAAAAAATTCTACAGGAAGCGGGTTGGCAGGGTCAGGCATACCATCCGAAAGATGTTGTGTTTGAATGCACAACATCCGTAGCCGCAGGCGAAGATCACCTCTAAGGCCTTTTGGTAGTCCTCCTCCATAACCTCCTTGTCCTTGCCCCCTGAGAGTGGAGAGAAGACACTTTCATCTCTAGCCGCCACGAGTTCGAGTAGGAGTGATGTCCACTCAACCTCCAATCAGGTAGTCTTAGCCTCCGCAACCACCAAGGCTTCCTGGACCTTAGCCAAGTCACCCTCCACCCTTGCATTTACGTCACTAACTACAACGGCGACAAGTCGAGCAACCTAAGCTTCCTCTTTAGCCTCGTCCCTCTCCTTCTCCACCTCTGTAGCCCTCTCAGTACCCTCCCTGGCCTTCTGCTCCCAGTACTTGACCTTGGACTTCGCCTTGCCTAGGCCATCTTCTAATGCTTAGTGCTTGGAGGCGGTCGACTGGGCGTAGAGCCTCAGTTTCTTAGCATCTTCTAGCCTATGATGGAGCTCCTTATGCTAGCACATCATATTCCGAATAGAGGTAACGACCTGCAAACGGAAAGGTGTTAAGGGAAAATCACCACATACATACTTAAACAGTAGATAGAAGTCTAGTCATACCAACTCGGTTGTCTCGTTGAAGTCGTGGTTACGGATGTACATCTCATCTCCAGCCATGCGTTGGTAGGACTTCCTATCCAAATAGACAGGGAAGGGGATGAAATACTCCTCGATATGAGCCACCACTGGTATTCGGAGAAGAGTGGGGTAGAGATCGCGTAGGTTTGCGACCGAAGAGTCCTCCTTATGGAAGAGACTCTAAGGGTTGATGATTTCCCGAACAGCCTTTGGACTAGGAGCCACCATATCTAACGAAGGACAACTACACTCATGTGGTAGAACATACGAGTCGAGCCCCATCCGATCAAGGGAGCCTCACTTTGGGGTCAGCCAGGTCTGCCAAGAACGATCACCTGGTCAGCGATCTCCGAGGGAGCCTCCTCGCACTTATGGGCCGAAGGGCCCCATTGGGACACCATCTTCCAGCTCCTTGTCGGCTTCCCCGAGAGCTTCTTGAGCAGCACCCTCCAAAGTTGAAATGGCCTCAAAAGCCCGTTCTGGAGAATCTAAAGTGACTACTACCTGACTCTCTTGGACCTCCCCACATGAACCGCACCGCTTTTCTGACTTTCCTCCCGGGTACTTCAACCGGATTAGCCCCTTCAACGCCATGTACTCGCTACACATCCGTGCGAAACCTACAAATTCAATTCTCAACCGGGCCAAGAACTCGGATCCACTCTAATCCAAAACCCTATAGTCCCTCTTTAGCAGCCTCGTCTACCCGGCCTCTTGCCTTCTTTCTTCTTCACCTCCCCTGGGGCGTGATGTGAATCTCGTCATTAAAGGCGACCGTCAGCCGAACAAAGCTAGCCAAGCTCTTCGCGACCTCGCCTTAAGCTCTGCCGGTAGCCCGCCTCAGGAAGAACGCCCAAGATCGACTTTAGAAGGTTGGCAAGAACGGCGTTCACCTTGACGAACCTTCCGGGCAAAAGAATCGGGGATGATCGAACTATGTAATCCGGCGGTCGGCACCTGCAGACGCCCTAAAATCGGGGTCCATCGACCAACCGTCAACTCAAGGAAAAACTTCAGATGCTCTGCAACCCGATACCACAATATCAGGTCCCTTTAATGACTCCATAATTTAACAAAACGCACAGCCTTTCAGACGGAGCTCTACCCAAATACAACTTCAGGATATAAATAACATGACACACTAAATTCAATATAACACAATGACCACACGGGGTCCATTTATGAGTAAAAGAGGCATAACCGGGCTCATTTATACATACTAAAAAATATACAAGGCTATATTACCATAGTCCTTAAGAGTTTAATTACAACACTCTTATACAAAAAATACATGCTAGAGTTAGTTCGTTCCAAACATCTTTACAAAAATGATTACAAAGCCACAACCCGATTCTCTTTCACAATCAGGGCCTCGAGTGAGCACCGTCCACCGGTACCCTCACACCGAAATGTTTTTCCCATGGGGCAGAGTCACGCCCAGAAGAGTAAACTCCTACAAAGGCTACTCTCCACCTAAGTGTACATGCAATGGTCATGTTCACAATTCACATTCACATTCCAAGTAAAAACATGCAATTTCTACAATGGAATCCTACATGCCGTGAAATGAGATGAGACCCAATCATGTTCCCTGCACCCGAGTCCCTATCGACTCCTACCACACAATGCGATGTCAAAGTGTGATAAAACCCATCATTTGTAGATTACATCCAATGATCATTTTACAACAAAATTCATTTGTTTCAAACTAAAAACTTTTTGAATGTTACACCTCAATGATAATTTATATTCAAAACCATGTGTCTTTTGGGCGGGCAAGGAATTTTCTCGGGTCTCACCACAGTTTCACGCCTTGCTATACTTTCACAGGCTTTCACCGTTGAACACATGTATAACCAAAAATACCAGGGCTTTCACCCGAGGGGGTATCTATCCTTACTTGCTATTACTCGACACATATTTTCATTTTCATGTATATAATTGTGCGACTCTGTTGGACTTTGTTCTACCGTACCAATCCTACCCAATCAGACACCAAACACAGTGTTGATTATAACCATGCACTCACACCCATGTCATGCAATGTTCCCTTGCATAAATGCAATGCGATGCACCATTTCACGTTATATCATGCCACATGCATAATGAATTCTACATTGACACACAATTCCACATCGCTTACCGGGTGTCATGGACAATCACATCACCTACATATGACTTCCATACATCATTTCATTCATGTCAATATATCATGCACGCATATGTCAACACCAACATACAACATGTCATTCTATATTCGCTAAATAACACATTACTACTAATCAAGTCATAACAATGGCCATTTTCACATAGAAATCTATCACATATCAATACGCTAAAACACACATACTGACATCCAAAAAAGTCACTACTTAGTCAAGTAATGACACTCTTGATCCTCGGGGCCCAGTGTGACATATACTTTGCCTACAAAACAGTCCACAAAACGGCCCCGAGACAAGCCATAAACAGGATACCAAGCCAGCCGTCGACAGGCCTCAATCATGCCTTAAACAGGACGTGAAAACAGTCCCATAGTAGCACTGAATTCAGTCCTAAAATCTGGACACAAACAATTACACAACCTAAGCTATGGCAGTCCCAGGAATGAAATGGACCATAACTTTAGTTGTAGAAGTCCAATTTGGGTGATTCAAAAGCCTAACATCAAGTTCATTGATGTAGGTACAACTTCTATGAAGGACACTAGTCCAATTTTCCTCTTTTTCTTGATACAAAATCAGTCCTAAAATCTGGATATTATATAGGGTCAAAACAAGGCAACCTATTGCAGTCCCAGAAAATGGACCATAACTTGAGTTATAGAGGTCCAATTTAAGTAATTCAAAAGCCTAACATCAAGGTCTTAGACGCAGCTACAATTTCCATGAAGGACACTAGTGTAATTTCCCTTTTTTTCTCTACCGAAAATCAGTCCCAAAATTTGGTCAGTATGTAGGGTCAAAATAGGGCAGCCTATGGCAGTACCGGAAAATGGACCATAACTTGAGTAATAAAGGTCCAATTTGGGCGATTCAAAATCCTAATATTAAGTTTTCAATTGTAGCTACAATTTCCATGCAGGACACTAGTCCAAATTTTCTCTTTTTCCAACCGAAAATCAATCCTAAAATTCAACTAGTGTGCATGATCAAAACAGGACAGCATCCCCATAACTCCAAAATTCAGCCAAACAACCCCTAAGGAGCCATAAAACCGGATTTTTCAACCCAAATAACCCCTAAGGTGCTATAGAATTGGATTATCAATCCAAACAACCCCTAAGGAGCTCTAAAACCTGATTTTTCAAACCAAACAGCCCCTAAGGAGTCAGAACCATTTTTCAAATAAATAAATTTAAGGAGCTATAAAACCGACTTTCAACCCAAACAAGCCCTAAGGATGGAATTTATGACAAACCACCCTTAAGTCAGCTTTTTAATCCATAAAAAGTAGGAATAAACCAAAGTATGAAGAATCCCTACATTTTGGAGTGTAGAAGAAACTCTAGGAAGTCCCGTGGATACTTCCTAACCAAACATTCGATTTTCTCGAACCTCGGTTAACTGAAATCCCGTGATTTCAAGACCATGTAGCGCCCTGGCCGAGTAGATGAACTGCCTGCCCGACGACTCGACCACTCCATCTCTATAGATCGTAGAGCAGGTGCCGGTTCCCTCCTTCTCTTCTCCTACCTCACCTTACCAAAAGAAAAGAAAAATGGGCCTTTCTTGCCCTAAGCCGATTTTGTTTAACTTAACTTAAGTTAGATGAGTGGCCCACGTCGCATCACTTGTCCATGTCTGGTCTTGGTTTGTTTCTAACCCGAAACAATTTATTTTGTCTCGGTTTAAATTCAAATTATTTTAAATGAACTTTACTTAATTTAATTTTTTCACTTTCGAGATTTTTCTCAAAAATCGTTTTAGGGGTCCACTAGACGCCCTACACCTCGAAAATCGTGAAAATCCGACTATCTTAGAATTCAACAAAATTCGTATGAGTAACTAGATTTAACGAGACGAATCCAACGGTGAGGTATGTTTCATCATTCGAGATCTAGAGAAATTCAAGGTTTGCAACCTGTACAATTGCGGTAATTTATCGGTTTTCCATTTTTCAATAAAATTCAAATTTACCCGGGCTTTTTACAACCTAACTCCCGCAAGTTCTTCAACAACAAGAGGAGCTCGTGGTTGCGCTTCCTCTCAATAATCTCAAGCAACTGCCAATCTCACCTGCGCTTACCTACAAAAAATTCAAAGAGATAGGCAATTTCAAAACACAAACAACCTGGGGGTGCACAAAACTCTAACAAAGATGGGAACACAAGAGACCGATTCAAGTCAAACGGAAGCCCTGGGGAGCCCGATGTCTCATACCACGGGCCTTTTACCAACACTACCCCTTTCACTTCAATCTTGGGGGAGTTTGGAAGCCCGGTCACAAATTGCAGCCGAGGCTGTGTGCCGACATAGACAGCCGGCCCCCAATCCCCAGCTTCAAAGTGTAAATGAAACAAACCTCTACTAGTGAAATATCCAGCTGGTAGAGAAAGTTCAACACACTACAACCCATCAAGATATGAAAGACGTTCGGATGTACAAGTGCAGGAGGTGCCCGGGTAAATTGCAGAAACTGCTTCACCAACGATGGGACTGAGGTTTAAGCCCAAGAACAACCGCTTCCTAAGGAAGTAAACGGGCATTATCTCGCTCTCCTTTACGCCTGAGGCAAATTCGGGCCATTTGACCTCTCCTGCATCGATTTCTCGGCAGAACCTAGTTGTACAACCCCGCTCCTCTACAAACATAATAACAACAACTAGACTCATTACAGAGGTGTTTCCTGAAAGCCCTCCAATGCCTTCACCCGACTCATTTGAAACCTCTTAACCTCTTACCATTCTATAGGCAAATAAAAAAAAAATGAAGGGGTCATCTTGAGATCCATTAAGCGAATATGAAAACGAAACCCTCGAAAGTTAGAAGAAACCCCCTCTATAGGTTTTTACATCCCACCAGTGACAAAACCTAGGAAACGCGAATTGAAAATCTTCATAGAACCTAATACGCCTCCATCCACAAAAACACTTAAACAAACCAATGATATAAAAAGGTTTGAGATGCAAACACCCACTGGAAAATCGAAAGTCATCGAAGAGTTCAGAGTCTCTGATGGCTCATTTGAAAGGAAAGTTCGCAGAAGCACAGAAAAGACAAAATTGAAGGAGTCATAAAACTTTGAGAAAATGTAAAAGAAATTGCTATTGAAACCCCTATCCCTATTTGTGGGTATACGATAAAGAGACAATGGCGCTGTATATATATTTTAGGAAGCATGCATTTCACACGCTTTAAAACCCACAAGAGCATCGTCTGACACATTCAACATTTAATATTATGGTATTTTCCCAACTGAAAGCACAAATTCCAACCGGGAAAATGGGGCATCGGTGGAATACCATGGTTTTAAACCCATTATCCGACGGGCCTGTGGCTCTACTGCTTGGTCTAAACTTTGCCTGGCCCATAATGTGAAGTGGTCCAAGGCCACCTATCATATTAAACCGGGAGGCACTCAATTCAGGACGGGAACCGAGGCTCATTCTGCGGAAAGCCTGGTGTCCTCCTGTAGGCTAACCCAGGCAGCCCGCCTGTAATCTCCAAGTCCCATACTACCGCCCTTCCAATTTGCGGCAGTTCGTTATGGATGAATGGATAAAGGCGAGTGTAGACCCTCAATTTTGTTCCTCAACACTTGCATTTATCCTTTAGGTCTCACACTTACCCATCTATCTCATATGGCACCGTTAGGGTCCTTTTAGGCTTAGTTGGTCTCCGAGCCTCGGGTGGGCTTGTCTATGGTACATTGAGTGCGTATGTAGTTATTGGCATCGTGCCTTCAAAGGTTTTAACTCAATCGGAGTTTATTGGAGTATGTCGAATGAAGAGCACTGGGGTTTGTTTCGATCATATCTCCCTCATATGAACTCGGAATCGTGCACAATTTTTTTTTTTATGGACTCCTTGTCAAAATTTCAAAATTTTTCCCAACTGGCTCAATCGGTCCTCAAAGTTTCACTTTAGGTAGAATTCATTGAAGCATATATGAATTTGGAGCACTTGGGCTTGTTTCGATTATATCTCCCTCATTCGAACTCGAAATCATGCATTGTTTCTTCTGTTGGATTCCTTACTCATGGAAGAATTCTCTGAAAAAATTTGAGAATTTTTTATCAACCGGATCGACCAGTTGGGAACCGGCTCATTCGGTTCGGCGGATTTCAATTAAAGTTCATTATTGGAGCAGGTTCGAATTTATACACCCAGCTTGTTTCTGGGCCTGGCATTCCATCATCTCGAACTTGAATTATACCGCTTTTTTTGGATTCTTATTCTTCATGAACATTCTATCAAATTTTCAAAATTTTCAGCCAAATTTCGACCCGCTTGGCATCCGGGGCTCAACCAGCTTGAGTCACTTTTGTATGGAGCACTGATTTTGGTGGTTTTAGAGCCCAAATCCTACTTGGTTCGGGCCCATAAGCTCCAGATCAGTCCTAGGCACGATTTGAGTCCAGTTATGGGCCATTTTGTGGGTTGCTTGCAACCTACCTTGAGTCCATTTTGGATTCTTGGTGGTTATGCAAATGAGTTAATGTGGCCAGCTCCTAACCACATGAATAGATGAGTGTTTATGGAGCTGGGGAAGTCCGAGATTGATCAGGAGCACGGACTCGAAGGTGTGCAAATGGAGTGAGCTCGGGGATGTTTATGAAGAAGAAATACAAGCAAAAAACGTGAAGAGGAAGGGGACAAGCAAAATGAAGCCAAGAGGAAAAAAGGGAGAGAAGAAAAGAAAGGAAAAAGAAGAAAGGAAAAAGAAAATAAGGAGATATTCTCTAGATCCGGTGGGAGTAGTCTCTCTCATTTTGAAAGAGATTTCCTAAAGTTTTGAGAGAGTAGATACCTGGTTTTGGAAGTAGAAAAAAGGAAGACAAAGTGGGAGTAACCGTGAATTCTACAGGTATGAAAGTTGTATGTTTTTCCCGTTTCTTTTCTGCTTGTCTTTGCCTTTGATGTTTGGCAAATTTCGCTTTTAAAAAGTACTCAGGGTATCGTTGAGTCGGCCACTAGTCTTGAGCCTAATTGTACAACATTTATTTTTTTGAATTCCTTACTCTATAAGGAAGGTTTTGAAAAATTGTGAGAATTGTTCTCAACCGGCTCGACTGGTTAGGGAACCAGATCAGCCGGTTCATTAGGTTATATTTTTAGGAACAATAGTTAGAGCACTAGACATTGTTTAGGTCAGTTCTCACTCTTTCGGAGACGGAATTGTGCTTCGTTTATTTTATTGGATTCCTTATTCTTTAAGGAATGTTCTAAAAAAAATTGAGAACTATTCTCAACCGTCTAATTACAGGAAACTGCACTATCCGGTTCCATTAGGTTTTGTTTTCGTGAACAACCCGTTAGGCACTAGGCATTGTTTGAGTCACTACTCATTCGTAGTCGAATTGCATACGCCTTGTTTTTTTGGATTCCTTACTCTGTAAGGAATGTTATGAAAAACTTTGAGAACTGTTCTCAATCGGATCAATCGGTTGGGGAACCGGATCAGTCGGTTCATTAGGTTCTATTTTCAGGAATAGCAGTTAGGGCACTAGAAATTGTTTGGGGAGTTCTCACTCATTCAGAGTCGGAATTGTACACCGTTTGTTTGTTTGTTTGTTTTTTTTTTTTTTTTTGGATTCCTTAATCTGTAAGGAATGTTCTAACAAATTTTGAGAACTTTTCTCAACCGGTTCATTAGGTTATGTTTTCAGGAACAACAGTTAGAGCACTAGGCATGGTTTGGATCAGTTCTCACTCATTTAGAGTCGGAATTGTACACCGGTTATTTTTTTTTTAGATTCCTTACTCTATAAGGAATGTTTTGAAAAATTTTGAGAATTGTTCTCAACCGGCTTGACCGGTTGGGGAACCGGATCATCTGGTTCATTAGGTTATATTTTTCAGAACATACAGGAAAATACTGCGATTGTTCCTGTTTCACTCATCCGGAGTTGGAATCATACACCGTTTTTCGGGGTTCCACTTATGAGGAATGTTCTAACAAAATTTGATATTTTTTCTCAATCGCCCGATCACCGAAATTGAATCACCAGCTCGTCAAGCTTTTTTTTTTTTAGGATAAGATGGTTTTAGTTTAATCGAGCCCATGACTCATAGCTGCTCATTCACCTGCATCAGCCAGAAAAGGCTGCTTTAAGGTCTGAAATTGGCTTAGTCTAGGCTAATGGGTTCCATTTCTTGGATTCATAAGAGTTAGGGCCACGCGGATCAGCAGTGGTTAGTTACACTAGTAGTCTAGTGTTTTTGTTGAGCCCGATTCTCGAGATGCATAGGACATACTAGAGCACAGACAAGTGTTGTAGCATCAATGAGGCTGAGATGCGACATGGTTTCTCCTGCTCTTTGCTTTTTTGATATTTTAATTTTGAGAGATTGTTGTATGCCCGAATATGCACTAACCTTCCCTATAACACATGGCTAGGACCATAAAAATAAGGTTTGGGTTTGGTATTTCATTTATATGCGTGCATGGTGTTTGAACTTTGATAAGCTCAGGCGCATTCGAAATTGTTAACCAACTCCTTATGTAGCGCTGGCTAGGGACCATGTGTACGTTAATCTACTGGTTGTTTTTGGTCGAAATGCCATGCACGCGATACTTAAGAGTCAAAAGGACCAGTCATTTGTTTAGCCCGAGCGATTGATCGATCGTCAATCTATACGATCCTATGTACCCACTCATTAGTAGAGACCAGCCCGCCCAGAGGGGTGCTACCCTCGTACGGGTACCTTTCACAGGTAACCCGATCTCTTAACCTCGTAAATCTAGTTTTCATAATCACTTTTCCTTTATCGAGTCGATGAGGTTTTTGTTCTACTTCATTTTCCCATTTTAAACAAAATAAAAAAAAAGTAGGCGCGACCCAAACAAAAATCGATCCTCACCGGTACTTGGATTTTCCAAAGCTCGATAATCAACTCACTTTTTTCTATTAATAGTGAGTTGCATTGACACGTGGATCGAGTAGGGTCAACAATGATAAATACGCAAAAGGTATTTATCCACGAATTTCCTAGTTTCCAAATCCCTTACTTCTCGGAAGATCAATCTTTGATAAGAACGAATTAGTCTTTGATAAGGAATGAGAGATCTTGTCCCAGAGAGAAGGCGATTCTTCTCGGCAAAAGTGAGATTCAATCACTTTCTATAAATCAGATCCCCACGACGGCGAGGTATGTAATTCCAACTGTGGGAACTTTCTTCTTCCTCTTCATAATTTTGTTGACTTAATTATTGGAGATGCGGTCACCATCGTCAGTTTGATCGCCCTTTTACAAGTGCTTACATCGAAATGACGCCCCAAGATCAAAACGATCAAGGTAACAACAATATTTACCTTAAAAGGCTAACATATCTTCTACTTTAAAAATGTGATTTCCATGTACTTAAAGTTGTAAATATAATCACAAATAAACTGAAATAATTTTATATTATTACTCATGAACATGAAATACGTATAAAAGTCTGATGAAGGATATATATATATATATATATATATATATAATTTTGACATGTTAATCAATATTTCAATTTTAAAATAGTTTGACTTTTGAAAGTGTTAGGGAAAAAGAGAGGAAAAGAAACAAGGTGGTGCAACATAGTGGAACTGGAAAATATTATATATTGAATTGGAATTGGATTTGGGCCTGGACCAGTAGGAAAACAGCCTTAATATCCATTGACTCAAAGTCCATCCCAGTTTCATACACTTTACAGCCTGCCAGGCCCACTGTATAATGTCTACTCTGCTCCAAAATTTGCCCACACCCACAACCAGGCCCCATGTCTTAGACGCATACTGTTCATAGATTAAATAACATGTAACCTTCTTATTTATTTATTTATTTATTTTTTTTTGAGTACAAATCCTTCCTTAGTGTGCGGTTCTAAGATCTATTCAGATCTAAACTCATGCTAATAAAAAGCAAATGGAGCAAGTATAGTAACTATATAATTTTTTACATGTCAACCAATCCCATTACTCACCAAGATTCTGTTATAAACAAAATGAAATATGTTACATCAATCACTGAAACTTATCTTTACAAAAGTCACACATCAGCTTAACTAACTCTATAGTTTGATAATGTTTTTATAAGTAGATACAAATACAAATGGTAAATCCATTGGTAATCCCCTTCAAAGAGACATACCACAAGAGCTTAGACATCCGTTTGTTCCTTCCAAAGCTCCTTTTGAATCTAACCACTGATCATTCCTAATTGTTTGCACCTCTTCCAACGGGCATGACTGTTGGTGCTATAAAGCTCTCGACTTTGATGCATGTTTAAACTTTCTAGCCACGTTGTCTTAGTACAGCGCCACGTTGCGGTATCCAACTAAGATGTTGTCCTGATGTCTGGCGGCACTGAAAATGGCGCCATGCCATGCAATGCAATTACTAGGCTACTTAATAGTCCAGCAATATAGAAGAGATAAATATTGATGCCACATCCGTGGGTTTAAAGGTACTTTGATGTGCCAATACAAAACACAATGCTTGCATCCGCTTGCAACTCTTCCAAGAGACTTGTCTATAGGAGCTGGACGCCTTGATTGCACCTCAAAGCTCCCTTGAATCTAACCACCGATCATTCCTAATTACTGCACTTCTCAATCCGCATGGATCTGCAGAAATTATAAGGCCTTGGACCCCTACATGTCTAGCTTCTTCCATCCACAATGGAACTTAAACATGCCATGTTGCATCCAACCAAGGTCTTGAGTTATCCCATGTCTTGGCATATTCAATAAGACACTGCCATGCCATGCAATATAATTACCAAATAATCTTGGTCCACAAATGATAGAACCATACACAATCTGGTTTCACACACAGGTTTTTAGCAACTGGATGTACCACGAGGCATAATGCATGTGTGATTACTCTTCTACCCTTCCATTGGTTTTCCACTTGACCATGTGCTGGAGGCGAACGCGAAAAATAAACGGCGGCTCATTAGATAATAATATAGTTCGTAGCGCCGCGAACTGTCATGATGTCATCCAACTCCTCGGCGCTGCGACAGGGCACATCAGATTCAATTTAAGTCCACAATAACACAGTGATGATCCCCAGTAATTACACTCATCTGGTCATGTTTAAGAGAAGCTTACACCTAACTCATGTGGTAGAATGTTCAACGTTTTAAAAAGATAGGGCATCGAAAGGGGAGGAGTCCCGGGTTCAAGTCCCAGCGCAAATAATTTACTTCATTATAATTAAATAACTTTTATATATATATATATATATATATATATATATATATATATATATATATATATATATATATATATATGTATATTATTTTAATTATTATTCATGTTAATATCATTATTTTGCACATTTAAAAGTATATTAATATAATACTGTGTGCAATTAGAAACCTGCTTTTTATTCTAAATGTCAAACATAGCCCCATTTGTTGGCTTATTTTAAACCGTTCCACAACAATTCTTGACAATATGGATAATGATAATTTATGTTATCTAAAATTATAATTCATATTTTAAACTTAGTATTTTAGTATTATATGTATTTTTTAGGAAAAAAAAAAGAATCAAACATGTACTACCTAATTTCCTTAACAACATAAAACAATTTTAAAAACAAAACAAAAAAGTGGCTAATATTTTCTATTTTATGTTTCGAAGAAAGAAAATATGGGATTTGAGATGAAACGATCTCTAAAAGCGAATGTCGTCATATAGAAAAACACATACTCTCAACATTTACGTCAGCTACAAATAAAAATTTTTTATTGTAAAACAGTAAAATAAAATAGAGTATTTGAGGAGGAATATTGTAATTTATTTTCATTGTATTATACAAACACGTAATCAACAAAACAAAAATATTAAAATCAAAATTGTTTCAACATATTTCAAAATGAATTACATAAAATATAGTTATAATTTTTTAAAAATTAAACTTTTTTTTAGTTTATTTTAAAGCACTTTAAATCAGCCTGAACTTCAGGAAGCCAACTGGGCTGATATCAAAAGTAGGCTTGGGCCTCCAAAATTGTGGAGCCCAAAATTTTCATTTTGATCTGGTACATCGAAGTGCAGATAATCCATACACAAATCTAAATCCCAACCATCAAATATGATGACTTTTTGAAATTTCCAGACATCCTGAGATTTATTGTTTCGGAAGCACTGCACTGACTTCACTATTGTATGTTTATACTGAGAGACCGCCGACGGCTGATCGGAGAGACTGGCGGCGAAGGATGTCGGGAATTTCCACTGTTTGAACATAATGTGATTCTTTCCATTCTCACTGCCACTGATTGGTTTCACGCTCTTTTCCATGAACTCTGTAATTTTTCACAATCCTTTTCTTCTGTTTGGATGCTGATAAAAACGTTTCTTAATGGAGACCATTAAGATTTTTGGGTTTTTGTTTTTGGGATCTTTTCCCGGAGAGCTATAGATTGTTTCCTGTCTAAAGAACTATGTTTTCTGTTTTTTTTGTGAGTTTTGCAAAACCAGATTAAATTTTGATTGCTTTTATTTTTCTCCCCTGTTTCATAGCAGCTAGAAGGTTCATGTTTGGTGCTTGCTTTGTTTGCTTTTGTATTGTGGGAGTGGATTTGTGAGAGCAGTGGTATTATGAGCTACTTTGGGCTATGGCTGACTCGAGATTTGATTTTTCCAATGTGGCGATTTATTTTCATGATTTTTCGAATTTCAACAATGGAAACCCAACTGGAATCTTTGTTTTTCCTGCATTTTCATCAACGAAATGGAGTGTTAATAAGGTGTTTTCTGTAGAAATGGTTTTTCTTGTTGTTCATTTGGATTCAGATTTTTAATTTCGTCTCTTTTACTCCGCATTTCAAACTAAAGGTATATGGTATGATTTTTTCTGTTCCCACAAGCACCTGTTTATTTTTAAATTTTCTTTTATCGTGGTTATGAATCATGAGAATGTGAATTTTGTAAGGATTTCTGTTTTCTAAATATATATGATGCTTGTGGATCTGATTTGTCTTGTGCTGGGAGTTTGGCTGTTAGTGACAGTACTTGATTTGTGTGTCTACTGGGACTGAGGATTATGACTTACTATGCAAGAATGCTCTGATCCAGGTTCATTAAATAGTCAGAATATGATAGATGATAGCAGAAATCATCTTTAAAGCTTCTGAAAATTTTACAACCGATGATAGTCATTATTGCCATTGTCAGATATGCTCTAGAGGCTTTGGTCAGAAGATGCTATTGATAAGGTATGAACGAGGTTAAGATGGATTATTACATGTTTAATATCTGATTAAGATAACCATATGTCTCTTGAGGAGAGACGGGACGATCACTCCTTATTTAAATTATTTATTTAAACAGATCTGTTTCACAATGAACAAAATTATTATAAGACTATGTTTAATGAGTTTACGTTAGTATACATGAACTATAAAAAAGGTTGGAAACATTGAAGCTGTATAAGGTACATGATTGATAGTTACTTTTAGTTGGTGTTGTCGTTAGAGATTATGAGTTTGGCTGAGTTCTGATAAAACGATCCATGGCTTGCATTAGAATGGTCTGGCAAGTTTGATCAAATTTCATTGCCAGAGATGGAGAATCATGATTCAGCAGATTGAATAATGTTAAAGAGTAACATATATCTTAATTTAATCAAAGAATATTATTTAAAATCAGCATAATAGATAACATACAAGCCTCAAGATTCTTCCATCGGAGTTAACAGTCACATATTTGCTCTTTCCAAGATTCGACTGATATTTAACCTTCTGGCGTGTTACTTCGGCGGTCGGTGCGGTCAATGATCTTACTAGGCTCAAAACACTCCCTGATATATAACCCATGCGTTGAAAGTCGCCACCAATCTGGTTAGATTCAGGCTTAACTCAGATCAGATTTGAGCTGCCAGGTCAATAAAAGAGAGAAATATTCTAATGATTGAACAATTATTTTGTATCGTCTTTTCTATGATTGGCCTAGATAACAGGATACTGGTTTTTGTTTTTTTTTGGTGCTATGCAATACTTCTAAGTATGTTTGTGCATCATGAAAAACATACAGTTCATTTTCACACATAATCGTGTAGGCCATGATTTTTCCTTTTCTGAAAAGCTGCGAGGGACTAAGTTGCATCCTTCCAAAGAAAAGAGGTGTTATTTCTTTGTTCTATGATTTCTTTTTCTGATAATTATACTAATCTTACATTCTTTTCCCTCTTATTTGGTGGCTGTAATGTATGATAACATAAATCTCCATCTTGAGATTATTGTTTTTAATTGACTGCTACTTTTTTTTTGTGACAATATCCCCATAAATATGCATCGTTCCTTTTTATCAATTACTCAACTGATTGATTTACTACTCAATGATAGATAAGAGATAAATAAGAGAGGTTTGAAATTATCACAGAAGTGGATATTGATATTGATGAGCAACGTAGGTAAGGGATTCATCCACAAAGAATATTTGGTGATAATAAATTTTTGTAAGATGTTTTCCCCCTTAGATCTTTACATGAACTTGTTCTTGGTTTTTCAAATCTATATCTACTCTGGTTAAAGAAAACTTTGGGTTTTATTTTTTATTTTTTTATTATTACATCCAATTAGATAAGATCTCCTTGAATGGTCAATGTTCGACCTTGAAACTATTCTCTTCTTTCTTCTTTTCTTCATACAGTCTAGTTTCTTTAATTTTCCCCCCTCTATTTTGGTATGCAACCTCATTGCTGGCATTATTTGCGAGGACTCTTTGCTGACGTTTCATAAAATTCCTCTTTTTGACCATTTGACTCAATATAACTCATATTTGTATATTTGGGCCAATCCCATCGACCGGTTGGAGAGCTATGTGTGTATGAACAAATATCGGTAATTACTTACATTTGATTTGGATTTCATAGAAAATATCGGAAGATTTAATATCGTGTGATATTTACAAATATCAGAAATAAAATAACAAAACATTTTCAATCACTAAATACTTAATGAACTATAAAAAATACATAAATAAGCAAATATACACTTGTCAAGATGATATTCATTATAATTTATCGAGAAATTACATCACAATAGTTTATTAAAACTGCAAACAAGACCTACGCGCTTATTACATTATTCGATCAAGGACCATCTGATGAAGACAATATTCATACCAACACAGGTTGCACACATTATCGAACCCTCAAAACGGTTATAATAACCTGCTGACTTCCACCACAACCTCCGTAGACAGAAAAACATCAACCACATGCTCGTTTGAAACTTTACTTGATATAAATTTGAATTATTTGTGGATCAAGATAGTTAACCATTCCATATCTTCACCAATGTAATCAAGATTGCAAAGGTCGACCATAACTCATTGCAGGTGAGGAAATATGTTGCTCCTCTATCTATGAATCATCAATTGAGCCCACACCATAGAACAAAACCGCCGAAAACGAATCCTCATCAGATTAAAGGTCATCCTCATTGCCTTCCTCTGTATTTCCAATATTCAATATCTCCAGTTCCGCCTTCTGTAACTCGCGGGTCTTCATCTTGTGTAGCATGAGTGAAATCATCTTCACCTAAGCAGAATGGCTTAATGGATATTGACTTTGCCAGACCTGCAGAATATCCCCACCACTGTATTTCCGTATCACTACCATCATTATCCCTCCTCTTGAGCCATCATAACCCTGTGTTAGGCACTAGCAAAACTTGTCACTAATATGTTCAACACTTGAATCAAAAAGAGGGTCGGTAGCAACAACAAAGTTGAAATGAGTCCCTCTGGTCTCATCAAACTCATTATGAACTTCTATAAACGTCAATACTGAACGCTCAATATGCAAAGATAATTCGGGATCAGATTTCATCTTCATAACTGAACGAGAGGTCTGAACCTTTACGGAAATAGTTTATTCTCTTCTCTTTCTTCACAACCTGTTTGAAATTTCATAAATTAGATAATTATTCTCATACCATCTGGTCTCGCTCCATATCAGACTTAGCTTCATGTTGCAATAACAAAAAACCAATTGTTGTGAGCTTCAGGGATAAACAAGCCGATTTCTTTGTTATTGCTAGAATTTGATAAATGTTTCTTTCACAAGTGTCGAAGATGAGATAAGTGGTTTGAAAAGAACCTTTAAGGCCAAACTCTTTAATGTTGGCGTGATTTGCTACAAAACCAACACCATTCACAATAAAAGTACTCAGAGATCAATATATAATAATAAAATAGTTATAAATTGACTTATAATGAGAATTAACACTCACCAGGAACCATTTTTGATCTTGACGCTATTGCTGCCCGATCACCAAATCCCTTTTTTGCATCACGGAATAACATAAGCTATGAATTCAAAATGTCAAAAAATCTCAAATAAAAAATCAATCGAATAAATTGAATCAATTAATTAGAATTAGAAACTTATTAATTTACCTCGCTTCAAAATTATGTATGCTTTCAAAGATAGACTAATTTAGAAAACATCATGAACAAATAAGTAGCTCAGGTTAAACCAACTCCAGTTCAGATTGAAATTTTGATTTAGATAGCAGTCGCAACAGTTATTGAGAATTAGTATGCGATAATAATATAAACATAATATTATTAAATGAATATCTAATGGGAAGAGGATATTATTAGTTACCACCAGATGAAAGAGTATGCTTAAGAATTTTATCACAACGACCATGATGACCGCTTCACCTAATTTCTTTAGACTTGAGTCGATCTAGTTTAGCCTTCATCAACCGAATCAACTCAGACAAATGGCACATCGGGACACTTCTGACCAATAATGCGAAGCACTGTATAGTGCTCATAGATGGACACTAGCTTCTTACCTTCTCCCCATTGGATGATCAAAACATGAGTCTTTCAAGCCATGTCCAACTTCGCCCGGCTTAGTTCATGAGATTCATTCATTACTAATAAAGACTTTCTTCAACCAGCCTCTTTAGAAGACTCAAGGGCAATATAGTTTATTGCAAAATCTTGTTGCTCCAGACGCATCGTATCTCCACCACATAATTGCCGCATTTTCTTTTGCAAGCAATCAACTACGATTGTAAATGAAGTTTCGGGTTATCTTCAACCATTCCCCGATCAACCTGAAGAACACTATCCTTTTACCAATGTCTTTCACCATTCCGATCAACTAAAATTATATTATCAACTGCAAACTAAAATAAATTATAGTATAAAAATATATATTGTAAACTACTTCAACACCAAAATAAAACTAAATCAATTATGCATAAAAAAACAAAATTAATGTAACAAAGAAACATAAATTCAATTCTCAAAGATCTTCCAAAAATTAGATAAAGAACAACAAAAAATTATTTGAGAGTGAAATGGAGCTAGATGTGGGATGGATGAGTTTGTAATGAAAGTGTATGATTTAGGGTATTTATAGAAATCTTCTTTTTGAGTCAAAATAGCCATTTGATTGTCAAAACCGCAGATTTATTTCTAACCGTCGATTCGATTGCTCAAATACGACCGTCGATCATCATATATCCGCTAAATCATTCTAGACCGCGATCAAGGTTCAGATTTAAAATCAACCTGATCACGCCAAAACAGCGTCGCGACTTTTCCAAAAAGGCTACTAAATCCGGACCGCTTTGATCAAAAATAGGAAACAATATGAAGGTCAACAATTTTTCCAGAAAAATTGCCGATTTATCACGATTTTCACCATTCATCAATCGACATTTTCCCTCAATTATCCCAGCGCTGCAGTACGTGACGCCGAATCGCGAAAATCTAATTCTCCGATTTTTCACCGAAAAATCGGCAATTTTCTACCGATTTTTTTCCATCCGATTTTTTCCATGGATATTTCTATCCATTCCCACCGAAAACCGATTTTTCACCGAAAAACCAGCCAAAAAAAGCAATTTTTTGTTCCCTGGAGCTATGTAGCATTCTGTTTGATAGAGATCCATGACCACTGTTAATTTCAAGATCTCTGAGTGCTTTGGAATATTTAACTCATTTTAAGACATTCATAGAACAACAAATTAAGAAGTATCATGGATACCCTTGGAAAAGTCGAAATTGTACTTCTGATCTTTCTTTGTCAGCACACCTGTTGGTTATATATCCAATCGAATGCAACTTGTTATACAGCACCATTAGTCATGTTGTGCATGTAATTTGCTCATTTGATCTTTGTACATAGGTATTGTCTTGAGGATTTGTGTTGTTTCTCCCTTTCTTTTTCTTCAATTTCCTTTACCTCATCATATCAGTTCAATTTTAGGTGGTACAGGTTTGGAGTGATATTTTCTACAACTAATGGTAGATTTAAGAGACTGGGGCTGTTCAATGTCCTTTTTTTCCAATTTGGAGTCTCTTATTTGCTTCTCATTCCATTGATAAAATATAATGTTCCAACAATTCTTCTGTTCCTTTTTTTTTTTATTTTTTAAATTTTTGATCTTACACCTGAGTTTTCTGCAGGTAGAATAGTTATTGGATTGTATGGTGATGTTGTACCAAAAACTGCTGGTATGTGTTTGTTTCATGTATCTTTAAATATAGCACATCCATTGTACTCACCATCTATTTATGTTATATTTATTTTCTTTTCTTATGGCTTGCAATCATCTTCAACAGTTACATCAGTGGATTCTGGCATTCAAATATCTTTAGATACTAAGCTTCTCAATTCTTAAGTTTACATTCTTATATCTTTATTCTCAACCTTACCCAAATGGCTTACATTTTAGAAAACCCCAAAATTGATGAAAACCGTTTATTACATTATAAATAGTTTGAATTGTTCTTTATGTGCACTGGATGTGCTATATATGGATATGTTTGCTTTTTTTATCTGTATTTCTATTTATTGCTTATAGGCTGTATCATTACAGTTAGTATGTTATTATGAAAGTTTGATTTAGATCATGTAGTAGTCTATTTCTTCATATAAATTTATATATTACTGATTTGTTCATGTCTCATTCTTCATTATATTTACTTTGAAACTGTTTCTATTGTTCTCTGTTCAATCTCAGCGGTTTCTTATGTTTCTTGAATGTTTACAAATCACATGATACTGAAGGAGGTACATCCTTAAAATGATGGTGATGACCTTTTAGATACCCCAAATGCAGGAGAGGGGGCAAGGTGCAGAGGGGAAAAGCTTCATTATAAGGGACACCATTTCATCGTATATTAATATCCTGGATTCATGATCCAGGGTGGAATGTTGTCTGTAGCGATGGGGAGGGTGAGTCTATATATGGTGGGAACATTTCGAGATGAGAATTTCAGGATAAAACATTCACATGCAGGTTCTCTATTATGCCTTTTAATTTGGTTGGTCTTTTTATTCTGGTTTCTTGCAGGGAATTCTCTTCAAATTTTTCATAGGGATTCAAATTTTTTTAGATTGAGTTTGATCCTATCTTTCTTCTTTCTTCTTTCTGAAACTACATATTGTGCTTGGTTGCAGGTGTTGTTCCATGATAGTCAGGACCCAATTCTAATGGGTCTCAGTTTTTCATCACCACAGTCAAGGAAAAGAACCAAGCTGTTAAGCTATTGCATGAATCACTAAAGCATGGAAATTTTGGCTATGAAATAATGGGTGGCTGAGCTGGAATATGGTTTTCTGGGAGACTCAAAATGCTCTTTATCTTCAAGTTTTTTGAATGCATTAAACATTTTTTCTCAGGCATCTATTCCAAATCTTCCTCTATCTTTGCGATGATACTGATGCAATCAGATCAATCTGATTACAGTGTAGTGTATGATTTGCTACTGACCATAATGCATAGATACTCTCTTGTGCTAAAATCTCTATAAACTTTGTCTAATATCTAGTGCTGTGTGTATAAGTGTGCCCCTAATTCCAAGGGTCTATGTCATCTCATATCGAGCGTAGGAGAAAGTTCGCGGCCTTTATATAGTATGGCTCAACGATCACAATGGTCGTTTGGCGGGGCTCCTTTAATAAACGGATAATATCTCGTGATTGGTGGTCTTGACAAAATGGTATCATAATAGATCCCTAAATCAATGTTGGAATCCGTTCCGACTTTGCTAATAAGCTGCAGGAAAGAGTTGATTCCGTTTGGCCCCCTCCGTCATTGTGTTTGCATGGGGGGTGGTTTGTTTGTCACATCCCATTCGAGATAAAGGAGAAAGTTCATGACACTATATAAGTATGAGCTCCTCTCAACCTAATAAATGCTTTTTAAAACCGTGAAGGCCCCTTGGGTTGGATCGTTACAGTCTATCCACAAAGACAAGGATAATTGCCAAACATTTTGTGGGTATTGCATTAGCTTCACATATTAGTCACACATGAACATGCTGATCATGAGCATGGATTGACATTCATCCTACTATTTAGACATAAGTTTTGGGTTCTGAAAGAATCAATGATCTGATTGATACATGTAAATATTTCTACCAGTAAACAATACCCATTTAAACTTTCAGGTTGGAATGGGGCATGTTGTTGGCAAGGTTATTTCAAGGCATGGACACTGTCTACTACGAGTAGAGTGGAGCTGGAACTTACAATGGAAACCAGGAAGAAGGTGATCATCTCAGATTCAGGCAGATACCCAAGAGTGATTAGGAAGAGAAAGAAAGTCAAGCTGATCAAATTCCTTCTTAGGTCTTATGATAGATATATCTGATTTATAGAACTTTTTTTAGTTATGGTTTTGCATTTTGTTACTCTGTATCATGTTGAGTAAAAGCTATACTACTGATCATCATTTATAGTGTTCATGATGAACTCAAGTCTTAGAAATTTGGTGTGTATGTATTTTTTTGAATTTTTTGTTGTCACTAACACACAAGGTAGAATGAAAGAAAATGATTCAGTTCACATGGAAGCAATTGTGTAAGGACAAAAAGTGAAATGTAGAAGTATTTGACATGGTTTGTTTTTTGTTGTTGTCAAATCTATGCCGATATTTTAGGTGGTCCGTACATATGGAAGTTGTTTTTAAAGTAATCATCATTAATGTCTCGTATGGCAGGTCGATCTGGCACTTAATTGTATTTTTAGGATTGTTTCGAGATCGCTGGTTAAGGTATGACAGCATGGCTTTTCTTTAAGAACCAAACTTGTATGTATACTCTTGGATTAATTGGGCCTTTTTGCATTATACTCAAATATGTTTGTAGTAATCGTTCAATGCTAAATCCTATATCTACATGGGTTGTGCTGTTTTGAGGTGTTTTATATTAAAGGTCCATTAAGGAATGATTATTCTTAAACGTTTTTTTAATATGTAGTATTTTTGTTTTATATGTATACCTATTAAAATTTGTTTTAGTGATGTAATATGTAATTTTTTAAACCTAATCTTTCGTTTTTGAAAAAATTAATGTAATAATTGCATGGAGAAAATATTTAGAGGCGTACTTGGTTTTTACTGTTTTTTTAAAATTATTTTTATAAGTAGTTTTTACAACGTAGATAACTGTTGGTGTTTTTGAAAATTATTCGTGTTTATGAGGTTTTGTGTTTTTCAGGTTTTTCATAACAAAATAATTGAGAACCAAATATGTTATCTGCGTCTTTGTTTTAAAACAAAATGGGTTTATAAAAGGTACAAATAGACACTTTAGGGTTTGTTTGGTTAAATGTTTTTGATCTTGACCACTTGAATTTTGGTGTTATCTGAAACCTCGATTCATATTCTTTGAAGAATTTAGAGTATTCTTGAAACTGTTTTATGTTACGAAAAACTAGCGAACAAGAAAAATAGGGAGAGCATGTTTGGTTTTTCGTTTTTGTTAAGCGTAAAGAATATAAGCCTTTGAACCAAAATATAAAAGCAATCATGTAATTCTACATGTTTTAAAAATACATTATAGAGATAATTTTAATAAGAAGCCAAACGAGTCATACTGTGTTTTCAAAACTGAGAAAAAGCCACAAGAAGCCCGAAGCATTACCACTTATTTTCTTGATCCTCTTTCATTTTCATCAATGTAAATAATTTTTAAAATATTAATCAATATGCCACCTTTACTTTTTCTTTTTTTTTTAATGGAGGGTGGTATGAGGTGGTCTGGGCTTGAAATTATGTGAAGGCCAAAAAATGTGAGCCCATTGGGCTGAAGAGATGCTGGTGGGAGGGCCAAACAATCAAAAATACAGAAAGAAAATGGAAACCAGACGTCTCTCAATTATTCTCTAATTTCTAATTTCTCATCTCCATCTCCAGCTCAGGCAAGGGAACACTTGATCCAACCAATGATTCGATCACAACCACCATAGAATACCTTTTCTTTCTTCTCCTAGAACCAACACCTGTATTTTCCCTCTCTCTCCCTCTCACTTTCTCTCTCTAAGATGGGTGAGCTCTGAAAGAGCCCAACAAGACCGATCTCTCTTCATGACTCTTCTTCTTCTCCCACTCACCCCTCTCCTCTCCAAATCCTTCCTTCACCCCCGATTTCAGAACCACAAGCAGTCGTCGAACCTGACCAGACCCAGTTCCTCCAGATCTCCTACAATTACGGAACTAGACATACGGACCTCCCCTTCTGTCCTGCTCTGCTCTTCGTTCTCTGTACGTTCGGCTTTGGTATCTTCGTGGTGTGAATCGGAATCCTAATTCTTCCAATTTCTTCTTATTCTTGACTCAGTTCACTTCTTGTGTCAAGAACTCCTTCTCTCTCCAGCAACTACCCTTTTCGAACTTTCTTGGTTTCTCAGGTTCGCATATCTTGAAGGATTTGATATGGACCCTTGTAATCACTTTGATTTTAAGCGTACCCTTTTGTTGGCTTCTTCTTTTGTTGCTCAAGAATTACACCAAACAAGTGGTGTACGCTTCACTTCAACTTCTTTGTTGTGATGCCTATTTTTTTCTTTGATGTGTATGCTGGTTTTGGCTTGCACTGTCAGCTCGAGCTGTAGCGAGGTCTTTCCTTTGGTGTACAGGATTTTGCTGCTTGTGTTTGTGTTTTTGTTTATTGGGGTGATCGTGTGGATAATTGTGGCTAATTGGCATAGAATTGAATTGACTGTGAATATAATTGGGATTGCCTCCCACTCACTTTCAAGGAATTTGGGGCTGTTTGTGGTTCTTCCATGTTTGACTTTCAGTTTGGTGGTTTACTACGCCCCCATTGTTGTGTTTTTGGTGTTGCAGGTTGAATGGGGAGAAGTGTACAGCTTAAGATCCAGTGGAAGCTATTATTGTGTCTGGAAGCAGGATAGTTGGGTGCCTCTTACTATACACTTGCAATTCTAACAATGTTATTAGTCTACCACAGCTATGTAAATTAGAACTGCAGGTTTATGTGATTGAGTGGGACTATATCACAGTGGTACTTTGCGAAGGATGACAGTTACTCCAAAAGTATAAGTTCTTGGTGATTCTACACTTTTTCTTTTCTCTGTTGGTGTAAATTAATACTTATTTTATATCAAGTTCTTGTATACCTTGGAAGAAAGTTGTGATCATTCTTGTGTAACAACCATTATTTATATTTAGACTGAGTTGATAATTTAGAAGTTAAAAATTGATACCATATGAGTTTTGCAGAGATTAAATAGATTCTCATTATTGATTCTCTGGTTTTTTTGTTGTTACTTCTTTTTTGATGAATTGAAAATTTCATGTCTTTTAGGTTATGTTTTTTTCCCTTTTTAGGTTGGTATTCTCTCAGTGTAGGAAGTGAGGTCGAGTCAAGAAGATTCACAGAAAGAACTAGGCCAAGTTAGAAGCATGGGTGAGAACTCATTTTTAGGACCTAAGAAGAAAAGCTCTTGAGGCTTGGTTCAAGTGGTAAAGGGATTGAGAAGGGTTTGTGGGAGGTTCCAGGTTTGATTTCGAATGGGACAAAACAAACCTATCCGGGGGAAAAAAAGATTTGAAGAGACGTAGAACAAGAGAAAAATTAGATAAATATAATTTTTGTGGAACTAGAAGAACCTATGTCGGCATAGTAAGATTGTAGGATAAGAATTTACCTCAGAGGCAAAGTAGCTGGGGAATAATTGGATTAGAAATGGATGTTTTCTCATGAATAGTTTTAGATTACATCTTTGATTGCAAATGATTGAGGAGATTTGTTTGAGATGCGGATTAGACATGTTAAAGAAAGGTCAGTAATTTCATTAGTTTGGAACATGACTCTAGATGGAGTGGAGTGACAAAATGAGATTCTAACCTATCTCTGGAAACTGGTCCAGAGTTTTGATGATTTTGGAAAGAAATTTATGCTTGGGAAGCTCTCTTGTATTACCTCAAGTCAGGGTGAGGTGTATGAATGAATAAGTAGAATAGTTATTGACTCCTAGAATTTACTTGTTTTCTTTGTTTTTAATGGCTTGTGTCTATGTTGCCATGAAAGGATTCGGAAATTAGTAACAGAAAGTCTAGTGTTAGGGTTGGAAAGTTTAGAGTTCTACCACCTGGGCTTTATGCTGGTTGGATCGGGTACACAATTTTGGAGGATGATGGCCATTTAGTTTCATATATAGTATTGGAATTTTTCTCCACTCATATGACCTTTTCAGTTCTTGAGTGGGCAACTCTGACTTGCTAATACCAGAGTGTGAGTGTCAGTAGTGCTAATAAGCCCCTCTAATAGTCACCCATATATACAATACTAAATGAGGAAGAGGCTTTAGAATCCTCCACAGTGCCTTTATTTCTACTGGCATTCTAAGCATTGGATGTGGATTCCAGGAGCATCGTATAGAGGTCTTCTTCAACTGAATAAAGTTTCACGCAATAATTTGGGATCTGCCGTTTCTTTCTTTTTTATTTCTTAGTGTACGGATCTGTTTCTTCAATTGTAAATTTTGATTAAAGGTATTATCCTGGCTGTCAGTCTAGTCTAACACCCTTTTCCTGGGCTAAGAAACAGTTGTGTAAAATACTACTGGTATACAAAAATGAGTGCCTCTATTGTGTTATAAATGGTTTGAGCAGGCCTAATACAAACTTTCATTGCATGTACAACATACGTGGAGCTCGTTTGTACTTGGGTTGTATTCCTTTTTCATTTTAATAATTTTTATTCTCTTTGCCTGCCAACAACAAAAGAAAAAAAATCATGTCTGGGGCATTTGTTTTCATTAAAATGCTAGTGTGATATGACGAAGGTGGGCCCAACTAGTTTGCAAAGTGATCCTTTGTGATATTCTAGAGTATCTGCAATTGCCTATGGTTTTAGATGTTAGTGGGTTTAGATTATTGTGTGTTAACTCTCAGATTCTCTGAGATTTGCTAAGTCATCTTACATCCTCAATCCTTGGTGTCTAACAATAAAGTAGTAAAAAATATCTGCCCATATAACAATGAAAATGTACTGATTCGTTTTATCTATTCTTCTTCTTCTTAACATTGTTCTTTGATTACAGTGCTTAGAATCACTTTGTGCTGGATTCACATTTCCTTTCAGTATTTTAACCAAAGAGCAATGCTAGACAAGTAATTCATTCAGGCAGTATGTAAAACTCAGCAGTACTTCAAGTATGATTTACATTGTTCTCATCTCATCTTTACCAAGTATTAAATACCATGCTTACATTGTTTTCTAATTTGTTTTGGAAGGGGGGAAAGGAAGAAAAACCACGAGTTGACTAGAGCAAGATGAGTGCTTTGCATTCTTCTTTAAAGAGTTTCAACGTGATCTTGACAGGTGTGCTATTCATTTACTTATTTAGTTCATAATTCATTTTGCATCCACTTGCAGGAATGCATTGGGCCCTTCTTCTGGCACAGTATGTCTATACGGTTACTTATCTGTGCTGTTCGTGTGAAGTTCGTGCTGATATTTGATAATTGCAAGACAGAAAATCTTCAGAGAATAGTAAGACATTATGCTCCAGATGCTGTGTTAATGCCTTGCTGACAGCTGTTGATTTTCTAAACAAGTTCACCATCAACTTTGCAGCAATAACTGATGAAGCACTAACTGTACATCTTCAAGGATGACATCTGAGCTTCTAAACGTAATCTACTCTCTATACATTTTGTTGAGACTGTCTCTCACTCGGATATTAGGACGCCTCGTTTTGTGTTCCTCTAGCCGATATATGCAATTGTGGTTAGTAGTTCTTTGCCTTCCTAATCGTTCAGGTTTGCACATTTGTTGTTTAAGACGGTGCTACAACATGTGGTTGATATACTGAAAGTTATCACATTAATGGCACCCAGCGACATTCTTCAGGGTATTTCATGACTGATTGAATGAACTGTTTGTTGTTTCTTGAAGGCATGTGCTATCTTGAAGGCTATAACAATCCAGGAGCTGATGCATGCTTTGTGGCTGTTCTAGCTTCTGATCTTAGTACTGGGTTTCTTTGTTCATGTTCTCGACAATCGCAGATTGACACAGTTTATATGTGCTATGCCATAGATAGGGACAAAGGAGGTTGTAAACAGGAGGTTCATGAGAGTTTATGTTAGCCTCCCCATGAAGGAACCATGAACCATCTCACAGCCAACAGAACACTAGGTATATATTTGACCCTGAATTCGGTCGCGAGTTGGGTTTTGCCTTTCATTTGTTGTCTGTATGAAGTTGAAACCGCATCTTGATGAGTTGTGCATACCTTCGAAATGTCCATTGTACAATTTCTAGATTGGTTCAATAAAGAGGTAGTCCAGACAGCTTATTTGATCAAATTCTGTTTGTTCTTCTGTTGTTCAAGATAAATCACTTAAAGCACAAACAACCACTCATTAGTGTTTGAATGTCAACTACGGAAATCTGTTTACGATAGACCATGAAATCTATTTCTGCTATTTTTGGCCAGCATGCACACTTGGATCAGGTGTTATCGGCATGAATTCTGTTTCAGTCTTGCAGGTGTTTCAGTACTTATTAAGGAAAATTTCTTGTCTTTTCAGTTTTTATTGATGATACTGAATACTCAAACATCAATATGTTAAAATCTGACAGTTAATATTCATTTCAGTAAGGGTACATCATCAATGCTTAGATGGTGTTTTTTAATGCACGCCCATATTATTCCTGTTCATAAATTGTTCAATTATTTCTTATTTTATTTGTTTCTCTTTATGAGCATTTACTAATAACAATTTGAAGACGTCGCCGTGAAGTGCAGTTCGTGTGGTTAAGAAGGGTTGGCGAAAGCTACAGGGAGGGGCCCAGGGTTCGAGTGTGAGAGCGAAATATTATAACGTTGTAATGTAAATTGAATCTTCTGGCGTTGTAGTATTACGTTCTCGTGGAGACTTCCATTCAGTTCTTATATTATGTCAGCCCGTGCAACCATTGAAACGCAGAAACCTCATTATTCTTTCTTTGTAAATGCTGTAAGAAGCTAATATGAATCAGTGTGTTCCCTTCCATTTCCATGCTGCTAGACGATTCTGTGTTGGTTGTACGGAGTTGATTTTTAGAAATAACCCTAGATTTGAATCTTGACTGGAAGACTAAGTGCTCCCCTATTTTGATTTCTTCTTTTGATTCATTTCTAGTAGTTATTTCACCTTCTTGATTTGGGATTATGATTTTCTTAGTGTAGGATTTTATAATGATTTTTCAAATTTCTTGAAGAGATCAGGTTTTCTGGCTGATCTAGGATTCCATTTCCTCAATGTTGGTTTCACTGTTGCCATATAAAGTAATATATTGGCCTCATAAATCCATCTAATCAGAAAGAGCTTCAAGAGAAGAGCAAAGAGAATCACACCACATCTATCCAGGGATAAGGTGCGAAAATGCCCTTAAGTTTTGCATGTATGTCCCATTTTACTCCTGAAGTACTGATGTTTGAACGTGGTAAAGACATGATATTCGTATTAAATCTAAATCCTACAAGCTTGAGCTTTTAGGAGAGTTGGTTGTTTAACATGGTATCGAAGTTTGGTTTGGTAAGAGGTCTTGGGTTCGTTTATTTAACTTGCAATTTGTATCACTTTCGTTTGTTGATTTAAAAGTTCGCTGAATAGTATTTCTATTTGGTTGTTGACTCTCTCCGTATGGCAGGTGAACGCATGTGATAGAGGTGTTAAAAGCGTATTCGTGTTAGCGCAAATCCTACAAACTTGAACATTTATGAGAGTGGGTAGTTTAGCACAACCAAAATTGCATGAGCCTTCTTTTCCGACATTCGAACAAGTGAAATTGTGTTCAGACATCAAGCTCTGTTAGTTCTTTTCTGCTTAAATTAGTTTTCTCAGCCAAGATTGGGAAAAAAAATTGTGTTAACTGCTTGTAATGTTTCCAATCTTGGCCTCGGTTTCAGGTCAGCAAATGGCACCAAAACTGCAAGATCAACTAGACCGGCCTTGAGCATGACAGTCTCTGTTTCGTCCTAACCTCCATTTTTCGGGTGTTTTTTTTTGAGATAAAACCAGAGCCATGATCAGGGATTCAGGATACAGACATGTCTGCATGAGCACCTTCCTCCCCATGGTCCCCTGTTTCAAGTTCCATGGAATCAGATAAAGGAAGCGTCATTCTCTAGAAACAAAAACGTGAGTTTGTATGATTCTTGTCCATAGCTCTACAAAGATTACTTGCTAAACCAAATACTTCCATTAGAAAGAAGCCGAGAACTAAAGCCTTGGATTCATGGGGTCCCAAAAACAGAGCAGTTAGCTAGGCCAAATCCACAACCACAGCCAACTTGGTGTTTGTTCACTCTAATTGTCAAATTCTAGTGAAAAATATGAGCCATGAGACAGAGTGTGGACACCACACATGAAGGACACCATCCCCCATACGCATTTTCTTTGTTCTCTTCTGGAAATTTCACTGAATTTTAATGTTTATACCCTCTGTTTCTGCTTGATTCTCCATCTCTCTCTCTCATTCCCAACTCGTCATCTTTATCCTAATATTTTTATTGGGTTAGACTATGAGGGTGTCATCTTATCGTAAGGCCCAATTTTCTATCTCTAGACCGGGGGCGTCGTAAAGCTATTCTAAAAAACGATTGTGATGCAGGGTTGAGCTTAAGATCAGTAGTTAAAATTAAGTGGACTTTGTCTTATAAAACTGTGGAGGAGAAACAGCGCTATGCCATGTGCTTGTGTCTATCTGATCGGGAGAATGTGGTAAAGCTCTCTCTTATGATATATAGAAATTGCATTTCGAGGCCGCAGGCTTGGGAGGCTAGTTTGTTAAAATTTCAGTGGACAATATCTTGAATGAAGACCGCACTTTGGAATCATTCTTGCTTTCAGAGGCCAATAAATGCAGTCAAAGGAATGCCATGAGTAGTAAAAGCTATCTGTACAGCAACGATTTGTATTCTCTTGGGCCTCCAAACTGAGGCCGTGATTAAGTTAAGAAGAGCGCCAGCCAAATCTATATGTTGGAGGTTCATCTTTATCGAATATTACAAAATACCTTTGCACCATACCGTTTTATGTATGATCCATATTGATTTTATGGCATTATCTTCCCAAAGTGCTTTTGAACATTTTTTGTGAGGACAACTCAAGCTTGGGGACTTGAAATCTTGGGATTATTACACCAATGCTTATAAAATAGAGAATGAATATACAGGTTACTATTAAACTATTCTTTATGCACTGAATCATTTGTATGTTGGAGTTTGACCCTTTCTCTTTCTCTTTTCTCTTTTTCATCTTGTGATGTCATGACTAAATATGAAAAATGAGAATTTGGTTTAAAAGGCAAAAACCCAAAACTAATTTACAAAACTAACCTCTAACAAAAGTAGCCTTAAAAATACCATATTTCGGACAAATTTAAGGGCATTTTGTTTCATCCTTCACATTACAACTAAATCCTTAGGGGTATTTTTGTCCAAACCAGTGTCTTTTTTGTACTATTTTGCACATTTAGAAAAATGCTAATTTCTAAATAATTTTGGATTTGTTACAAAAGCTATGCTCTTGTTACAAATAATGAATCAATACCTTTGCTCAATCAAACCATAGTTACATATTTGAATAAGAAAAATATGACAAAATAAGATAATTTGTTCAATAATTCCTAAAGTAATATGGTCAAGAATAATAATGATATACATAGTAACAAATTCCAATCACTGATTCATATTCATGGAAGTATTGGAAAAAAAACAAACTCATATAAGCAAAAAAAAAAAAAAATTTTTAAATATCCTTGGTCATGCCAAAGATGAAATTGTATAACCCTAGAATTTCCCTTTCATTTTTTTACCATTTTGGTGCAGTTTTCTTCCTATCTCTTACACTTTGCTTTCAAGCAAAGAAAAGAAAAGACTAATAATAGTTGTGGCATCAATATGGGACCACTGTTTATTTTTTATGCAAAAAGAGCTTTTATTTATGTTAGCATGTTTGGCTTCTGTGTGACAAGTTGATGTGAGTATAGAGCCCATTTATTTAAGTTTTTAATCAAAATAATAATATTATTTTAAAAATTATTTATCTTATGAGACCAGTTCAATAAAATAAAAAGTGGGATGAATTTATGGAGACCAAGAAATTCGAATCAAGAAACAATCTTCTTACGTGCGATACAAAATGAAGCAGTATTTAAGTAAAATGTTTAATTGAAACAAAAAATTACTAGATTGGTAATAGACTTCCAGTGGCCAATAAGCATAGATGTTAACCAGCTTCAAATTCTTTTCAGAAACCAACTTTCATTTTATTTTATTTTATATAAATTTTCTAAAAAGTAAAAGAAAATATAATTGCCCCATCCATTTTGAGAGAAAAGAAAAATAAAAATAAAATGATTTAAATGGTTTTAGAAGAATTCAACATGGTATTGAGATTTGATAAACTAGTTCAAGAATTTCGTAACTTTATATTAAAAATGAAGGAAAAACTTTTTATTTATTTTAAAATGCAGTATATGGTTTGTAGTTTTTATTTGCAGTCAAACCCTTTATTATGATTCTAAGTATTCTGGCAAATAGATCATTTCAGGTCCAGCAGTACTATCAGTAATGTAACTTATTATTCCATGTTTATCTTGATCTACTACCAACTGACTGACAAATTGCAATTTAAAATATCAATTACAGGGGCATTTCCGTAACCCACATCTTTATATAATTCCATGCACCATACTCTGAATTCAGACCCTTTTTTTTTCTATCTCTCTCTCTCTCCTCCCATCAAAAACATCTGCAACAACAATGGCTATGGCTTTCAAGATGGTATGTTGTATGAATTTTAATTTTTGTTTTCAGAAATCGTTTTCAGTGTTTCCAAATCCTAGCTGATCCGGTGGTGCCGGAGTGTAGGCGACGACCGGAATGTGGGTGACCGACGGATACCAAAAGCTCATTCCTTGGAGATGAGAAATGGAAGAAGGTCCATAGGTTCATAGTGTTCAAGATCGATGAGGATCGGCTGGTGACCGTCGATAAAGGTCAGCGCAAACGAAAACCTTCAACTCACCTCACCACCGACTCGCTGACTGCCGATACGCCGTCTTCGATTTCGACTTTGTCACCATTGATAATTGCAGGAAGAGCAAGATCTTCTTCCGTTGCCTGGTCTGCATTTTTTGGATCCATACCATATGGTTCTTCTCTTCCTTTTTTTTTAATTCATTTTAGAATATAAAGGAGTAATATAAGGCATTTGATTTTTTGGTACAAAATCATCTCATTGATAAGGTACCTAATTGCTAATCAAAGGCTTCTTGAAAACTCAAATTTGAAAATTTAAACCTTCGTGACAAAAATACCCTTTTTATTTTTTTTTGCAAAAATAACTCATTCTTTACGGGACAATATAAATATATGAAATTGAGAAAGACATATTTGATTAAAAAACCTTTTAAAAACTCAAATTTAGAAATTTGATAATTCATCAATTCTGTTCTGATTTTAACAAAAATAACCTTCTTCTTTAAAAGGATAATGTAAATATATGAAATTGAGAAGATTATTTTTGTCCAAAATAAGATATTTTTCAAAAAAAAAAAAAAAAGATTCACAAGTATAAGGTTATTTAACATTTTTTAACCAAATATTTCTAATAATCACTGGATTTCAATGATTTTTTTTGTTTAATTCCACTGTAGGTCACCAAGTGCATCGAGGATTAGAGCAAAAATGCTATATGCAACATCAAAAGAAGGACTAAGGAGAGCACTGGAGGGAATACATTTACGACGTACGAAGCAACTGATCCAACGAGATGGGAATGGATGTGATTAAGGATCGAGCTAAATAAAATGAAATTAAAAAAAACATAATTACAACTAATCCTGTTTTTGGATATCTTTACTTTAATTTAATAACTCCTATCAATTAAAGGTCGCTTTGTAGTGTTACCTTTGTCCGTTTTAGTACTGATAATGCAACAATCTTATTTGTAATTGTAATAATAATATCACCATGTGTGTTTAATTAAGCGAAAAAGTAGTTTTTTTTTACATATATTTATTTTGCGTTCGCGGCCCAGTATTCTGAGGATTAGGCGCGGAACATGAGTCCTTTACTTTTCACCTTTAGTAGATCGAGGTAAACGGTTTCTTATAAAATGTAATTTTTTTGTAGTTATATAAATTATATCTTTATAAGTATCAGCTTTTCGAATGATAGAGTGTTCAACATTTAAATAGATAAGGGCATAGGGAGAGAAGGGGTCTCGAGTTTCGTCTCCCAGCATCGACGACCCAAGGGACACTTTCGTCTTATTGCAAGCTAGGGCCTTCGTAACAGCACTGATCAATTTGACGCACTCCCTAAATTCTATGCGACAACCACACCTTATTGTAGTTATTCTAACGAACAGAAAATATACGTATCTCTAACTCTGCTCAAAATAACGAATAAGATTTATAAGTCTAATGGCTCAGTTAACTATAATATTAAATAAGTATTTAACTATAAAGTAATAAAATCTGTTGTCCAAATGGAAAAAATATTTTTATTGTGTGTGCAATAATTTTTAAAAAATGAGCAAATGGATACCTTGTCCTAAGCAAGACAGGACCTGGGTAGGTTGAATAATGAAATTGATTTTGGTTGGTTGTAGCTATTGGATTATATTTTTTGAGTAATTGGGGGCCTTCAGTGAGGCCAAGCTCATTAATTCGACACTCAAAAATAAATGGTATGATGGGACTCTTGATACTATTAAAGGGATGAAACAAATTAAGATGATAAAGATCCACCACAAAAAATAAATAAATAAATAAATCAAATCTGAAAATCAATGTTTTGGCAGCTATTTTACAACAATAGATTGGAAAAGCATTTTCTCCCTTTCACCTCACTATCTCAGTCATAATAGTGGTAGTACCACATTACAATATTTCATGATCAACTCACTCTCTTTAGCTACAATGTCAGGTTGGGAGAAACAAATTTGAAATGGATCAAAATTATTTTCCTTTAATCTTGAAAGCATTGGGTGATTTATTTAATTTTAAATAAAGTGATCTCTATTAGTAAATTGTTCATTCTTAACATTATATTTGAAGAGGTTTATAATATTTAGCAAGAAAAAAAAATGCTATGTATAAGTGAACGTGTACAGAAAAGGAGCTATCATAAGGATTTCATTCTTTGTTCATATCATGAATTTGTGTTTTGTTTTGATGATGAAGAATTTGTATAGTTATTTCCTAGGCATTGGGAAGCCGAATTTCAAATCATTCACTTATCAGGTAAACCCCTGATTTGGGGAATAATGAACAGGACTACCTGTGATGTATATTAATTTCTCAATAAAAAACTTTTTATTCACTTTGCTTCAATTGCACCATATCAATTATCACCTTAGACCTTTTTTAACCACCACAATGATGCCACACCCTCAATCAACATTGCTTGATTTCAAGTATCACTGTTCATGAAGCAAAGGACACTATGGTCCAACTACATATGAAAAAAAAAAGGTATCATATTATAAAAAAATTAAAAATTGTAAAGATATATATTGACACTAAAAAGTGAAGTTTGGTGATGATAATTCCAATTATGAGCAACAAACAAATGGCTAGTGATTGAAATGACCTAAAATTAGGTGACTTGTGTTGGTGTGGTTTAAGAATAGGCCATTGAGAGATGACTCAAGCTCTTCCAAATTAATAGTCAATTTTATCTTCTTTCCATGGGAACAAATGGGCCAACCCATTTGGGAAGACCAGGTAGTGACATCACATGAGACCAATCACTAACTATCAAAAACTTCTTGCAATTGATCTTAGATTTTCTTCCACATCTATCTTGAAGATTTAGGAGATTTTACTGATTTTGTATCATTTCCTTCCTTACCCATTGGCACCCCAACCTTGAGTTGATGCATTTAGGATATTAGGGAGCTAGGCTGAGGTCTACCGGTTAATTATTAACGGTGTGGTTGCTGGCAATGGTAGAAGATGGGCCCTGCTATGACCAGAAAAGTGTAAACATACAAACGTGTTGTCATTTGTCAATGGATCTAGGGAAACTTGTGTCTCAACCCATTAATTTAGAAATAATTGTAAAGAATGTATAAAAAATACAAAGTACATACTTCAAAATGGTTTCATAGAAAATAATTATGTTTCGAATTATGAAGCCCATGATTGAACATAATATCACAAAACTACCCTACGTAGAAACGAAAACTCAAACGCTGACCTTTGTTCACTATGGTAGTGCTTAAAGTGTTAAAGATACATTGCAATACCTCAGTTTATTAAAGCGATCGCCGAGCAGTTTTTTGAGGTAAGTTCTTCTACTGCTTATCTTGGGGCATTGCTTTAATAAAGCTTTGAATCTTATCATAATGAACAGTAAGTACCAGGAGGTTGAGTTGGTTTGGTCAAAAGGACAGATTCAATATATTATGTCAAATTACCACTTTTATATCCGAAACATAATTATTTTCTATAAAATTGTTTCAAACCATGGATTTTACAATTCTTTATGCTTTTTTACTAAAACAATGTATTGAAACACACGTAGATCTAATAGGATATGCTGAGAGTAAAGTTGGTTGATTTAAAATATCAATACTAAACGAAACTGATTATTTTATGATTAAATGAAAGGATCTTTAATTTACATTTAAAAATTAGATGTTATTTTTTATTGACAGTCTCTTTTCTAAAAGAATTTTGAATATTTATAGACTCATAGAGTATGACACATATCTTTTAAGAAAGGATATACTTTGATTATTAAGGTAGAGGTTTTGATGTTTTGTTTTGTATCATTGGGTTTAGTGCCAATGGTCGATTTACAACAAAAAGGTTTAACTTCCAAAGGCAATTGAGTCAAAATTGCATAATCTTCTTGTTAAAAGAGTATGACTTCGATTCATTTCATGACTTGCCTTAATAGGTCCTTTCTTGAATTCAACGAGAAGTTACCCTTTCATCAAAAGTTGGAAAGTTCAATTATAGGGGTTTGGCTCCCAATTGCCACTAATTCTAAAATATTTTTCAACTTCTATTTTGAAAACCAATGATCAAATTGTTGGAAACTTTATGGATCCATCTTTTTTTATATTAGTATGATATTCTTACGCTGATTTTAAACGCCCAGTGGTTTTGTTTTGGGCTTTTCACTGAAGTAGTATTAGAGCTAGGTTTAAAATTAAGCTGTGGAGGTGGAAGTTTGTGGTAGATGGGCCTCATGGTAGATGGTGTAGCGTAAGGAGTACGTTCGAGCGCAATGAAGAAAATCATTTTTGAAGGGAAGTTTCGGTGGAGCTTTGTTCGGGGAATGATTGATAGGTGTGCACAGGAGTCTCATAATCTGCATCCGGTTAGGATGGGAAGACTTATGAATATATAAGTATGGATAACATCCAATTGGTATGAGACATTTTGAGGGAAAAACCCAAAAATAAAACCATGAGAACTTTAGACTTAAAGTGGATAATAATAAATGCCCGTCTCAAATGGATGGTCCATGGGTTTCCCGATAAGTGAAATATCGGAGACTTTGATTCGATGTCCCGTGTGGGGAAACCAAGCAAAATGGTGTAGTGACGGTGAGCCTTTGGTGGTGTGTTCTTCCGCGCGTAAGATATGTACCAACTCAGTGAAAACCAGTCACGGATTGAGTGGAAACGTGAAACTTTGTTGACAGAGGATGTCAGATTGTGTACAAAAGTGCAAATATCGCATTGATTAGGAATGGAAGGCGTAAGCATATTAGCATCGATATCAGGATTGGTATGAGGATTTTTTGGAGGAAAGTCAGAAAACAAAACCATGAAGGCATGGGTAAAAAAATGAGTAATATCTCTGCCGTGTAGATGGAGTCGAATCCATGGGTTTTTCGACACAAATCACTTTCATTGACTAGGTACAAGTATAATTGAGAAAGAACTTCAAATTAAAAGATAAAAGTCCAAAAAAGTCATTAG
Source organism: Tetrastigma voinierianum (assembly GCA_016808115.1). Taxonomy (NCBI): domain Eukaryota; kingdom Viridiplantae; phylum Streptophyta; class Magnoliopsida; order Vitales; family Vitaceae; genus Tetrastigma; species Tetrastigma voinierianum. The sequence goes on along the minus strand of JAEQBH010004232.1, from coordinate 2,177 downwards.
TTAATCTTGATTTAAGAGAAATATTCACACACCATTATCTGTTCTTATATCATTTATAATTTCATATAAACTTATATTTTATAGTTCTTACTGGCTGACTTAAATGATAAAGGGAGTGTAGCTCAGTATACAAAAAAATCAAGATTTAAATCGGAATAAGTATTCAAATATAACATGTATAAAGTAAATAGATATAAAAAATAATATTTAATAATTCCTGGATTCAAAGCATCAAACAACAACTTTATTTTCCAACTAAAATCGACTCATTTCTTACTGATATCAATTTTACATGAAATAATTCTAGTATTCTTAAGAAACCATATCTGAAATGTTATTGTCACATTATAGACAGCAACTTGTTGGTTATGATGCATTTTTTACCCTAAAAATCTGAGAGCTCGTTTTGTATTTTTTAAAATAATTTTAAGAAAACAGTTTTGAGTCCACCACTTTTTTTTTTTTAAAGAAAACAAAATAAAAAAGAAAACCCTAAATATGACTTATAATATGGAAAAACATGTCTGAAAAAAATCGAATCTAGGTTTGAGAGTCAGTTTACCTAGATTAATCAATCCTATAATACCAGTAAGCGAGCTACAATTATAACATTAGAGCATATTAAACATGTAATAAATAAATAAATAAAACAAAGTCAAATGAGGTAAGAATTGTATCTTTACCAGTAGCCAGTGAAATCTTATCGATAGAAAGCAAAGGTTAGTGCGATAACGTGAAAATATAAAACAATTGTTGTTAAATTATAAAATGAGCATCAGTATTTATTGGAAGCATACACATGGGATGTTAAGGCCCTCACTCAATAAGGCCTATTTATTTAGCATCTTGATCGATTACATGTTATCTCATTTCATTGGAATTATAGAGTAGATCGTGCTTTCGGAATCTTTGAAATCATGTTGAAAAGAGTAATTTTGGAAAATAAAAACTTGATTCGAGGTTTTTGAAAATAGAACAACGCTGTAGGAAAGAATTTAGAAGAATGATGATTTGAAGATGGATATTTAAAAAAAAAAAAAAAGAAAGAAAGAAAAGAACTAGAAGCAGAAAATTAAAGGAATAATGGATTTTTATTTTTGTGAGGTACTAAAGAAGACGATTTTAAATTTAAAGAAAAAGTATATATATATATATATATTTAGAAAAATAAATTTTAAAACTTTTGAAAGCTAAGAGAAAGATTTTTTTATTTTGAAATTAAAGAAATCATTTTTTTATTTTGTAGATTTAAGAAAAAATATTTTTTTGAAAATTTGAAGTTAAATAAAAGAAATATTTTTTTAGAAATTAAAGAAAATGATTTTGATTTTTTTTTGAAACTAAAAAAATGTTTGGAGTTTTAAAGTTAAGTGAATGATTTTTTAATTTCTTTTATTTTAGAAATTAAGGAGGATCTTTTGAATTTTTAGAAGTTAAAATAAGCTTGATTTTTTTAATATATAAATTAAAAGAGAGATGATTTTTTTATTCTGGAAATTAGCGAAAATGATTTTCTGATTTTTTTTTAAAATTAAAGATAATAATTTTTGAATTAGAAAACAAATTTAAATTCAGGTTAGGAAATAATAGCGATGTGGTAATATATAATGAAGGTTGGAATTAAATAAACAAGCAAAGATTTAATCAAGAACACAGAGTTCATGCACTTACTGAAATACAGAATGATTTAAATTTTAAGTTTGCTGTGTGAGAAAATAATAGATCTTAGGTGTCATTCAATAAAGAAACAGATGTAATAGTAACATAATATGGAAACTAAAATATTTATCTTAAAAACATAGATTTAATGAAAAATATAATATGAAACTAAAATATTTAATAGTTTAAAGAAATAGATTTAATAAAAATAAAAATATGAAAAAATAATTTAAATGAAAAAATATAATATGAGACACTAAAATATTCAATAGTTTAAAAAAATAAATTATTAAAAATAATAACTTAAATTATTTACTAATTTAAAATATATTTAACTAGAAAATTTAATATAAAAAGTAATATTAATAATTACAAAAAGTGATTAGTAAAACACTAAAATATTCACTAGTTAAAAATAGATTAAAACAAAAATATTAGAGACTAAAATATTCATGATAAAAGATTTTTATAAGAAAACAATATTTAAACTAAATATTAAGATTTTAAAAATACATATA